>CP092872.1:94537264-94563825 GCA_030710605.1 Cordylochernes scorpioides
ATCCACCATTTTTTCTATGAAGTTCGAGTCGCCCGGGTCTTTTCTTCTGTAACATCCAACCACTGAAAATTAGAAAATTATTTTAAGCGCTATATTTTTTAAAAACAACATATATTTTATAACCTATTTCTACAACCATTATACTGCAATGATTAAAAATTGAAAGAGAGAAGGCATAGCTCAACAGTGGTGAACCCTCCCAGCGGTTTCAACAATTTGATCTTCAGACCACTTCAATATTGTATTAGACTGAATTGTATTAAATATGAATATATAATATGAATTGTATACCCTGCCAACCCCACGCAAAAAAAAAAAGGTTCATAAAATGGTTTAAAAAAACTTCCTAATAAATAAAGAAATTGTTTATTTAGGGCTATATTTTCGTTAACACACGTTAAAAAGGTATATGTAAAGGGGAAATAAAATAATAATTAAAAAATAAATAAAAAGAAATACATGAAGAATACCATATACACTCATAGACTACACTACAAGGAAGTTGTACCTTTTAACATGGGGATTGAGACAATAACTCTGAAAGATATTACAGTCACCTTTATTGAAGACACACGAGATGACCAATATACACTCATGGACAAAACTTAAGGAAGTTGTACCTTTTACCATGTATATCGGGATTCAGACAATAACTCTGAAAGATATTACAGTCACCTTTATTGAAGACACACGAGATAACCAATATACACTCATGGACAAAACTTAAGGAAGTTGTACCTTTTACCATGTATATCGGGATTCAGACAATAACTCTGAAAGATATTACAGTCACCTTTATTGAAGACACACGAGATAACCAATATACACTCATGGACAAAACTTAAGGAAGTTTTACCTTTTACCATGTATATCGGGATTCAGACAATAACTCTGAAAGATATTACAGTCACCTTTATTGAAGACACACGAGATAACCAATATACTCTCATGGACAAAACTTAAGGAAGTTGTACCTTTCAACATGGGGATTCAGACAATAACTCTGAAAGATATTACAGTGACCTGTATTGAAGACACACGAGATAACCAATATACACTCATGGACAAAACTTAAGGAAGTTGTACCTTTCAACATGGGGATTGAGACAATAACTCTGAAAGATATTACAGTGACCTTTATTGAAGACACACGAGATAACCAATATACACACATGATCAAAACTTAATGAAATTGTACCTTTTATCATGTATATCGGGATTCAGATAATAACTCTGAAAGATATTATAGTGACCTTTATTGAAGACATACGAGATAACCAATATACACTCATGGACAAAACTTAAGGAAGTTGTACCTTTCAACATGGGGATTGAGACAATAACTCTGAAAGATATTACAGTGACCTTTATTGAAGACACACGAGATAACCAATATACACACATGATCAAAACTTAATGAAATTGTACCTTTTATCATGTATATCGGGATTCAGACAATAACTCTGAAAGATATTATAGTGACCTTTATTGAAGACATACGAGATAACCAATATACACACATGATCAAAACTTAATGAAATTGTACCTTTTATCATGTATATCGGGATTCAGACAATAACTCTGAAAGATATTATAGTGACCTTTATTGAAGACATACGAGATAACCAATATACACTCATGGACAAAACTTAAGGAAGTTGTACCTTTCAACATGGGGATTGAGACAATAACTCTGAAAGATATTACAGTGACCTTTATTGAAGACACACGAGATAACCAATATACACTCATGGACAAAACTTAATGAAATTGTACCTTTTATCATGTATATCGGGATTCAGACAATAACTCTGAAAGATATTATAGTGACCTTTATTGAAGACATACGAGATAACCAATATACACTCATGGACAAAACTTAATGAAATTGTACCTTTTATCATGTATATCGGGATTCAGACAATAACTCTGAAAGATATTATAGTGACCTTTATTGAAGACATACGAGATAACCAATATACACTCATGGACAAAACTTAAGGAAGTTGTACCTTTCAACATGGGGATTGAGACAATAACTCTGAAAGATATTACAGTGACCTTTATTGAAGACACACGAGATAACCAATATACACTCATGGACAAAACTTAATGAAATTGTACCTTTTATCATGTATATCGGGATTCAGACAATAACTCTGAAAGATATTATAGTGACCTTTATTGAAGACATACGAGATAACCAATATACACTCATGGACAAAACTTAATGAAATTGTACCTTTTATCATGTATATCGGGATTCAGACAATAACTCTGAAAGATATTATAGTGACCTTTATTGAAGACATACGAGATAACCAATATACACTCATGGACAAAACTTAATGAAATTGTACCTTTTACCATGTATATCGGGATTCAGACAATAACTCTGAAAGATATTATAGTGACCTTTATTGAAGACATACGAGATAACCAATATACACTCATGGACAAAACTTAATGAAATTGTACCTTTTATCATGTATATCGGGATTCAGACAATAACTCTGAAAGATATTATAATGACCTTTATTGAAGACATACGAGATAACAAATATACACTCATGGACAAAACTTAATGAAATTGTACCTTTTATCATGTATATCGGGATTCAGACAATAACTCTGAAAGATATTATAGTGACCTTTATTGAAGTCATACGAGATAACCAATATACACTCATGGACAAAACTTAATGAAATTGTACCTTTTATCATGTATATCGGGATTCAGACAATAACTCTGAAAGATATTATAGTGACCTTTATTGAAGACATACGAGATAACCAATATACACACATGGACAAAACTTAATGAAATTGTACCTTTTATCATGTATATCGGGATTCAGACAATAACTCTGAAAGATATTATAGTGACCTTTATTGAAGACATACGAGATAATCAATATACACTCATGGACAAAACTTAATGAAATTGTACCTTTTATCATGTATATCGGGATTCAGACAATAACTCTGAAAGATATTATAGTGACCTTTATTGAAGACATACGAGATAACCAATATACACTCATGGACAAAACTTAATGAAATTGTACCTTTTATCATGTATATCGGGATTCAGACAATAACTCTGAAAGATATTACAGTGACCTTTATTGAAGACATACGAGATAACCAATATACACTCATGGACAAAACTTAATGAAATTGTACCTTTTATCATGTATATCGGGATTCAGACAATAACTCTGAAAGATATTATAGTGACCTTTATTGAAGACATACGAGATAACCAATATACACTCATGGACAAAACTTAATGAAATTGTACCTTTTATCATGTATATCGGGATTCAGACAATAACTCTGAAAGATATTATAGTGACCTTTATTGAAGACATACGAGATAATCAATATACACTCATGGACAAAACTTAATGAAATTGTACCTTTTATCATGTATATAGGGATTCAGACAATAACTCTGAAAGTATTACAGTGACCTTTATTGAAGACATACGAGATAACCAATATACACTCATGGACAAAACTTAATGAAATTGTACCTTTTATCATGTATATCGGGATTCAGACAATAACTCTGAAAGATATTATAGTGACCTTTATTGAAGACATACGAGATAACCAATATACACTCATGGACAAAACTTAATGAAATTGTACCTTTTACCATGTATATCGGGATTCAGACAATAACTCTGAAAGATATTATAGTGACCTTTATTGAAGACATACGAGATAACCAATATACACTCATGGACAAAACTTAATGAAATTGTACCTTTTATCATGTATATCGGGATTCAGACAATAACTCTGAAAGATATTATAATGACCTTTATTGAAGACATACGAGATAACCAATATACACTCATGGACAAAACTTAATGAAATTGTACCTTTTATCATGTATATCGGGATTCAGACAATAACTCTGAAAGATATTATAGTGACCTTTATTGAAGACATACGAGATAACCAATATACACTCATGGACAAAACTTAATGAAATTGTACCTTTTATCATGTATATCGGGATTCAGACAATAACTCTGAAAGATATTATAGTGACCTTTATTGAAGACATACGAGATAACCAATATACACTCATGGACAAAACTTAATGAAATTGTACCTTTTACCATGTATATCGGGATTCAGACAATAACTCTGAAAGATATTATAGTGACCTTTATTGAAGACATACGAGATAACCAATATACACTCATGGACAAAACTTAATGAAATTGTACCTTTTATCATGTATATCGGGATTCAGACAATAACTCTGAAAGATATTATAGTGACCTTTATTGAAGACATACGAGATAACCAATATACACTCATGGACAAAACTTAATGAAATTGTACCTTTTATCATGTATATCGGGATTCAGACAATAACTCTGAAAGATATTATAGTGACCTTTATTGAAGACATACGAGATAACCAATATACACTCATGGACAAAACTTAATGAAATTGTACCTTTTATCATGTATATCGGGATTCAGACAATAACTCTGAAAGATATTATAGTGACCTTTATTGAAGACATACGAGATAACCAATATACACTCATGGACAAAACTTAATGAAATTGTACCTTTTATCATGTATATCGGGATTCAGACAATAACTCTGAAAGATATTACAGTGACCTTTATTGAAGACATACGAGATAACCAATATACACTCATGGACAAAACTTAATGAAATTGTACCTTTTATCATGTATATCGGGATTCATACAATAACTCTGAAAGATATTATAGTGACCTTTATTGAAGACACACGAAATAACCAATATACACTCATAGACAAAATTTAAGGAAGTTGTACCTTTTAACATGTATATCGGGATTCAGACAATAACTCTGAAAGATATTACAGTGACCTTTATTGAAGACATACGAGATAATCAATATACACTCATAGACAAAATTTAAGGAAGTTGTACCTTTTAACATGTATATCGGGATTCAGACAATAACTCTGAAAGATATTACAGTGACCTTTATTGAAGACATACGAGATAACCAATATACACTCATAGACAAAATTTAAGGAAGTTGTACCTTTTAACATGTATATCGGGATTCAGACAATTACTCTGAAATATATTACAGTGACCTTTATTGAAGACACACGAGATAACCAAGTATAAACAAATTTGCCTCTGTCTCCTTTTAAAAAAAAACCACAGATGACCGAAGATATCAAAGACTTTTCCGCTTTCTTAAGTTTTGTCCATGAGTGTATATATAAATTATTTGTATTACAATTTTTTTTATTTAATAATCTAAAATGAAACCCGGTCTAAAATCTTTTTTTTTTTAATTAATAACTATTACAGCAAGAAACCTTTTAAAATATAAAGTTTGATATTTCTATATAATTTTCACATTTCTCACACACAAGTATTGGAATCCTACGCAAGTTGTGTTTAAATCTCTGCCCACATCACACGACGCAGTTCCATATTTGCATATAGGAAATTGAAACTATCTTTAACACATATAATTATTTTTAAAATAAAGCAATTTTCTACTGTCCTTACTTCAAAGATAAATTAATGCGAGGACTTGGCTCATCAGTGGTGAACCCTCCCAGCGGTTTCGCCAGTTTAATCTACCATACCGAACAACCCAATACAATATTACAGCGCTATGGTAGATTAAACTGGCGAACCGCTGGGAGAGTTCACCATTGATGATCCAGGCCATCATTACAGTAAGGTCAGTTGAATTTTTTTTTTTTTTTTAAGAATCATACGCGTCAAAAATAGTTTCAATTTATTGTAACAGATGGCGCTCTAATGCACCATATTTGCATATGTAAAAGCAAACCAAACATTCGGTAAGAAAATCCTGTTCTCTCTCATACCTGGGATTGGACCTGGGTTTCTTCGGGGAACCATTATCTGAGGGCAGCGGCTCTCCCAGCCTGCCATCATCAACCATGATATCATCATTCCACTCATCATATTTTAGTGTTATTGTTATCTTCCTACAAGTGTATATATAGCAGTACATGCTTACAGGATTATCTCTCGTAACATGCTATTTACATATACAAGTATTTAAAGAGACATGGGTCGCCGCTCCCGTCAATATATTTTGACGGGAGAGGCGACCCTTGTCTCTTTAGATCAATTTCCTCCCGGCAAAATTTCCATCTATATACAAGAATGTGAAAAAAATAATAAAATAATAAAAAAAGGTTAGATGTTGGTATTAAATTATCAAAAAAGCTCTTATCCTGACCACGAGCACATCGTGGATAGCTTTTCTTGATTTATACAACAAACAACAACAAAAAGCCTTTATTTAGGGTCATTGACCCTATACAGGATTCACCAGAGGTATGCATAAGAACAAAGCAGTGAGACAAAGGAAACAACGATATAGACAGAAGAAAAAAAAAAGAAAGAGAAAGAGGGAAGCAAGAAAAACAACACAAAAAGAGTAGCAGTAAGAAAGTGGGAGGAATGAGTGTCACTTGGCCTTCTTTTGAGATATGGACTTGTGGAAACCATAAAACGCCGTAGCAATATACTTATTCTGGGTCATATTGTCAATTATTGATGGAAGTGAAGCACAGAGTTGCCTAGTTTTGAGAATATTCTTGATTTATAAAGAAAATGGGTTGGCCAAATATTAGGAAACAGGCTAAATCAACATTCTGTTCCACTAGATGGCGCTTTGCTATCTAAAAAGCTCATATGCTCGTGGTCAGGATATGTCTTTTTTGATTTTTATATACAAGTATGTAAAAAATAAGAAAAAAAAAAGCAGGTGCTGATATATTAAAAACAAAATAGGTATATCTGGACCGCTCACATGAGATGTTTAGATGGCAGAGCGCCATCTAGTGGAACAAAAATCAACTAAACGTTGATTTAGTCTGCTTTCATAATATTAGAACTTGAGGTAACGAACCCATGGTATACAGAAAACAGGTGTTGTGTCTCATTATTTATCATTACCATTACATTTTGCTCTCTGGGATGATAAACCAAATGTAATATTTTAATGCATTTTTAAAGGGAGAGGTGTCAATTTTGGTAATTATACAAGTATGTGGAGTAGTACTAACAGTACATGTAACCCGCTGTCTACACGTGTAGACGTGTGGTGTACTTACAGTACAGGCTGTCGTAACCCGCTGTCTACACGTGTAGACCTGTGGTGTACTTACAGTACAGGCTGTCGTAACCCGCTGTCTACACGTGTAGACCTGTGGTGTACTTACAGTACAGGCTGTCGTAACCCGCTGTCTACACGTGTAGACCTGTGGTGTACTTACAGTACAGGCTGTCGTAACCCGCTGTCTACACGTGTAGACCTGTGGTGTACTTACAGTACAGGCTGTCGTAACCCGCTGCTACACGTGTAGACCTGTGGTGTACTTACAGTACAGGCTGTCGTAACCCGCTGCTACACGTGTAGACCTGTGGTGTACTTACAGTACAGGCTGTCGTAACCCGCTGTCTACACGTGTAGACCTGTGGTGTACTTACAGTACAGGCTGTCGTAACCCGCTGTCTACACGTGTAGACCTGTGGTGTACTTACAGTACAGGCTGTCGTAACCCGCTGTCTACACGTGTAGACCTGTGGTGTACTTACAGTACAGGCTGTCGTAACCCGCTGTCTACACGTGTAGACCTGTGGTGTACTTACAGTACAGGCTGTCGTAACCCGCTGTCTACACGTGTAGACCTGTGGTGTACTTACAGTACAGGCTGTCGTAACCCGCTGTCTACACGTGTAGACCTGTGGTGTACTTACAGTACAGGCTGTCGTAACCCGCTGTCTACACGTGTAGACCTGTGGTGTACTTACAGTACAGGCTGTCGTAACCCGCTGTCTACACGTGTAGACCTGTGGTGTACTTACAGTACAGGCTGTCGTAACCCGCTGTCTACACGTGCAGACCTGTGGTGTACTTACAGTACAGGCTGTCGTAACCCGCTGTCTACGCGTGCAGACCTGTGGTGTACTTACAGTACAGGCTGTCGTAACCCGCTGTCTACGCGTGCAGACCTGTGGTGTACTTACAGTACAGGCTGTCGTAATCCGCTGTCTACGCGTGCAGACCTGTGGTGTACTTACAGTACAGGCTGTCGTAACCCGCTGTCTACACGTGCAGACCTGTGGTGTACTTACAGTACAGGCTGTCGTAACCCGCTGTCTACACGTGTAGATCTGTGGTGTACTTACAGTACAGGCTGTGGTAACCCGCTGTCTACACGTGTAGACCTGTGGTGTACTTACAGTACAGGCTGTCGTAACCCGCTGTCTACACGTGTAGACCTGTGGTGTACTTACAGTACAGGCTGTCGTAACCCGCTGTCTACACGTGTAGACCTGTGGTGTACTTACAGTACAGGCTGTCGTAATCCGCTGTCTACGCGTGCAGACCTGTGGTGTACTTACAGTACAGGCTGTGGTAACCCGCTGTCTACACGTGCAGACCTGTGGTGTACTTACAGTACAGGCTGTCGTAACCCGCTGTCTACACGTGTAGACGTGTGGTGTACTTACAGTACAGGCTGTCGTAACCCGCTGTCTACACGTGCAGACCTGTGGTGTACTTACAGTACAGGCTGTCGTAACCCGCTGTCTACACGTGTAGACCTGTGGTGTACTTACAGTACAGGCTGTCGTAACCCGCTGTCTACACGTGTAGACCTGTGGTGTACTTACAGTACAGGCTGTCGTAACCCGCTGTCTACACGTGTAGACCTGTGGTGTACTTACAGTACAGGCTGTCGTAACCCGCTGTCTACACGTGTAGACCTGTGGTGTACTTACAGTACAGGCTGTCGTAACCCGCTGTCTACACGTGTAGACCTGTGGTGTACTTACAGTACAGGCTGTCGTAACCCGCTGTCTACACGTGTAGACCTGTGGTGTACTTACAGTACAGGCTGTCGTAACCCGCTGTCTACACGTGTAGACCTGTGGTGTACTTACAGTACAGGCTGTCGTAACCCGCTGTCTACACGTGTAGACCTGTGGTGTACTTACAGTACAGGCTGTCGTAACCCGCTGTCTACACGTGTAGATCTGTGGTGTACTTACAGTACAGGCTGTGGTAACCCGCTGTCTACACGTGTAGACCTGTGGTGTACTTACAGTACAGGCTGTCGTAACCCGCTGTCTACACGTGTAGATCTGTGGTGTACTTACAGTACAGGCTGTCGTAACCCGCTGTCTACACGTGTAGACCTGTGGTGTACTTACAGTACAGGCTGTGGTAACCCGCTGTCTACACGTGCAGACCTGTGGTGTACTTACAGTACAGGCTGTCGTAACCCGCTGTCTACACGTGTAGACCTGTGGTGTACTTACAGTACAGGCTGTCGTAACCCGCTGTCTACACGTGTAGATGTGTGGTGTACTTACAGTACAGGCTGTCGTAACCCGCTGTCTACACGTGTAGATCTGTGGTGTACTTACAGTACAGGCTGTCGTAACCCGCTGTCTACACGTGTAGATCTGTGGTGTACTTACAGTACAGGCTGTCGTAACCCGCTGTCTACACGTGTAGATCTGTGGTGTACTTACAGTACAGGCTGTCGTAACCCGCTGTCTACACGTGTAGACGTGTGGTGTACTTACAGTACAGGCTGTCGTAACCCGCTGTCTACACGTGTAGACCTGTGGTGTACTTACAGTACAGGCTGTCGTAACCCGCTGTCTACACGTGTAGACGTGTGGTGTACTTACAGTACAGGCTGTCGTAACCCGCTGTCTACACGTGCAGACCTGTGGTGTACTTACAGTACAGGCTGTCGTAACCCGCTGTCTACACGTGTAGACCTGTGGTGTACTTACAGTACAGGCTGTCGTAACCCGCTGTCTACACGTGTAGACCTGTGGTGTACTTACAGTACAGGCTGTCGTAACCCACTGTCTACACGTGTAGACCTGTGGTGTACTTACAGTACAGGCTGTCGTAAGACCTGTGGTGTACTTACAGTACAGGCTGTCGTAACCCGCTGTCTACACGTGTAGATCTGTGGTGTACTTACAGTACAGGCTGTCGTAACCCGCTGCCTACACGTGTAGAACTGTGGTGTACTTACAGTACAGGCTGTCGTAACCCGCTGTCTACACGTGTAGTCCTGTGGTGTACTTACAGTACAGGCTGTCGTAACCCGCTGTCTACACGTGTAGACCTGTGGTGTACTTACAGTACAGGCTGTCGTAACCCGCTGTCTACACGTGTAGACCTGTGGTGTACTTACAGTACAGGCTGTCGTAACCCGCTGTCTACACGTGTAGACCTGTGGTGTACTTACAGTACAGGCTGTAGTAACCCGCTGTCTACACGTGTAGTCCTGTGGTGTACTTACAGTACAGGCTGTCGTAACCCGCTGTCTACACGTGTAGACCTGTGGTGTACTTACAGTACAGGCTGTCGTAACCCGCTGTCTACACGTGTAGACCTGTGGTGTACTTACAGTACAGGCTGTCGTAACCCGCTGTCTACACGTGTAGACCTGTGGTGTACTTACAGTACAGGCTGTCGTAACCCGCTGTCTACACGTGTAGACCTGTGGTGTACTTACAGTACAGGCTGTCGTAACCGCTGTCTACACGTGTAGACCTGTGGTGTACTTACAGTACAGGCTGTCGTAACCCGCTGTCTACACGTGTAGACCTGTGGTGTACTTACAGTACAGGCTGTCGTAACCCGCTGTCTACACGTGTAGACCTGTGGTGTACTTACAGTACAGGCTGTCGTAACCCGCTGTCTACACGTGTAGACCTGTGGTGTACTTACAGTACAGGCTGTCGTAACCCGCTGTCTACACGTGTAGACCTGTGGTGTACTTACAGTACAGGCTGTCGTAACCCGCTGTCTACACGTGTAGACCTGTGGTGTACTTACAGTACAGGCTGTCGTAACCCGCTGTCTACACGTGTAGACCTGTGGTGTACTTACAGTACAGGATGTCGTAACCCGCTGTCTACACGTGTAGACCTGTGGTGTACTTACAGTACAGGCTGTCGTAACCCGCTGTCTACACGTGTAGACCTGTGGTGTACTTACAGTACAGGCTGTCGTAACCCGCTGTCTACACGTGTAGACCTGTGGTGTACTTACAGTACAGGCTGTCGTAACCCGCTGTCTACACGTGTAGACCTGTGGTGTACTTACAGTACAGGCTGTCGTAACCCGCTGTCTACACGTGTAGACCTGTGGTGTACTTACAGTACAGGCTGTCGTAACCCGCTGTCTACACGTGTAGACCTGTGGTGTACTTACAGTACAGGCTGTCGTAACCCGCTGTCTACACGTGTAGACCTGTGGTGTACTTACAGTACAGGCTGTCGTAACCCGCTGTCTACACGTGTAGACGTGTGGTGTACTTACAGTACAGGCTGTCGTAACCCGCTGTCTACACGTGTAGACCTGTGGTGTACTTACAGTACAGGCTGTCGTAACCCGCTGTCTACACGTGTAGACCTGTGGTGTACTTACAGTACAGGCTGTCGTAACCCGCTGTCTACACGTGTAGACCTGTGGTGTACTTACAGTACAGGCTGTCGTAACCCGCTGTCTACACGTGTAGACCTGTGGTGTACTTACAGTACAGGCTGTCGTAACCCGCTGTCTACACGTGTAGACGTGTGGTGTACTTACAGTACAGGCTGTCGTAACCCGCTGTCTACACGTGTAGACCTGTGGTGTACTTACAGTACAGGCTGTCGTAACCCGCTGTCTACACGTGTAGAACTGTGGTGTACTTACAGTACAGGCTGTCGTAACCCGCTGTCTACACGTGTAGACCTGTGGTGTACTTACAGTACAGGCTGTCGTAACCCGCTGTCTACACGTGTAGACCTGTGGTGTACTTACAGTACAGGCTGTCGTAACCCGCTGTCTACACGTGCAGACCTGTGGTGTACTTACAGTACAGGCTGTCGTAACCCGCTGTCTACACGTGTAGACCTGTGGTGTACTTACAGTACAGGCTGTCGTAACCCGCTGTCTACACGTGTAGACCTGTGGTGTACTTACAGTACAGGCTGTCGTAACCCGCTGTCTACACGTGTAGACGTGTGGTGTACTTACAGTACAGGCTGTCGTAACCCGTTGTCTACACGTGTAGACCTGTGGTGTACTTACAGTACATGTAACCGGCTGTCTACACGTGTAGACCTGTGGTGTACTTACAGTACAATCTGTCATAGCTATTACTCCCCATAATACCTGTCAACTCTGTACCACATGTAGAGAACAAAAGACAATACCTGAAGGCGAGAACCACTGTGAGGGTGAGGAGAAGCCGGTACATCCACACCTAGGTGTCACGTCGTATCCTCTGGTGACGCAATCATCTCGGGTAGCAGACCATCTCTACAGAATCAGTTCTATGGATATCATTTCATTGACCTTAGTTTCTCCCCAGTTCCAGAATTCCATCTATAGGGATTGTTTTCTTTTTATCTTTTATTGTTTACTTTTAAACAGATGAACGACGATATCGAAGACTTTTTCCACTTTCTTAAGTTTTAACAGTGAGTTTTATCCATTTATAATGATGTTCTTAAATACACTCATGGATAAAACTTAAGGAAATGAAAAGTCTTTGATATCGTCGGGCGTCTGTTTTTTTTTTTTTTTTTTTAAGGAGATAAGAGGCAATTTTGTGTTTACACTTGTTTATCTCGTGTGTCTTCAATAAAGGTCACTGTGCATCAAATATGTTTCATAGTTATTGTCTGAATTTTGTCCATGAGTATATTTTTGTGTATAATAAGATGTTTACTTTAAGTTTTATTTATATATAATTTTAAATTTCGACTCTTTCTATTTACTTTCACAAATCCAATCATCCCTGTCAGTTAGCAAATATCACTTTTTGAATGTGTAATAAAGTAAAAAATGAATGTGTTAAGTAGAATTTTCAAACCAAAAAGTACGAAGTACTCTAAACAAGTGTAAACTACATCTAAAGCCAGCAAACAAGGAACGGTTGTATCTTCCACGTGAGGAACTGAGACGAAGACTCGTGGATCTCGTTCACAAACAGCTCCTACTTTATCAATATACTAGCCGAATGACCCGGGCAACGCCCGTGTTTTACCCGATTGAATGTTTTTATTCAAATACTATTTGTTACAATTATAAATTGGCGCCTTATATAAATGCATATATTAGTTAATAACTATAGCCTATGTGCTTTATCTGTCTATGTACTGTTGGCTTCCGTAGGCGTCTCATACTGGGAAAAGGAAAGAGAGGATTCCATTTAGTTATTAACTAATATATGCATTTATTTAAAGAGCGACCCGCTCCAAACCAATAGTTACAAAAACGAAAGAGCGAGTGGGGGAGGCATGATAGGGGGGGGGGGGGCAAAGGTGGCGTGACCGTAGCCAACCAATAGGAGGGCGCCATTCCAAAAAAAAAAAAGCAAACGGTGACAGAGGCCGATGAGGAATGACGCTCGTAACTGTATATAGAATATCTGGAGGTCAGACGACTGCAGAAAAGAACTGGGGGAATCTGGGGTAGAGACTTCACTTATGTCCCATCCATAGTGCTAAAAAACGATAGAAATAATATCCATTGGAAATAGAAACGGAGATAAAGTCAGTTCTGAAAGAACATGGGAGTATTGGATATGGAGATTCCATAGATAGATAATTGTTGGAAGACTGCAGAGCCATAGTGGAACTTGGAGGACTGCAGAGCCATAGTGGAACTTGGCGGACTGCAGAGCCATAGTGGAACAGCAGGAGAACGACTCTGAAAACGGGAAAACTACCGAATAAAAATGTAAATAGGAGTTATCTTTCTTGTAAATCGTATAAAATAAACCTTTTTAGAATTATTATTATGTTGAATTTGAGAAAGAGAGATGAGAGAGAGAGAATAATCTACATCTACGATATGTAAATTTTGTTTAAGTTGATTAATCTACGTCTTAGCATGTCAGGATGGCCGAGCGGTCTAAGGCGCTGCGTTCAGGTCGCAGTCTACTCTTGTAGGCGTGGGTTCGAATCCCACTTCTGACATTTTTTTTTTTAGAAAAATTTTAGACAACCTTATACCAACAACAAAAAGAAATAAACGAAGTGCATTTTATAACTATTTTAAACCTTAGAGTGAACTAGCGAATGTCCCTGATTTCGCGCGGGTTTTACCCTAGGGAAAGTTTACCTAACGAACATTGTTTTAACAGGAGTAGTAATTTTATTATCAAAAATATGTAAATTAGATTGATATTAGTTTTAACTTGAAAGGGATTTGAAAAGCTTATATTTCAAACTAAATCTTCATCAATACACCTACTTTTAAATTTATGAATTTTTTTTAAATAAATAGTTTTAATGGAGAAAACAATATAGATGTTCTTTGAACTTACCTATATATGTGAGTTGGCTTCGCCCGTGTTCTGACTGGAAATAAGTAAATTAGTCCGGTATTTAGTTCATTTGAATGTTCGTTGGTTAAAAATGTAACAAAAAACGTATTTTTCAGATATAACTCTTTATCCTGTTAAAATTTCAGCCAGGTTTGCAAAATATTGAGGAAACATATAAGACACACAAATAAATAAACGTATTCACATACATTATCTTATATTAAGAAAAAGGCATCTCCTTATCGTGCAACTGAAAGTTGCTGATGGCTTGCGCCATCTATCGGAATAAATATAAACTATTCTCGTTGATTTTTAATTATTCCAGAATTGGCCAAATACCCATTCTTGATTAATCAAGAAAAGCTAACCACGGACGCGTTTCGGGCTGTTGGCCTTCATCAGCGTGGTGCAAGCTTATATATATATATAGAGAGAGAGGGAAAAAAAGAACCGTTGCCTTAATAAAGAAATGTATATTTTTCGCCGAAATATCGGAATTCAAAGTTTTACAAAACAATTTCAGAGATGAATGAAATTATTAGAAGAAGTTCATCAGTTCTAAACCCTTCCAGATATGTTTCGCCATTTCAATCTGCAGACTGTAAGGAATACAGGAAATAGATGTTCAAGAGAATTATATGGTCTAAATAAAAAATAATAAAAATAAAAATAATTTTTGCGGTAAGTCGTTTATTTAATACTAGACGAATGGGCAACGCCCGGGTTTTACCCGAGTGCGTATATATTTTAAAAACGTTTTAATTCAAATACTATTCGTTACAATTATAAATTGGCGCCATGGATGTCACTCTTGTGAAACGTCCCGTTCCAAACTGTGTGTTTTTAAAATGTTTTAATTAAAATACTATTCGTTACAATTATAAATTGGCGCCGTGGATGTCTCTCTTGTGAAACGTCCCGCCCCAAACTGTGTGTCTTGAAAATATAAAAATAAAAATGTGAATTTTCATAAAGATTTCATCATGTCGATTTTTTTTTTTTTTTTTTTTGCATTTCACTTACTAAATCATATATTAACTTTATGAACGGAAAAATATTCCCAAGGTAGCCTAGTGGTCATGGCATCTGCCCGGTAAGCGGAAGGTCGTGGGTTCGATTCCCATCCCTTGACACTTTTTTTTATTTTATCCATTCTGACCAAAATCTATCCGTGAACTTCACACAGACAGAATAAGGCAATTATATAAGTAGATTATAAAGATAGAAGCTTCTATAGAAATAACTAAAATAAGCCGAAATAGCTCAGTTGGGAGAGCGTTAGACTGAAGATCTAAAGGTCCCTGGTTCGATCCCGGGTGAACTTCACACAGACAGAATAAGGCAATTATATAAGTATATTGTGTATCAATATAGTCTAAAGCTTCTCTGGAAAATATGTATTTTAATTTATTTTCAAAAATGATAAACACATAAAACATTTTTTCTTATATACCAAAGTTGGGGCGACTCGTTGCCTCCAAATTCAATGTATATTGAATCCCAACCTTTTTGTAAAAAAAAATAATTGTTAGCATTTATAGTGCCCTAAACTGATAATGATTAAATTTGACATGGTATTCTCTTTTCTTTCAGTCATTTTACTCCCGAATTTCTTTTATTTTTCTTCAAATATTTGATAATAAAAAAAAAAAAAAAAAAAAACGCCCAACGTGGGGCTCGAACCCACGACCCTGAGATTAAGAGTCTCATGCTCTACCGACTGAGCTAGCCGGGCATATCCTTTTCTATCTGATAAGGTTTAATAAAATTCGAAAACATTTTAAACGCGTAAGATTCTTTTTGAAATTAAACAATTTCTACTGCCCTTATTGCAATGAAAAAATTAATCCCCAGCTGGGAGGGTTCACCACTGATGAGCCAGGCCTTCCCATTAATTTTTCCATTGCAGTAAGGGCAGTAGAAATTGTTTAATTTCAAAAAGAATCTTACGCGTTTAAAATAGTTTCGAATTTTGATAACAGATGGCGCGCTAGTGCATCATATTATAAAGGTTTAATAAGTTAAAAGATATTTTAAAAAATGGTCGCTAATATCCCCTTAAGATTATTGGAATGCATATCAATATGTTAAAAAGTTTTAGAAATAAACAATTAGAAAATGATATTTTTGTTATAGGCAAACTTAAATCTGTGTGTTTATTTATAACACACTGCATGTGAATTTTTCTTGATTAATATTTATGTAGCACTAACGGATGTACCCGGCTTCGCCCGGGTTTTACCCGAGTAAAGGTTTGTCTAACGAATCTCTCGATAAAGTGAACATTTTTTCCTGGTCCCTTGAAAAATACTCGATAAGTTGAATCAATTCAATATTAATTGGTTCCCTCGGTAATTGGAAGTTAAAGGAATAGTATCTTGCCTTGGAATTGTATCATTATTCTTGTCTCAAATAAATTGCCGTGTCATCCTGAATTTTGTCTTTCCTAATTTTCTACATTACAAAATCATCGTATCATCATGATAATATTTAGAGCAGATTGTTGAATTATAACAGATAAATTAGAATATTTATCTTGATTATTTTTAGGCGAAAAGTTATTTCAAAAATTTTATTTGCTAGAAACCTTCCCAGTACTATACTAAATAACTTCCCAAAGTTTCATGGCGTTCTAATGAGTGGTTTGGTCAGGCATAAAGGACACACACACACATACATTCATTTATATATATAGATAGATAATGTGGATAGATATGGAAATGACCACCCCAGAGGTAAGTGGCAACAAGAAGACTACGTCCTTAATAACAGACGTGCTGACATGGCTCCAGCAATGACTGCCCAGTATGGCCGCCTCTCCTTTGAAATTTTATCCCAACTGTCCTCTAACAGCTCTGACTATTTTATCTCCCCATTCCTCATACTCCCACACTTTATTTATATATATTTCCAAATATTATAACATATATATTGAAATTTCAAGTTTTTACTAGTTATTTTATCACCAGTCATCTTCCTGTAGTGCCCCTTGTGAGTAATTTCATACAAGAGACGAAACAGGGTGCTGTTTGATGAGGTATATCAGAGATAATCATCAGGATATCTGAGTTCTAAATGATTGTGGAAGGAAAAAAAGATAGGAACAATGCTGAGATTAGCATGGCACCTATACAAAAGAATGACACCCATAATGAATCAAAAATTTAAGTTAATCAAATATTTGTATAATGTACATCATTCTCCTATTTTTTTCACGCGCATGTTTTTAAAATCAATGATGTTGATGATGATTTCTGTCATATTTTAGTCAAATAATCTAATATCACTCCGATAAGAAGTTTTAAAACTTATCATTGAGAATATAATAAGTGAAAATTAAATTAAAGAATCTGGATATATTTGTCTTATTCCCCTGAGAATGTTAAGTTCAGAGGCTTAAGAGACTTCTAATCAAGCTCACATATAAAAGCCAATTCATCCTTGCGTTGAGCAATTTTATATTAATGATTTTGATCTCAAAATAAAGGTTAATAATTTTTAATTAAAGTCCTGTATATATCGTTAGAATCACATTCCATTTCCAGAATAATTATTATTTCAGAGTGCAAATATTAGTTCTGAATGACTAATTGATTATTTTAAGCAACACACATTTCAAATCAATCTTTTTCTGGGGTATCATAAGTAATTATTAAGATAATTATAGTGACTTACTAATTTTAAATACGAGATATGCTCCTTAATAAACCTACCATTTCACTTTAAAAATACTAATACTAAAGGTATGCGGACAAAATGGCCCAAGTCACACTATTTTATTCTTGAACCAATTTAAAGGAAACTATTTTATATATATTTTTAACTATTAGTAAAATAATATGGGTGAATTAAACTTGTGATAATCAAAATTCCGAGAGATCTTATGTAAATAGTACTTGGGGTCATACTGATCCCAAGTACCCTTTTCTCTGAAATTTAGAAAATATATTTCAAAAGTTTAAAATATTTAAACAGAAATATATAAAAGAAATAAATTCAAATTAAAAATCTGCTAAAATAACGGTTTAAATTGAAATTTAAGAAGATATTAAAAAAAAAAAAACACTCTAAAATTCATTTATTATTAAACTCTGCGAAATAATTTACTTTTGGCGTAGCCCGATTTTAAATGTTTATTGTGGTTATCTAAGATGATCCTCAAGCTGTAAGTTCCCAAATAAATTAGATGATAAATATGCAAAAAATATGAAATAAATATTTTATAATAAGATCTAGAGCATTTGCCTACTTTATATTTACTGCCCTTGAAGAGTTAAATTCATATATTTATTCCAAACTTCTGAAAGCTAGATAAGAAATTTTGTGTCTATTTTTTAAGTTGTAATTTTAACAAAAATACTTATGCGATTTTAAAAATTTAAGGTCGCTTTAAAATGTCAGCCATTTTTAATATTTCAATTTTTTTCATTGCTTCAAGTTACCATTTTGTTATGGTGATAATTATATTTAATCAATCATGCTAGTTATATTTAAATACATTTTTAAAAATTAAAATTATTTAATAAAATTTGTTGTTTGACAGCTACCAATATTGATTTAAAATGTTAAGAGCTCTTTATAAAATGTCAATAATTTAGCCAAAAGATGTAAAATAAATGTCAAAACTGTAACAACAAAACTTTTTATTGAAGACCATATAAAAACTATGAAATAAGAAAATCTTGTATGTGTATTGTGCATGGTTAATTTTGAGTCAGAACTAATTCACTATATATTTACCTGTCTGTATGCAAAAAGGAAATTACTTTTTAATAATACAAGTGCTAATCATTTATCACTCTTCTGTCAGAAATTTAAACTATTTTTGATACGTATGATTCTTTTTAAGATAAAATAATTTTCTTTAAAACAATAATAAACATTAAGAGGAGCTTCTTGTGTAAATTTCTTTATTACCGCAAGCTTTCGAACAAAACGTTCTTCAACGGGCGTGGATAGTAAAAACGTACTACTAAACTTAGTACGTTTTTACTATCCACGCCCGTTGAAGAACGTTTTGTTCGAAAGCTTGCGGTAATAAAGAAATTTACACAAGAAGCTCCTCTTAATGTTTATTATTGTTTTAATGATCGTGATTTTAAGAGTTTAATTTATACAAAATAATTTTCTGCTGTCCTTACTGCAATGATAAAAATAATGTTAAAGAACTCTAAAGTGTCCTGTAGAGAGAGTTTTCTTCTCTTCTTCTTTCTTATCTCCACTCAATCACACTAAGGTATCAAGCTTGTAAAGCTTGTTGATGGTGTCTGCTGGGGATGAGTAGAGCTCATCAATGGATGAGCCAATACAGTCAATAATGTGTTTTGGGGTTGCAGGTTGACACTTAATACATAGTGGGAAAACCTTGCAACCATTCTGGAAAGTCATCAATAGATGAGTCAATACAGTCAATGATGTGGTTTGGGGTTGCAGGTTGACACTTAATACATAGTGGGAAAACCTTGCAACCATTCTGGAAAGTCATCAATAGATGAGCCAATACAGTCAATAATGTGTTTTGGGGTTGCAGGTTGACACTTAATACATAGTGGGAAGACCCTGCAACCATTCTGGAAAGTCATCAATAGATGAGTCAATACAGTCAATGATGTGGTTTGGGGTTGCAGGTTGACACTTAATACATAGTGGGAAGACCCTGCAACCATTCTGGAAAGTCATCAATAGATGAGCCAATACAGTCAATGATGTGGTTTGGGGTTGCAGGTTGACACTTAATACATAGTGGGAAGACCCTGCAACCATTCTGGAAAGTCATCAATAGATGAGCCAATACAGTCAATAATGTGGTTTGGGGTTGCAGGTTGACACTTAGTACATAGTGGGAAAACCTTGCAACCATTCTGGAAAGTCATCAATAGATGAGCCAATACAGTCAATGATGTGGTTTGGGGTTGCAGGTTGACACTTAATACATAGTGGGAAGACCCTGCAACCATTCTGGAAAGTCATTGTCCGTAGATGACCAGACTTAAGTCTGGAAATCAAAGACTGTTGTTCTCTTGAGAGGACAAAACCGGTGTTCTCTCTTATAAGATATTGGGAACATGTGCATTATAATTTTTCAACTTGGTTAAAAGCCTGTAATTAATATATTTGTTTTTTCTACAGTTTTTAAGTATGGTGTTCAATTTATTTTTGAAGTTTTTTGTTGGATTATTTTGTATAGGAGAATAGGTGTCATTGTTATTCAATAAAGAATGGAATTGTTTTAATGAAAAAAAAAAAGACTATAAACAAAAAATGCTTTCTTTATTGAATAACAATGACACCTATTCTCCTATAAAAAAATGATCCAACAAAAAACTTCAAAAATAACACTGTACTTAAAAAGTGGAGAAAAAACAAATATATTAATTACTTTCTTATAGGATATTTCTATCCCTCTACATTTCCCATGTACCCATTACCCATGACATCTTGGTCTTCTTCTTCTTTCTTATCTCCACTCAATCATTCATGACTGGGTGAAGTAGAATGCGTCTGCCTTTGTCATTAAGACTGGGAGCACTACTCAGGGGCAGGCCGACTTAGCTCCAAAAGAAATGGCAGCCTCTGACATGAGGAACAGACGCCATGTGCAGCCGCTCCTAACATGGAGTACAAACGCTGCTCATCCTGTATTCCTGGATGAGGAGCCCTTACAGGGTACTATCAGCCAGGCCAGCTGAACCCAGGTTTTTTAGCGAGCTTGTTACTGCTCCCCCTCCTCCTTTTTCATCCGGGCTTGGGACCGGCAAAGGCGGACATCTTGGTGAAGTTCTATAAATTCATGGTAGTGGTACTTATATGCCATGATAATCATGGTGAATCGTTAGTATACCACACTAGTGTACTAATTGTAAGTGTACTTTTACTGTAAATGCACCACATTGTTTATACATGTAGAGTGCAGTTCTACTTTTGTACTAACAAGTATGCCATAGCCTTGTTTGGTTAACTGAATTCACTGCCTTTGCCGGTCCCAAGCCCGGATGATAAAGGAGGAGGGGGAGCAGTAACAAGCTCACTAAAAAAAACCTGGGCTCAGCTGGCCCGGCTGATAGTACCCTGTAAAGGCTCCTAATCCAGGAATACAGGATGAGCAGCGTTTGTACTCCATGTTAGGAGCAGCTGCATATGGCGTCTGTTCCTCATGTCAGAGGCGGCCATTTCTTTTGGAGCTAAAGTCGGCCTGCCACTGAGTAGTGCTCCCAGTCTTAATGACAAAGGCAGACGCATTCTACTTCACCCAGTCATGATGGTTGTCAAATACCATCAAGGGTCACAACTTGATACTCTAATGATTGAGTGGAGATAAGAAAGAAGAAGAAGAAGACTGTCTGCAACCTGCAATCCCAAGACATATTATTGACTGTATTGACTCATCCATTGATGAGCTCTACTCTTCCCCGGCAGACACCATCAAAAGTCTCAGACTTTACAAGCTTGATGTCTTAGTGTGATTGAGTGGAGATAAGAAAGAAGAAGACTGCTGCAGTTGAACTTTTTTTAAGAATCTGCACATGTCTATACATGAAGAAAGTGGTTTGATTTTGTTCTCACTAGTATGCCATAGCCCTGTTTAGTTATCTGAAGACACTGATGCGGTTGGACTTTTGTAAGAATAGGAAGCCATTAAAGCAATTTTTTTCTTTTAAAGAAAAAAAAAAGTGTCCAATATAGAATTTGACCCAGGGTCATTGCTGTCAAAAATCACTGGTTTCTATCTCTCTTCTATTGACCTTCTCAGGATGTGATGTTTTCCTCCCATTCTGAATAAAATAACTTTTCAAGCCACCTGTTATAAAAGCCAAAATACCTCACTCATGAATTCTTCATCAGATTAAACTGGGAAATATGCTGGAAGAGTTTACCATTGATGAGCCAGTCCCTCCCAATATATATTTTTCATTGCATAAAGAACAGAGCAGAAAATTTTATTCTATTTTGAGAAAAAGGTAATTTTGCACTAATAGTTTTAAAATTATTTATACCTACATATATCGCAATGGAGAACACATTGTAGAAACATGTGAAGATTGAAGGGAGAGGTAGACTAAGGAAGGATTAGTAATGTAATAGAAAGGTCTGGAGTTAGAAGAGGTGAAGAGAATTGTACAGAGAGAACAGGGTGGAATGATGGCTGCTGTATCAGAGATGTTACATGGTGATGGTAGCCTTCCTCTATATGTAGTAATGGAAGTTTACAGAACATGTTCCATGAGGATCATTGGGAGATTGTCTATTGACTATACTGGAGGGATTGAAGAATGAAGGGAGAGGTAGACCAAGGAAGGATTGGTTTGGTAATGTAATAGAATGCTTTTTTTTTTCTTATCCTTTTATTAGTCTAAATTAGACAAGATCTTGGAGGTTGTGCTCATAAAGAAGTTCAAGAACTCTTCTTGGTTCTCTGTACAGGGATCCTTTGTCCTATGTAGAATGGTCTGGTATGTGTGTGTGTGTTATAGAATAAAGATAGAAATAAGTGAAGAGATTTGCTCAAAATAGAGAGAAATGGTGTTCCATGATGGCTGAACTCTTTCATTATTACCATTAAATATCATTAGCCTTTACTCTTTTTTTTTTTCATTTGCAGACTCCATGATAATTCCATGTATAAGATTATATGTCTTAATAAAGGCTTATGTGTGTGTGTGTGGAGTTTTCCCGGTTGTAAGACTACTCGCACAATTTAGAATACTTTCAAGTTTTTTTTAGAGAAAACCACACCAAGATGCTCTGCGGTGAGGACCCGATTTGTACCTTCTGTAATTCAAAACTAAAAAATGAAATCACTCACTATATTTTTGATTGCTCTGCTCTGAAAGAAGAAAGAAGAACCCTTATGCTCAAAACTGGGCAACTCTGTGCTTCACTTCCATCAATAATTGACAATATGACCCAGAATAAGTATATTGCTACGGCGTTTTATGGTTTCCACAAGTCCCTATCTCAGAAGAAGACCAAGTGACACTCACTTTCTTACTGCTACTCTTTTTGTGTTGTTTTCCTTGCTTCCCTCTTTCTCTTTCTTGTTTTCTTTTTCTTCTGTCTATATCGTTGTTTCCTGTCTCACTGCTTTGTTCTTATGCATACCTCTGGTGAATCCTGTATAGGGTCAGTGACCCTAAATAAAGGCTTTTTGTTGTTGTTGTTGTTGTGTGTGGAGTTAGAAGAGAGGGGAAGAGAAATGTACAGAGAGGGTGGAATGGTGTTCCATGATGGCTGAACTTTGTATCTAAGATGGCTGTAACCATACAGTGATGATGGTAAAAGAATTGGAAAGACAAAAGGATGATATCTTTTTTTATATTCTAATCTCACATTTGTGTGCCAGATAATCTCTCTCCGGGAAAGATATTTTTATCTAATAAATGTGTGGGATAGAGGGAAATGATAACTTTTGTGAAATAGATAGTTGTTCCAATGTTCTAGGAGTGTCTTGTTGGCAATATGTTGTCTGGGGTGGTAGGTAGGAATATCTAACTCAAATAATAAATTTGTTAAAAGCTCTTTTTTTTCCTCCTCAATTTTATCACCTTCTTGATACTTCTCTCAAGTATAAATTAACGAACTGCTTTCTTAGTGGACATTGCTGCTGCTGAGATGCATGGAGACAGCTGAGGCTCTTCATTGGACACAACAACATCTTTCTACATGTATAGACATGTGGTGCACTTACAGTAAACGCAGTCGCCAACTTCTACCCTTCATGATTATCATGGCCTGTACCACGTGTACTAAGGGGATACTTTAATTAATGATTTATCAACCGAATAAGGTACAATTTGGATTATAGAGAAGCAAAAGGTAACAAGACCTCATTCAAATTTTAACACCATCAACAAGCTTTACAAGCTTGATACCCTAATATGATGGAGTGACTTTCCAGAATGGTTGCAAGGTTTTCCCACTATGTACTAAGTGTCAACCTGCAACCCCAAAACACATTATTGACTGTATTGACTCATCTATTGATGAGTTCTACTCTTCCCCGGCAGACACCATCAAAAGTCTCAAGCTTTACAAGCTTGATACCCTAATATGATTGAGTGACTTTCCAGAATAGTTACAAGGTTTTCCCACTACGTACTAAGTGCAATTCTCAACCTGCAACCCCAAAACACATTATTGACTCATCCATTGATGAGCTCTACTCTTCCCCACCAGACACCATCAAAAGTCTCAAGCTTTACAAGCTTGATACCCTAATATGATTGAGTGGAGATAAGAAAAAAGAAGAAGATTCAAATTTATATATAGTTAAATCTCCTAAAATGATATAGCAAACCTTCCCTTATAACAAACCTGAAATAATCCTCATTTTTTATTTTATAATACAGTTAACTATGGCTATAATGAACTAGTGGTTCAGTACCTTTTGGAGTTCTCTATAGAAGGGTTTATTGTATTTACACTCGTAGACACAAAACTTGAGAAAGTAGAGTCTTTGATGTCACCACTTGTCAATTTTTTTTTTAAAGGAGACAGAGGCAATTTGTTCACACTTGGTTATCTCGTGTGTCTTCAATAAAGGCCACTGTAATATCTTTCAGAGTTATTGTCTGAATACCGATATACATGCTAAAAGGTACAACTTCCTTAAGTTTTGTCCTTGAGTATTTTTTCATTTGGATGTAGTCTCATTTCCTTATGTTTCTAGGCATCAATCTTTAAAAAGTCCAAACTCTTGAGTGTTGGAAACATCTTCAGGAGGAATTTTGTTGGTTCATCTTGGTAGATTATCATTCCGCAGTTACAGTTATCATCCACCAATTGCTTCTCTGCAGATTTGACCGTAGACAATTCCTTGACATTGTCTGAACCAATGAAGCCATCCATTGGAACACTCTTATTGTTGATTTTCATAGCGATTTCTTGAGTTTTCACTGATTAGGAACAATCAGGATTATAAATTAGAAACACAAGATCAAATCCAAATTAAATATATAACCTTTCAATAACAGCGTTGTTACCATCTCATCAGACACAATTATTATCTCCTACAGTACTTTTGTCAGATGATGGTAACTAACACTGTTACCAAAATGTCACACACTATTTTTTTAATTTGGATTTGGCCTTATTACCTTGTGGTTGTTTTATTCACTTTAAAAAGGTGAGCTTTCAAGCCAATGCTCTTCAACAGGCCTAATAGCCAATTAAAAGACTAATAAGCCAGCAAAATGAAGTTATATTGAGATCCCAATCCAAATTATTGAAATGTTTGTGACATCTTCCTCTCTCTTATCTTCACTCAATCATATTAGACTATCAAGCCTGTGTAGTATTGGGTTAAGTAGAATGTGTCTGCTTTTGCCATTAAGAATGACTTCTGAGAATCAGTTTCATTGAAGGGGGTCGGTGGAAGGCTGGTTAAACCGTTTGGTTTTCGACCACTACGACCCGGGTTCGATTCCCGCATTGGACACTTTTTTCTGTTTAAAAAAAAAAATGCTCCAATGGCCCCCCGATTCTTGCAAAAGTCCAACCCCACCAGCGAGTGCAAGTAACCAAACGGGGCTCTGGCACATTTGTAAGTGCAAAGTCGAACTGCTTTTCACATGTGTAGACATGTGGTGCGCTTACAATAAAAGCAGTCGCTAATTACCCACCATGATTATCATGGCTTTGAGATAAGAAAGAAGAAGAGTTTCATTAAAAAGTCTTAAGAAAAGTTATGAAAGGCCAACAGTTGGTCACCAAAGGACAATAAACTTTTTAAAAGCTTTTATTTAACTTGCTTCCCTGTCTGTCTGTCCACAAATCTCACAATCGATTTTTAATATACTTTTAGAGCACGTAGGAATATGAAATTTGATACACTTTTCAGACTTCTGGGTTGTCAGGGTGGCCAGAAATGGACAAATTTCCAAATTGCCTTTCAAACTTTGATATACTTCCAGATCACATAGAAGTATGAAACTTTTAACACTCACTCAGTCCAATGAACAATGCAAGTGTACAAATTTTCAGAATTCTGGGTGGCCAGGAATGAACAAATTTCTATATTTCTTTTTAAGTCTTATGTTACGCCTCTTACAAGGAATTGACCAAACTGCAGCGAGCAGGCTTCTGTCTATTTAAAGCCTAATCCCCAATCAAATGATTCAAGTTTTTGTAAATTCATGTCTATTTATAAAAATATTGATAAAGCTTACAAAATCCAACA
>CP092872.1:94563925-94853987 GCA_030710605.1 Cordylochernes scorpioides
ACCTCCAATCCTGGTATTGTGTCAGTTAGGCTGCCAACATTTGACAACCCAACTTGACATCACCACCAGTAAATATGTAATTATGTTGGAGACTCCACCTAGCCGCAAAGTAATTTATCCAAATCACAGAGCTACTTCCTTCTTCTGGCTATTTATATACTCCCTCTATTTTGTTGTGTCACCATTCTCTTATTCAACCACCTTCCTTGTGGAGACTGCAAATTTCACTCTGTGTATTTCCATATTTCTCTCTCATATCCTTATCATAATCATAATGTAGTGCCATTTCAAATAAGCTGGGTTCGCATGGAACAGCATTTCTCACTGATTTTTCTGTGATCTCATCTCTATAAGATCTAATGTTAAAAGACTATATATAAATACAAAGTAGAACAAACTCCCTGTAAAGGACAACACCTAATTGTAGATCTAAAGTGTCCTTTAGGGAGAAGTGTCCTCTTACCAGAGAGTTGCTAAATGGCAAAAAATGGTAATTTTGGGTATGAAAAGTGTGCTTTATAGAGAGGTGTCCTCTAGCACGAGTGTCCTCTCATTAAGGTTGTTCTACTGTGTGGTAAAACTTATCTAATTAAACTGGCTACTTCATTACTTACTCTGATTCAACCAATTTTTACTTACCAATCTGCCAATTTACATTAATTTAACTGGCTATCAAAAATAGTACAAAAGTGAAATTGCACTGGAATCAGGTAAATAAATTCAGAAAAATACATCTCTTGATCATGCATAAAAAAAGTTGCCAATGGCTTGTGCCATCTTTTCGGAATAAATATCAACAAATTGTCTTATTACCTTGTGTTTACAGAGAGGTTGTTCTACTGTATCCCATCCATACTTAAATCTTAATTTAGTTTTTCTTCCTCAAAAGTTGCAATTCAATTTGTGCCTTTGAGGTACGGTGCAAATTAAAAACCAAAATTTGAAATTCTTTGCACAGATTGTCTTTCAACAGATGGCTTTTTCCTGCAACATCCTCTATTGAATTATTCATCTCTTTCTCTCTCCGACAGCTTGTTCCACAAATGTTTCAATATGTAAGGATGCGTTCACTCCTCCACGTAAATATGCAAATTTAATTGTTGCCTCCTTATTAATATTAACTGCGAAGAATTCCCTGCATATGGAAATTTCCAGCTACAGTTGAATTATTTCTGCCCACAAAAATGTGACACAATTTGTGAGGTAGTTTGTTAATTTAAATTGCTGCGTGGCTGGAAATATATTGTTGATTCATTGTGTAACAATTTCAACACAGCCATATGGCATCCATTCTGTTGAATTATTAATGGTTTTCTACTTGCCGGAAATAACTCTTTAACACTGTTAAAAGTATGTAAATTGGTATGCCACATATGGCCCCATTGTGCAAATCTAATTATGAAAACATTGCAAAGTTACCTCTTATCAGATCTCCGATATGGAAGTCACCCATCATGGAACACCATTTCTCCCTGTTTAGAGAAAATCTCTTCACCTCTTTCTATCTTATAATTTGGGAACATTCTATAAGATTACCAAACCAATCCTTCTTGGTTTACCTCTCCCTTCATTCTTCAATCCCTCCAATATGGTGTTAATGGACAATCTCTGGATGATCCTCTTGGAACATGTTCTGCCCAAACTTCCATTTTTCTTGATTATTTCATTTAGAAAGTTATCACCATGTAGTTCAAAGCCATCTCTGATACAGCAGCCATCATAGAACACCCTGTTCTCTCTGTACAGTTATCTTCAATCCCAGACCTTTCTATTACATTACCAAACATTCCTTGGTCTACCTCTCCCTTCATTCTTCAATCCCTCCAGTATGGTCAATAGACAATCTCTCAATGATCCTCATGGAACATGTTCTGTAAAACTTCCATTACTACATATAGAGGAGGGCTACCATCACCATGTAACATCTCTGATACAGCAGCCATCATTCCACCCTGTTCTCTCTGTACAGTTCTCTTCACCTCTTCTAACTCCAGACCATTCTATTACATTACATTACCAATCCTTTTTTGGTCTACTTCTCCCTTCATTCTTCAATCCTTCCAGTATGGTCAATTGACTCATCATACAAATCATCTTCTGATAATCCTCATGGTACATGTTCTGTAAAACTTCCATTTCTTCTGCAACTAGGTGTTGTCCTATAGAGAGAGGTTCTAATGTATTTAATTATTGTAACCTATCTTTTTGTAGTAAAATTCTTGAAATATAATGAAAAAGGTTATTGAAGGTTTAACAATATAAATATACAGTTAAACCTGTCTATAGCGCCCCCTCTAAATAGCGCCTTCCTCTCTATAGCGGCGGATTTTAAACATTAAAATGTAAACAGTTTACATTAAAAGTGACCTGTCTATAGCACCCTATTTTGGCGAGTCCCAAGGGGGCGCTATAGACAGGTTTAGCTGTATATATATCTTTCTGAATCAGTGAAGTGGTGAAATAGAGGGCGCTGGTGTGTGTGTCCAGAGTAAGCTCTCTGATCCGGTACACTGTGTACCTGTCGTTGTTCTGTCTGGTGGTGATCCTGTTGGACCCCCTCCATCTGGAACCTCGGACCTACAGGTAAGTCCGACTGTTGGACTGTTTTCTTCTTTTTAAACCACAGTTTAGTGATAAAGCACAATTTAGATTATAATACAAGAAAATAACACCTAATACAAATAATTTAATAGTGTGTGTCTTTTTGGCAACAGCATTGTCACCATCATCAGACAAAAAAAAAAAATTTTTTTTTTCAAATTATTTTTTATTCTTTTGTCTGATGATGGTGACAATGCTGTTGCCGAAACGTCACACACTATTAAATTATTTGGATTAGGTCTTATTTTTTGTACCACAGTTTAGTAAAACCACAATTGTCCTTAGTTTAGATAAAACAGAAAGTTATATGGGCAATAGATAATCTTCCTCCAATTATAATGATTTTTATTTTTTTTTAAATGAAATACAGTAGAACCTCCATGAGAGGACACTCGCGCTAGAGGACACCTCTCTACAAAGGACAGTTTTCATTGCCAAAATATCATTTATTTTACTAATTAGAAACTCTCCAGAAAGAGGACACCTCTCCCTAAAGAACACTTCGGCTCTACAACTAGGTGTCCTTTATAGGGAGGTTCTACTGTACAATTTTTTTGTTAAAGTCTATACTCAGGGACAAAACTTAAGGAAGTGGAAAGTTATTGATGTCTATTTTTTTTAAGGATACAGAGACAATTTTGTTCATACTTGGTTATCGGGTATGTCTCCAATAAAGGTCACTGTAATAACTTTCAGAGTTATTGTCTGAATCCCGATATACATGGTAAAATGTACAACTTCCTTAAGTTTTGTCCATGAGTGTAAATGATAGTTATATGGATAAGTAAGAATCACTTAAGTCAGGGGTTGACAACCTTTTGAGTCGGAAGAGTCAAAAATTACAATTTTAACAAAATTTCAAAGTTTTTAAAGACCCACAAAAAATGATAAGGCACAATTTGGATTTTAGATTATAAACACAAGGTAATAAGACCAAATCCAAATAAATAAATAGTGTGTGACATTTTGGTAAAATAGAATCTTCAAGTGATGGCTTAGCATCAACATTGATATTCACTTTGGAATTCATTCAGTACTTTTGTCTGAAGATGGTAACAACGCTGTTACCAAAACGTCGCACACTATTTATTTATTTGGATTTGGTCTTATTACCTTGAGCCACAAAAAATGTTTTTTCATGCCAACAATGAATAGCACTCGCATAAATAAATATTTGAGTATGGAACTAAAGAGCCCTAACTTCATATCCAAAAAGATGCATGTGGCTTGTGAGCTGCCAGGTTACCAATCCCTGACCTAAGGTAACAAATCCAAATCTACCAAAATGTCACAAACATTTCACTAATATGGTTTTGTTACCACAAGGTAATAAGACCAAATTCAAATAAATAAATAGTGTGCGACATTTCGGTAACAGCATTGTTACCATCTTCAGACAAAAGTACTGAATGAGAATCGTTTTTGTCTGAAGATGGTAACAGCACTGTTACCGAAACGTCACACACTATTTATTTATTTGGTTTTGGTCGTATTACCTTGTGTTTATAATCTATAATCCAAATTGTGCTTTATTGTGATTTTGTTACCTTATGTTTCTAATGTATAATCCAAATGGTACCTTATCAGATAAGTGAGGGTTGTTTATGTGATAATCTGTGTGGAGAATGAGATCAGGTAAGGACACATGTATGATTATGATTGCTACACACCAGAAAATATTCTTTTTTTTTTTTAAACACAAGGTAATAAGACCAAATCTGTGTGACATTTTGGTAACAGTGTTGTTACCATTTTCAAACAAAAGTACTGTATATTTCAGTATAATAATTCTAATAATTCAGTACTTTTGTCTGAAGATGGTAACAACGCTGTTACCGAAACGTCACACACTATTTCATTTATTTAGATTTGGTCTTACTACCTTGTGTTTATAATCAACAACAAAAACAAAAGGCTTTTATTAGGGCCCATTGCCCTGTATGGATTCGCCATACAACAACAAAACAATACAGTCATTTTTTTCCGCCCTTTTCCCATGTGCACGTGAGCCTTTGTTTGAAAAGGGATTTAATTACACATCTGTTCTAAAACTTTCCTCACTACCTTTTTTGTGTATGAATCTATTTACAATTGATCTGTAGAAATTATAGAGTTCTATTGCTATATTTTTCTTTTCTGAAATAGTTCTCAGCGTCTTCAGTGGGTTGCTAAATCTCCAGAAGGTGTTTTTAAGAGTTTTTTTCTCTTTCTTCGCCTAAATATGTGTTTATAATCTATAATCCAAATTGTGTCTTATCATTTTTTTTTTTTTTCAGTTTCTCCCTACCTGGTGTTATCAAACTAATACGGCAAATGCACGTATCATCATTGATCCACACAGTAATTGTACAGCTGGAGGGGCGGTTGCCATGTTTAGTCTGAACACTTCCCTAACAACCATTTCCTTTCTTTGTCATTTCCCCCCCCCCCTCAAACATGTTTTTGATGGTTTTGACACACTTTGTTTGCTTCTTCTTTATTTTTATTTTTATTTTTTCGTTTCTGCAGTTGTGTCAACACATGAAACATTAATAGGATATTTTACTAATAGCTTTCTTTTTTTTTTTGCTACTAATTATCAGATGATATGAATTCTGGTTGCATTTGCTTCTCAGATGATAAGGTACACAATTTTGATTATAAACACAAGGTAATAAGACCAAATCCAAATAAATAAATAGTGTATGACGTTTCAGCGTTGTTACCATCTTCAGACAAAAGTACTGAATCTCCAACTGAATCCATTCAGTACTTTTGTCTGAAGATGGTAACAACGCTGTTACCGAAACGTCACACACTATTTATTTATTTGGATTTGGTCATTCAGTACTTTTGTCTGAAGATGGTAGCAATACTGTTACCGAAACGTCACACACTATTTATTTATTTATTTGGATTTGGTCATTCAGTACTTTTGTCTGAAGATGGTAACAATACTGTTACCGAAACGTCACACACTATTTATTTATTTATTTGGATTTGGTCATTCAGTACTTTTGTCTGAAGATGGTAACAACGCTGTTACCGAAATGTCACACACTATTTATTTATTTGGATTTGGTCATTCAGTACTTTTGTCTGAAGATGGTAACAACGCTGTTACCGAAACGTCACACACTATTTATTTATTTGGATTTGGTCATTCAGTACTTTTGTCTGAAGATGGTAACAACGCTGTTACCGAAACGTCACACACTATTTATTTATTTGGATGTGGTCTTATTTCCTTGTGTTTATAATCTATAATCCAAATTGTGCCTTATCAACATAGTTTTATTGACATCCTGTCAAAATATAGACAAAAGTGCACAGTCCGCATTATTCAAGTAGATATGAAAAATTTACAATGAGAGAGAGAGAGAGGAGTTTGTATTTATCCCTTGTCTAAAGAGCCAGTTAACCCTTCAAGTCAGGTGTCAGCTGGATAATGTTGACTGCCTCCCAGGATTGACTCAGTGGCATAACCAGTACTGACAATTTGACAATTAAAACAGCTTTATTGACGTCTCGTCAATATCTACACTCAAGGAGAGTTAGAATAGTAAAATTAATTAAATTTAAAATAAAGAGAAAATATTTACAACAGACGGAGCCTTCTCCGATGGGCCGTCTGAATCTTATCAGGAGTTTAAAGACTTTATGAGTTTTAACAGGCTCCTGCCAGTCGTGGAGTCCATATCCCCAATATGCTCGATGACAGACTTGAGGAAATTAGCAAGAATTGTTTTCAGGCGAGAGTATAAGATCATCCCTATCAAAGTCGTAATAGATTGCAAGTATGATATCCTCCATTGTTGTATTTCCCTCACCATTTAACCAGTACTGGTTGGTTAGCACAGAGGCCATAGGCTACTCAGGATGCCTGGGCAGAGGTCAGCTTTACAGGGTGAGGTAAGCATGGAGGGTCAGATTAGTTTATAGAAGAAAAGGAGAAATTTCTTGGAAAATCTAGCTTCTGCTATCTGACATTGTCCGATATTAACTTACAAATAGAAAACCCAATATTTCAGTGTTAAAATTTTCCATTCTCTAGATAAGTTGCAGTTATAAATAACTTATCACCAACTTTTATTCAATACATCAGCAAAACTTGTTAAGGCACAATTTGGATTATAGATTATAAACACAAGGTAATAAGACCAAATCCAAATAAATAAATAGTGTGTGACGTTTCGGTAACAACGCTGTTACCGAAACGTCACACACTATTTATTTATTTGGATATGGTCTTATTACCTTGTATCAGCAAAACTTCTTATTTCCTATTTTAATGCCAACTAAACAAATTAGGTAACTTCAGGAAGGGAAGGAATATTGTCTTCATGATAGGTACATGTGGTTCTGCCATTGAATTAAAGAATCTGAAGCACATCCTGTAACAGTCTGACTTAGTTGCATAGGAGTTTGATCATAACATGGAGAACAGAAACCTTTACTGCCGACCTTGACATTGATTCAGACGCAGCTGCTGGCTGGTAATGATTACTGTTAATAGCGACACAGAATTTCGCAGGTCACTCTGTATCTTTATTGGGTTTTGTTGGATTGGTGGTTCAATCAGATGCAGAATAGATTGAAATATATAAGTTTTAATATATTTCACGACATAGCAAGTAGCCAGAACAAAGGAAGACATAAACAGGAAGTGAAGGGAAAGGTGCAGCGCCTCTAGTGGTGGTGGTTGGAAGCTCCTCAATGCCACATCGTCCTGTGACGTAGGCGCGCTGGAAGCCACTGCATATTTGAAGGAAGCACACAGTTCAGCAGGTTTTTATGTTTTTTTTTTTTGTAAGTCTGGCGCTCTACCAGAGATTTGTTCATTACACTATGTTGATGGCTGTTTGTCCTCTTATTAGCTACTGGCAACCATATCTGATGGCCTTACTTACTATATTATAGGGGGCAATAACATACCATCTATATTAAAAGAAAATAAGACCTAATCCAAATAATTTATTAGTGTGTGACGTTTCGGCAACAACATTGTCACCATCATCAGACAAAAGAATAAAATGCCATCTATATATAAGGCACAATTTGGATAATAGATTATAAACACAAGTTAATAAGACCAAATCCAAATAAATAGTGTGTGACGTTTCGGTAAAAGCGTTGTTACTATCTTCAGACAAAGACTTTACACACTTGATAACAGTAACTATTTAAAACAGGCTGTGGTATAATTTTTCATTCAGCAATTTGTGTCTGAAGATGGTAACAATGCTGTTACCAAAACGTCACATACTATTTATTTATTTGTATTTCATCTTATTACCTTGTGTTTATTTAAGCATGAAAGTTTATTTCACACATAAAATAAAATTCCACTGTCCTTACAGCTTTGAAAAAATATTGGGAGGGCTTGGCTCATCAGTGGTAAACCCTCCCAGCGGTTTCTCCAATTTAATCTACCAGACTGCTTCTCTTAGAGCTCTAATACTGTATTTGACGATGATAAAGCACAATTTGGATTATAGATTATAATAAAAGAAAATAAGACCTAATCTAAATAATTTATTAGTGTGTTTTACATGTTTTACAGTTTTACACACTAATAAATTATTTGGATTAGGTCTTATTTTCTTTTATGTATTTGACGATTCTTCTTATATATGCTATGCTGAAGGGTGGAATCTTAGTTATGGTATTCAAGTAAACTATGGACATAAGCTTTTAGGAAAGTAGAATTACATTATATCCATTGATGAGCTCTACTCATCCCTAGCAGACACCAAAACTCAAAATCCACAGACTAGACACCTTTATAAGATAGAGTGAAGATATGTAAGTGGAAGAAGACTATTTCATTACATTTATTACAGCTGTGAGTGTCTTGTGTGTGGCGGCAGTGTGAAGGACCCGGAGAAGCTGACAGGAGACCTAGCTCCCAACACCAAACTCAACCAGGCCGCCCTCCTCTACCAAGACCAGCTTCTGGGGCCGGAGTCCCTCGCCTACCTCAAAGGTAACTCTCACATTTACATATCGGCTTAGCAAAAGGTACATTAGAGAGAAAGGCATCTCCTGATTGTGCAAATAAAAGTTGCTAATTGCTTATGCCATCATTCAAATAAGTTAATAAGTATTTTTTCTTCCATTTCCGAAGAGTTCCACTTTTTTTTTTTCTTTTTTCAATGATAAATTATTTTCCTTTTTTTTTTTTTCTTGTAACTTTTGACTAGAGGAAAAAAAGGCATCTCTTGATTATGCAACTAAAAGTTGCTGATGGCTTGTACCATCTGTCGGAATAAATATCAACTAATTGTTGATTTTTTAATTATTCCAGAATTGGACAAATACCCTTTCTTGATTAATCAAGAAAAGCTAACCACGTACAGATGTCAGGCTGTTTGAACTTGTCAACGTGGTATACAAGCTGTACCTCAAATTACCAAAATAGGCTATAGAGGTTGCCTGGCCGGCATTTTCTGGCCAAAGTATATTAGTTGATATTTATTCCGACAGATGGTGCATGCCATCAGCAAATTTTAGTTACACGATCAGGAGATTTCTTTCTCCTAATTTTCTACCCGATCCCAGTACAATTTCACTTTTGTCCTCTTTTTTTCAAGACTTAGTAAATATTGCTACATCCGTTCTTGGTGGGCTTAAGGAGCCATTAATTTTGAATCCATCATTATGATGTGTTTGCCCTTTTTATGTCATGTTCCCACCAAGACTATTGATACAAAGCTATACGCTAATGAACAAGACTTAAGGAAGTTATACCTTTTAGCATGTATATCGGGATTGAGACAATTACTCAGGTTTCTGGAAACATTTCATTATCAATACTACTACAGAAATGTCACCTATAATTTACTTATTTGGATTCCAACTCTACCAGTGAGCGCAAGTAACGGGGTTCTGATACATTTGAAAAGGCAAAAGTTGAACAGCTTTCTACATTTGTAGACATGTGGTGCACTTACAGTAAAAGCAGTCGCCTACTTCTACCCACCATGATTATCATGGTCTGTACCGCATGTATTAGAGATAATTTGAAAAAAAAAAAATTCTGATCTTGAGTTACTTTTATAAAAGTTATGATAAGGCACAATTTGGATTATAGATTATATGCACAAGGTAATAAGACCAAATCCAAATAAATAGTGTGTGACGCTTCGGTAACAGCGTTGTTACCATCTTCAGACATTCAGTACTTTTGTCTGAAGATGGTAACAATGCTGTTACCGAAACGTCATACACTATTTATTTATTTGGATTTGGTCTTATTACCTTGTTTTTATAAAAGTTGTTAGAACAAGGTTTGACTGTATACAAGGAACAGAATAAAGGTATTTAACTGTCTTTAAAAAAACACATGATCTCCAGGATTTGGTCAAAAAGTATCGCGACTTTTGTGTTTTTTCAAAAATTATTTATTTATTCATGAATACCTATTTTGTCCCCTTCAAAGTAATCCCCATGAGATATTATACACTTGTGCCAACGGTTTTTCCAATCTTCGAAGCACTTCAAAAAATCATTTAAAAAAAATCTTTTTCAGCTCCTCCTTCGATGCTGTCTTTATCTCGTCAAGCATAGCGTAACATCGTCCTTTCATGGGCCTCTTCAGTTTAGGGAACAAGAAAAAGTCACAGGGGGCCAGATCTGGTAAATACGATGGCTGCGGCATCATTAGTGTGTTGTTTTTGGCCAAAAAGTCACGCACAAGCAACGATGTGTGAGCAGGGGCGTTATCGTGGTGCAAAAGCCAATTTTTGTTCTTCCACAAATCCGGGCGTTTCTGGCGGATTGCTTCGCGCAAATTGCGCATAACTTGCAGGTAATATTCCTTATTGACCGTTCTACCCTGTGGCAAGAACTCATGATGCACCACGCCCCTGCAATCGAAGAAAACTGTCAGCAAAACTTTCACATTCGACCGAACTTGGCGCGCTTTTTTCGGTCTTGGTTCGTGCGGCAGCTTCCATTGAGATGATTGAGCTTTGGTTTCCACGTCATAACCATAAACCCACGCTTCGTCACCAGTTATGACCCTCTGGAGCAAATTTGGGTCGTCGCGGACAGAGTCCAACATCTCATTAGCAATGTTCATGCGATGCTGTTTTTGGTCGCAATTGAGCAATTTTGGTGCGAATTTCGCGGCGACCCGTCTCATGCCCAAATCATTGATAAAAATCGAATGGCACGAGCCAATCAATATGTTTAGGTCCTCAGCAACTTCTCTAACGGTGATTCGACGATTGGCCAATATCATTTTCTCCACTTCATTAATTTTTTCGTCTGTTGTTGAAGTGCTCGGGCGTCCGGCACGCTCTTCGTCGTTCACATCTTCTCTGCCTTCTGAGAACATTTTGTACCACCGATAAACGTTGCTTCGGTCCAAGGTAGCTTCTCCGTATGCCACAGTCAACATTCGGAATGCATCCGCGCACTTAATTTCGTTTTTCACACAAAATTTGATACAGGTTCTTTGATCCATTTTTTTTAATAGGTAAAAATCGAAGACGATCCAAAACACCTGCAAGCAAAGCAGCTGTCAACAATTAAGTGAACATTCAAAATGGCCGAGCTTGTCAGCATAAGTGAGAGACATGAGTACCAACATAAAGCCACAAAAAGATTAAATTTGAATATACGTAACCCACGAAAATTTTCAAAAGTAGCGATACTTTTTGAACACACCTCGTATGGGGATATGAGCAAGATGTCATGGCATGTGTTTCTTACAGGTGATGATCCCATAATAGGGAGACAACATTCTGGTGAACCAGGAAAGTAAACCATTGCTGTGTCCAGGCGATGTGTACACCGGGACCACAGATGGCTGTATCATGAAGTTCAACCCAGCTACCGGCAAGTTGCAGCAAGTGGCCAAGCTGGGAAACAACTGTGGTAAGTTGGCCCACTACCTTTCTTTACTTTTTTTTTTTCAAATTTACAAAGTAGTCTAACCTCTTCAACATGATTCTGTTGTTTCTTGTCCCCTTGTGCAAATACACTAATTCCATGAGTCCATGCTCCTCGAGCTGTTTACAAACAGTGTTATTGTTGTTTCTTATCCCCTTGTGTAAAGATTACACATATTCAATGAGTCTATGTTCCTCAAGCTGTTTGATGATAAGCAGTGGCCTCTCCCAAAGGTCCTGTTTAGTACATCTAATGCAAGCCAAAATGTGTTCTGGAGCTGCAGGTGCTAGAGCTACATTTTGGGGCATGTGGGGTAGATTTTGTTATTATTTTCTATCTTCAATGGCTTGAGATGGCCTGTTCTAAATATTTTATTAGTGTTGTTTGGTGCTGTCTATTTCTGAGGTTCAGAGCTTCTCTGGGTCCACTCCACTGTACCAACTGTGCTTAGGTGGGATCCTCCAGTTCTTGTTAATTTTTTAATGTGGTTCTTCATTGAATTATTGTTTTTTAAATGAAAGTTGATGAGAAGCATAGGATCATGGAATTTGTGTAATCTTGGCACAAGGGGATAAGAAACCACAACAACATAGTATAGATAAATACAGAATCAATTCCTAAGTTACATTATGGAAAGTTGTCTCTACTTATGATAAAGCACAATTTGGATTATAGATTATAATACAAGAACTTAAAAAACTATTTTTCCTTATCCATTATCTTGTTTAAACACTTGATAACAATACTATTTTAGAACTTGCTTTGATATTTTTTCTCATTTATTCTTTTGTCTGATGATGGTGACAATGTTGTTGCTGAAACGTCACACACTAATAAATTTTTTGGATTAAGTCATATTTTCTTGTCTCTACTTGTATTAGAAGGTCTAATGGCCGTCCATGATGTCCAACCTCCATATTGGAACTGACACTTTGTGATGACGATGATGATATCAAATATAGAAGAATGGGGATTCTCTTTCCTGTAGCCATTGTTGCCACTGATTGATGTAAAGAGTTCATTGTTGGGGCCTTATCAAATACCATAGCATTTTTCCTCAACCATCACCCGTTGTCAGCATCTGCTCCTTGGAGACCCTTCCATGGTTTTATCTCTGGGAAGAAGTTTTCCCCCCATTTACATATACCTTATTACCTTGTATTTCTAATCTATAATCCAAATTGTACCTTTTCATAAATACACCTTAAAAATAGAGCAATCCCTATTTAAATATTTTTAGATTCCAACGGGGCTCTGGCACACTTGTAAGTGCAAAGTCGAAATGTAAACATGTGGTGCACTTTACAGTAAAAGCAGTCGCCTACTTCTATCCACCATGATTATCATGCCCTGTTCCACGTGTACTAGGGATAAGCAAAAAAAAAGTCTTTAGATAATTAAAAAATACATATATTGGATTGAATAAAAAGATGTATTTGCTAATATTTAGGTTAGCTGAATGCCAATCTTTGTCAAGGCAACTTTTATTTTTTTGAAGATAATTTGTTGGTTGGAAGTTTGTCTAGAAACATAAACCAAATATTTTTTTTAGTTTCTATGTTTCAGTGACTTGCTGTCCTCAGAGAAATGATTATTTTTTATTCTTCTCTTCTCCTTCTTTCTTATCTCCACTTAATCATATTAGGGTGTCAAGCTTGTAAAGTTTGAGATTTGACAACCATCATGATTGGGTGAAGTAGAATGCGTCTGCCTTTGTCATTAAGACTGGGAGCACTACTCAGTGGCAGGCCGACTTAGCTCCAAAAGAAATGGCCGCCTCTGACATGAGGAACAGACACCATGTACAGCCACTCCTAACATGGAGTACAAATGCTGCTCATCCTGTATTCCTGGATTAGGAGCCCTTACAAGGTACTATCAGCCGGGCCATCTGAGCCCAGGTTTTTTAGTGAGCTTGTTACTGCTCCCCCTCCTCCTTTTTCATCCGGGCTTGGGACCGGCAAAGGCGGAGTTATTTTTTATTCAATTTTCTCTACTTATATTTATATATCTAAAGAGACAAAAGTCTCCTCTCCTGTCAAAATAGACGTCAAAACCAGACGCCATCTATTGACCGTCGCCGCAAACCATCGCCTCGGGTCGGTGACAAAGCCACAACACCAGCTTTGGCAAACTGAAAAGCGTCCACCTAGAGACAATGGTTTCGGGCTAATGGCCCTCGTCAGTCTAGGGCGGACTTTATTCCATGAGATCCACACGGGATCTAATGGAACCTTGACAATCTGCCAAAGAGGTGTTTAGCTGGCAAAGTGGCTACGTCTAGTTTTGACGGGAGAGGCGACCTTTGTCTCTTTACATCAATATCAGCAAAATTTGCATCTGTATTTATATATGTGCACAATTTTATAAAATACATGTGTGTCATGTATATTAGGAAATTTTGTATGTATATAAGTAGAAAATAGGATTCAAAATAAACATACCCCGAGAAGAGTGACAGCGAGTTACTTAAACATCAGGAACTAAATAAAATAAATGGTTGATGTAGTTATATCTTTGCGGTGAGGACCCGATTTGTACCTTCTGTAATTCAAAACTAAAAAATGAAATCACTCACTATATTTTTGATTGCTATGCTCTGAAAGAAGAACCCTTATGCTCAAAACTGGGCAACTCTGTGCTTCACTTCCATCAATAATTGACAATATGACCCAGAATAAGTATATTGCTACGGCGTTTTATGGTTTCCACAAGTCCATATCTCAGAAGAAGGCCAAGTGATACTCACTCCTCACTTTCTTACTGCTACTCTTTTTGTGTTGTTTTTCTTGCTTCCCTCTTTCTCTTTCTTGTTTTTTTTTTCTTTTTCTTCTGTATATATCGTTATTTCCTTTGTCTCACTGCTTTGTTCTTATGCATACCTCTGGTGAATCCTGTATAGGGTCAGTGACCCTGAATAAAGGCTTTTTGTTGTTGTTGTATATTTTGGTTCTGACACGCTTTGCCTAGCAAGATACTTATTGTGAAAAAGAAAAGTCTTTTATATAATTTTAATTCCTTTCACAAATATACCATATCTCAATTATTTATTCTTATTTCTTGTCTCCATCAACAATCCTCTTAGAGTAATACAGTAGAACCTCCATGAGAGGATACTCATGCTAGAGGACACCTCTCTACAAAGGACAGTTTTCATAACTCCACCTTTGCCAGTCCCAAGCCCAGATGAAAAAGGAGGAGGGGGAGCAGTAACAAGCTCATTAAAAAACCTGGGTTCAGCTGGCCCGGCTGATAGTACCCTGTAAAGGCTCCAGGGATACAGGATGAGCAGTGTTTGTACTCTATGTTAGGAGCGGCTGCCCATGGCGTCTGTTCCTCATGTCAGAGGCGGCCATTTCTTTTGGAGATAAGTCGGCCTGCTACTGGGTAGTGATCCCAGTCTTAATGACAAAGGCAGACACATTCTACTTCACCCAGTCCTGATGGTTGTCAAACAGACACCATCAAGGGTCACAACTTGATACCCTAATATGATTGAGTGGAGATAAGAAAGAAGAAGAAGAAGTTTTCATTTACAAGATTATAATTTTTACTATTCAGTAACTCTCCGGTAAGAGGACACATCTCCCTAAAGGACACTTTGGCTCTACAATTAGGTGTTGTCAGAGAGGTAGTTCTACTGTAATATCAATTGTAGAAGATAACTCCCAGTGTGCTGCTGTTGTTGGCAGCCCACCGACCCTACAACCCATCCTGCTCGAGGCCCCTGGGGATCCGGGCAGACTCTAAGGGACAGCTGTGGGTGGCTGATGCTTACAAAGGCATATACTCCATGGACTCCCTCACTGGTGAGTTGGTCGGACCTCTTGTTGGACTCTGTTGTTGAGTACGGTAGTTGATTCTTCCTGTTTGTTCTCCCCCAACCTGTAACAACATGACGATTTACAAGAAAATCATAAGACTGCACAACTCTATTTACTTGATTAATAATACCGCCTTTGCCGGTTCCAAGCCCGGATGAAAAAGGAGGAGGGGGAACAGTAACAAGCTCACTAAAAAACCTGGGCTCAGCTGGCCCGGCTGATAGCACCCTGTAAGGTCTCCTAATCCAGGGATACAGGATGAGCAGCGTTTCTACTCCATGTTAGGAGCGGCTGCACATGGTGTCTGTTCCTCATGTCAGAGGCAGCCATTTCTTTTGGAGCTAAGTCAGTGGCCTGCCACATATAAGAATATTCATAATTGAATAAATTTTAAGAAATAACTATGAACAGGTTAATGAACCTATTTTCTACTCACTAAGTTCATTGACAAAGATATATACCCATATCTTAAACACAGGTCACTCGTTTGACTTATCCAATCCAACCATCCATTATAAGAACATCAATAACAAATATCAAAGATTGATCCTGGAGGCCATGATGTCATTACAATGCAATAGTATCAATAGACATATCGATATACCTGACTTATACCATATTCTGTTGAAATAGCACTTCTCCACATCCACCCGTCATCATGCCTTAAACATCACATTCATAGTTATTTATTCTTCCTTTCTTATCCCTCACAATTACAATAGTTTACGCCGTTGTATATTAATGCAGATGTAAATATGTATTCTTAGTTAATCTCTGCTGTATGTTAATTTAGATGTATACCATTAATTTTCAATATGTAAATTTGTAATTTTTACCTCTATACATAGTCGGTCATATCTTCCATTCTATAGCCAGTAGAAGGACGTCACGGTCCGAAAGCTCGCGAATATTAAATATAAGAAACTCCTCTTCGTTCTCGTTTTATTTTATTCACTAAGTTCATTAACCTGTTCATAGTTAATTCTTCAAATTTATTCAATTATGTAAATTCTTATATCATATATTTACATAAATAAATATATACATATAATACATAAAAGGTGTACACAAAGATGTAATGCCTCGATAAAGGTTGGCGTTCAGCCAGCCGAAATATTGACAAAATAAATATTTTATTAAATCCAATATATGCCTTTTTATTATCTAATAAATTTCTCTCTCTTCAAAATGCTATTCAATCTCTCTATTACCTTGTTTATATGTTTTAGTCAGCTGAAGAAGGGCTTGCCCGAAAGCTTCCTTTAATCAAGTAAATAGAGTTGCACAGTGTCTTATGATTTTTTTTTTAGTGATTTGTCAAAATACACAATCCTGTGATAACGAACCATGATAATTCTTTCTAGTTTTTGTTCTTCCCCCACATTTCCTGCCTCCCTAACAGCAGGGTTTGCTGCAGGCAAGAGGACAGAGCATGTTTTCTTCGGACACCAGGTGAACGGCCGTCCCATCACCTTCCCTGATGACCTGGCTGTGGATGAGAAGAAAGGATTGATCTACTTCTCGGATGCCTCCACCCGCTGGAAACTGAACCAGGTTGCTTGGTCCTTCCTGGAACATGACTGCTCAGGCCGGTAAGCCACCTGTGTTGTTGTGCAACTGCCGATGTCTCTTTGTCCTGTCTATATCCTTGTCTCTCTCTCTCTCTCTCTCTCTCTCTCTTACTCCAAAACTTTGGTTTTTAAACCCGACTACAGTACGGTAGAACCTTCACGAGAGGACACCTCTCTACAAAGGACAGTTTTCATCACCAAAAAATGACCATTTTTTTTACTAATTAGAAACTATCAAGATTTAGGAACTATCTCGAGCCATTGAAGATAGAAAATAATAACAAAATCTATCCCACTTGCTCAAAATGTAGCTTGGCCTTGCAGCTCCAGAACACATTTTGTCTTATATTTGATGTACTAAACAGGATCTTTGGGAGATGCTGCTGCTCATCATAAAACAGCTCGAGGAGCATGAACTCATGGAATACGTGTAATCTTTACATAAGGGGATAAGAAACAACAACAAAATGTGTTCTGGAGCTGCAGGTGCCAAGCTACATTTTGGGAAAGTGAGGTAGATTTTGTTGTTATTTTCTATCTTCAATGGTTTAAGATGGCCTGTTGTAAATCTTGTTAGTGTTGTTTGATGCTGTCTGATGTTCTATATATTCTATAGTTTGTTCTACTGTAGTGATATAAATGGTTGTGTGTGTCCCTAGGGTGCTGGTGTATGACCTGGCAGCTCAGAAACTCTCCGTGCTGGCAGACAATCTCTGCTTCCCCAATGGAGTGGAGCTCATCCCCAACAAGGACGTCCTCCTGGTGGCGGAGTACCTGGGGAACCGGGTGTTGAGGTGGGTGCTCCGTGGTTGGAAGACAACTTGTCACACAGCGCTAAGTGACATTTGCATACACAGGTCAGAGCCTAACACAGACTTGATAAGTACAGTTTAACTCCTTTAATTCAACATTTTATTTTTCCGTTTATCATTACTCTTCATAATTCATCCTTTCATACTTCATCCCTAAGGCTAGAAATAATCGTTATTTCTCCTTAAAATAAATTTCAATATTTCGTTCAAAAGAAACACATGCAGGATAATTTTCAAATGTTCGTTCTACAATCATAAACCGCATTAAATTCTATTATAAATGACTAATTCAACACAGACTTTAACTGAAAATTTTGATCCCTGTTGAATTTAACAAGTTGGACTGTAATATAAACTCTTGTTTTTTCCCCAACAGCCCACTCTTAAGTTTCTAAGAAACTTATTGCAAAAGGTTTTTTTTTTTTTTTTCATTTTTTGATTTTCTTATAAAGGGTATTTGGCTAATATATATTCTATAATAATGTTTAAAAAAATAAATGAATAAAGTTGATATTTATTCTGATTGATGGTGCAAGTCATCAACAACTATCATTTCTAAACATAAGACAATAAGACCAAATCCAAATAAATTAATAGTGTATGACGTTTCGGTAACAGTGTTGTTACCGAAACGTTATACACTATTAATTTATTTGGATTTCGTCTTATTACTTTGTGTTTAGAAATGATAGTTGTTGATGACTTGCACCATCAATCAGAATAAATATCAACTTTATTCATTTATTTTTTAAACATTATTATAGAATATTAGCCAAATACCCTTTTTAAAAAGACAAAAAAAAAAAAAACATGTGTGCTTTATCAACTATATATCTTTTCTAAAATCAGGAGATGCCTTTATATTAATTTAACAGTCTGATCAGTCAGTACAATTTAATTTTTGTGCCTCCTCTGTTTTTTCCCAGTAGAGGGGATGTCAGAGGATGTGGCGGTACGTAGGAGCTGTCAGAGGATGTGTCAGGATAGATAGTTGTTGTTGTTTCTTATCCCCTTGTGTAAAGATTACACGAATTCCATGAGTTCATGCTCCTCGAGCTGTTTTATGATAAGCAGGATAGATAGCAACAGAGATGGTTGATGCAGGATTCCCCTGAGCGGGGCCAAGCGTGGAGTCCCGGAGGTGTTGGTGGCCAACCTGCCAGGAGGAGTGGACAACCTGCGCTACAACACCAAGCGCGGTACAGTGTGGATGGCCTTAGGGACCGTGCAAAGGGACAATCTGCTGAGCAAGATGGCGGCCTGCTGCCCTCCTTTTGCCAAGTTCCTGGGGTCCCTCAGTTTCCTGCTGGGATCCGGACTGGAGAAGGTGGCTCTCTGGACCTCCCAGCCTTTGCTCCATGACATCGCCATAGAGGTACGAGACCCCCTACCTTTACATAGGTTCCCATGGATAGAAAGCTGCCTCAAATATTTCATTATCTTGTTTCTAATCCCCTTGTGTAAAGATTATACGAATTCCATGAGTTCATGCTCCTGGAACATTTATAATTTAAAAAAAAAAATGCTCCAATGGCCTCCGATTCTTGCAAATGTCCAACCCCATTAGCGAGTGTAAGTAACCAAACGGGGCTCTGTCACATTTGTAGGTGCAAAGTTGAACTGCTTTTCACATGTGTAGACATGTGGTGTACTTACAGTAAAAGCAGTCACCTACCCACCATGATTATCATGGGTGTAAATCTTTACACAAGGGGATAAGAAACAACAACATGATTATCATAACCTGTACCCCATGTACTAGGGCAGTGATTCTCAACCAATGTGCCGCGGTAATTTTGTGTGCCGCGAAATTCTAAAAATGTGCCGCCGAATTTTAGTCATATGATTATGTTCACGTTTGTATTGGTTTTTCTTTTTCATTTTTTTACTTTTTAAAATAACGAAATTAGCAAATTGAATGTTAGAGATGTATATTACTTATATTTTGCATAGAAATATTGATACATAATTTGAATTTTCTTGCATTCAAGTTAGCAAAAGTGTGCCGCGAAATTTTAAAATTGTGCCGCCAAATTTTCAAATCTTTAAAATAATGCCGCAACAAAAAAAAGGTTGAGAATCACTGTACTAGGGATAAGCAAAAAAAAAAAAAAGTACTGAATGTCAGTACTTGTACTTACTGGTGGTGTTTGGACTTCTGCAAGAATCAGGGAGCCATTGAAGCAATTTTTTTACTTTCAAGAAAAAAAAAGGTGCCCAAATGAAAGACTCAATCTCAGGTTGTGACTGTTGAAATTTGAACGATTTAATTCACTCCTTCACCAACCCCTAATATAAAAGGTTAGTTTTGGAAGTTTCAGTAGCAAATAGCAGCACATTCATAGAAATACTGGTCTAATATAGGAATGTAAAAATACATCTGAAGAGGAGAAAGACCTCTTTAAAAATCCTGAGTTCAACTGATCTGGTTGATAGACCTCAGCAAGGGGCCCTCTCCAGGGATACAGAGGTCTGTACTCTTGTTAGTTGTCGGCAGCAAAGGCTTCCATGTTAGTTGTCAGCAGCAAAGGCTTCCATGTTAGTTGTCAGCAGCAAAGGCTTCCATGTTAGGAACAGTCTCAAACTACAGGTAATGTCAGACTTTCACCAAAGTGTGCCTGAATCATGGTACCATGATCAACAAAAGCTGCACTCCTACACCCCATTCCGTTGGAATTCGTGTAATCTTTACACAAGGGGATAAGAAACAACAACAACAAAAACATATCTGTATGTTGAGAGATGGGTCATAGATGTAAATGGTGGTTGCAGCTGCAAACCGGCAACATCCTCGCCAGCAAGCTGCTCCGTCCCTATGGCATTGCTGCAGAGATGGACCTCAATGGCAAGATAATCCGGACCCTGCAGTCTCCGGACGGTAAACTGGGACATCTGTCGGAGGTACTGGAAACTCCAGATGGACAGCTCTATCTCGGATCCTACTTCAATACCTTCCTGGGCCATCTCAAGACTGTTGTCTAGACCCACTGTTCTTGAACGGTGAAATCTTGAAGCACAGAGCTGGGTCACTTGTGGCCATCCACAACCTGTTTCTTTTTTTTTTTTTTTAATGGATAGTCTCTTTAAATTTTTATTAAATTTTAATTTTGATAAATTAGGTATATTCTTTGTTAAGTTTTTCTTAATTTTATTATAATTTTATCTATTGCTTCTTTTTTTTTTATAATAATAGAATTTTCCATTATTATATCCATTACACATATTTGACAGTTATCATGTCTTTTTTTTTTTTTTGCTATTGCTCTTTGATTATTATTTTTTGCCAACTAATTTTGATTTTTTTTTTGTTTTAACATCTTTGTTAAGTTTTTAAGATACCTCATTGTTGTTTTTGAGAATTTTTCTTAATTTAAAAGCATTTGTTGAGAGATTGCTAAAAAAAACACATATCAACTTTTTTCACCATCAATTGGATGATTTAAAAAATATATATATCCTCCCATATTTTCCCCATATTTGCATATTGGAGATTTTAACCGTAAATACTTATGAAAGGCCAGTGTATGCGTGCAACTTTAGTTTTGCTATAATAATATGAATTATTATTTTTAAATATTTTTTAAAGTAATTTTTTTGTTATTAATACTCTTTCTTCATATAGCACTTAAAAAAGTTTTATTATTTTAAGGCACAATTTGGATTATAGATTATAAACACAAGGTAATAAGACCAAATCCAAATAAATAAATAGTGTGTGTTCCGTTATTTCCTTTGTCTCACTGCTTTGTTCTTATGCATACCTCTGGTGAATCCTGTATAGGGTCAGTGACCCTAAATAAAGGCTTTTTGTTGTTGTAAAAAAAAAATAGTGTGTGTTTGTGTGTGTTATTCATTTATTTGGATTTGGTCTTAATACCTTGTATTTTATGGTAACAACATAACCAAATTAATGAATTAAGATAATTTTGTAACAATGCTGTTACCAAAATGTCTTTAATTTATTTATTTGCTCTTGTTACCTTATGATTCTAATCTTATCTTTTTCCCCGCTCTAAAATTATAATGATAATCTTGTAAAATATTAATTATAAGGTGATGTCATCTATAGATAGAAATTGGAAGCATTAAAGCCCGAATGTAAACATAAAATATTATTTACACATATGTCACCCAGGCTACTGGAGCTTATATCCAGTATCCATAGATAGACCCAGGTCATCCATCAAAATTTATTTCTCCCAAACGCACCATTCCCTTTATGCAAATTCTACATTCCAGAATGGGGATCATATTACATACTCTTACACACCTTATTAACATAAAAAAAAAAAAACATTATTTTTTTAAAATAATTATTATTATTTTTTGGTGAGTAATTGTGATCTCTAAATGATTTTTCCTTTATCCTTCTATGAATTTAGAGGAAAAAAAAAGCAGTGTTGCTAAGTATATATTATATTGTGGTATAGAATATTAAATTTTTTTTTTGTTATAGATTAAAAAAATCTTTTAAGCTTTTTTTTTATTATTCTGTGTTACAATTAGTGTTCTAAAAAAAATATATTTTAAAATGTTCTAAGCACATTTTCTTTATTGTTTATTCTTTTTTTTTTGTTTGTTTGCAGCAAAGTTTTGAGATTATATTATTTAAAATTTTGTTTTCTTCTATATTATTTTTATTATTATTTTTTAAAAATATATTTTTCTGTTTTATTTGCTACTTGCCCAATTTAAAGTATATTTCACAATTTACACAATTTTGATATTTCTTTTTTACATATTTCCATATATATTACATATGTATGATCTTATATGATATGTATGAAGTTTAAATCTATAATTTCATATTTTTGAGATTTTTTTTTTTTTTATTAATATTTTTTTCCCCACATTTTTTTTTGTTTGGTTTGGCTTTTCTTATTTTTTCTTGTTAACACCTATATTTTTGCTTTATTTGAAGAAAAAAGTTTTCAATAAAAAAAAGAGATTTATTTTTCTTAAAATGAATGAGATTTCTTTTTGTGTGTTTATTTTTTCATCAATCTATACAATAAAACAGAAAGTTGGTATCTGTCCCAAATAACTCCTCTCTGAAGAACTTTGATTTCCAGACTTAAGTCTGGTCATCTATGGACAATCTTCTTCTTTCGTATCTCCACACTGGGTGAAGTAGATTGCGTCTGCCTTTGTCTAAAGACTGGGAGCACTACTCGGTGGCAGGCCGACTTAGCTCCAATATGAAATGGCCGCCTCTGACATGAGGAACAGACGCCATGTGCAGCTGCTCCTAACATGGAGTACAAACGCTGCTCATCCTGTATTCCTGGATTATAAGCCCTTACAGGGTACTAGCCGGGCCAGCTGAGCCCAGGTTTTTTAGTGAGCTTGTTACTGCTCCCCCTCCTCCTTTTTCATCCGGGCTTGGGACCGGCAAAGGCGGAGTTCATCTATGGACAATGACTTTCCAGAATGGTTGCAAGGTTTTCCTACTATGTACTAAGTGTCAACCTGCAACCCCAAAACACATTATTGACTGTATTGACTCATCTATTGATGAACTCTACTCATCCCCGACAGACACCATCAACAAGCTTTACAAGCTTGATACCCTGATTTGATTTGAGTGGAGATAAGAAAAAAGAAGACTCCTCTCTGAAACAGTGAATAGCATGGATACGATATTTACACAGGTCACCACTCAAGCCATTGAAGATAGAATAATAATAATAGAATCTACTCTACTTGCCCAAAAATGTAGCTTGGCACCTGCAGCTCCAGAACACATTTTGGCTTGTATTAGATGTACTAAACAGGACCTTTGGGAGAGACCACAGCTTATCATTGTTGTCCAGAACCCTTGCCATGGAATAATAAACTTATATTTAAAGAAATAGAGACAGAAACCAAAACAAAAATAAACAAGAACTGGAGGATCCCACCTAAGCACAGTTGGTACAGTGGAGTGGACCCAGGAAGAGCTCTGAACCTCAGAAATAGAAAGCATCAAACAACACTAACAAGATTTAGAACAGGCCATCTCAAGCCATTGAAAATCTATATATATAAAAATGAATGTATGTGTGTGTGTCCTTTATGCCTGACCAAACCACTCATTGGAACGCCATGAAACTTTGGGAAGTTATTTAGTATAGTACTGGGAAGGTTTCTAGCAAATAAAATTTTTGAAATAACTTTTCGCCTAAAAATAATCAAGATAAATATTCTAATTTATCTGTTATAATTCAACAATCTGCTCTAAATATTATCATGATGATACAATGATTTTGTAATGTAGAAAATTAGGAAAGACAAAATTCAGGATGACACGGCAATTTATTTGAGACAAGAATAATGATACAATTCCAAGGCAAGATACTATTCCTTTAACTTCCAATTACCGAGGGAACCAATTAATATTGATTTTATTCAACTTATCGAGTATTTTTCAAGGGACCGGGAAAAAATTTTGACTTTATCGAGAGATTCGTTAGACAAACCTTTACTCGGATAAAACCCGGGCGAAGCCGGGTACATCCGCTAGTAGACAATAACAACAAAATCTACCCCACTTGCCCAAAATGTAGCTTGGCACCTGAAGTTCCAGAACACATTTTGGCTTACATTAGATGTACTAAACAGGACCTTTGGGAGAGGCCGCTGTTTATCATAAACAGCTCGAGGAGCATGGACTTATGTGGTATTTGTACAATCTTTACACAAGGGGATAAGAAACAACAACACTGGTCATTATTATTATTATTATTTTTAAAATTCTATTCCAGGTACTTGTGGTACAGGCCATGATCATAATGATGAATAATTAGTAATTGCTTTTACTGTAAGTACACCACATGTCTATACATGTAGAAAGTTGTTTGTCTTTTGCCCTTACAAGTCTGTCACAGCCCCCTGTTTGGTTACTTACACTCATATACCCCCTCTATAGCAAACCCCTATTAGAACTGAACCTGTGGTTCACTATAGCCATTGTTGTTGTTTCTTATCCCCTTGTGTAAAGATTACACGAATTCCATGACTATAGCCATGGTTTGTTATAGTCATAGTTGACTGTACAGTAGTACAGAACTCTGCCTTAGCCGGTCCCAAGCCCGGATGAAAAAGGAGGAGGGGGAGCAGTAACAAGCTCACTAAAAAACCTGGGTTCAGCTGGCCTGGCTGATAGTACCCTGTAAGGGCTCCTAATCCAGGGATACAGGATGAGCAGCGTTTGTACTCCATGTTAGGAGCGGCTGCACATGGCGTCTGTTCCTCATGTCAGAGGCGGCCATTTTTTTTGGAGCTAAGTCGGCCTGCCACTGAGTAGTGCTCCCAGTCTTAATGACAAAGGCAGACGCATCTTACTTCACCCAGTGTGGAGATAAGAAAGAAGAAGACTGTACAGTAGAACTACCTCCCTGTAAAGGACAACACCTAATTGCAGAGCCAAAGTGTCCTTTAGGGGAGAGGTGTCCTCTTACCGGAGAGTTGCTACAGTAGAACTACCTCCCTGTAAAGGACAACACCTAATTGCAGAGCCAAAGTGTCCTTTAGGGAGAGGTGTCCACTTACCGGAGAGTTGCTACAGTAGAACTACCTCCCTGTAAAGGACAACACCTAATTGAAGAGCCAAAGTGTCCTTTAGGGGAGAGGTGTCCTCTACTGGAGAGTTGCTAAATAGTAAAAATGATAATTTTGCAAATGAAAACTGTCCTTTGTAGAGAGATGTCCACTAAAGGAAGGTTCTACTGTATTATAAAATAAAAATGGGAATTATTTCAGGTTTGTTATAAAGGAAGTTTTGCTATATCCCAAATTCATTTTATCAGGATTTACTGTATTTGTTGGGCAAATATTTACTCTGAATGAAGCTGGGAAACTTCAGGACTCATTATGATAGTATATATATGTTATATAAAGGTATTATTTAAAATGTTATATTAAAATATTTTATTTAAAATTATATTTCATCGATTCAAATACTCTTCTAAAATCGACCGCCAGAGGTCACTCTTCCCGTATAAAAAAACTCATTGTTGTTCCCCGTTGGCCGACCCAAAACATTTGTACATTATGTAAATAAGCTTTTCATTTTTTTATTCTTACGCCTTAAGCCAGGCAGTATTTTAATCAAATTATGTTCTTATATATTACTTTAACTCAAATAAAACAATCTCTGATCAAAACCATTATTATTTTTATTTCAAGATTATTCAACCACGACTGCACCACCATAGCATAATCATCAATATGATCCAAAACAACAGAAATCTTATCTTTTTTATTTAAATATAATATTAGTCGACAGGATATCTGAAACTTGTGTGTACAATATCCCAAAAGCAAATTTTTTCAAACTCAAATATGCAAATCTTCCAATCAAAAATAGCTTTCCCAATCAAAAATAGTTCATTTCAATCAAAAATAGCTCATTTCAACCAAAAATAACCGACTTCAAAAAGACATAGCCCAATTCAAACAAGCATAGCTCTCCACAACCAAAACATAGCTCATTTTTAATTATGCAAATCAAACATAACTTACCCCAATCAAAAATAGCCTTCTTCAACGAAAAATAGTCACCTACAAACAACCATAGCATAAAAAAAAGCAAACATAGCATTCTCCGCAAGCAAACATAGCTACTCCGCAAGAAACCATAGTCATCTCCGCAAGCAAACATAGCCTCTACAATCAAACATAGCCATCTCCGGAAATCAACTCCACCCATCCTCTGCAACACCAGCCATCTCCCGAGATCTTCAACTCCAGCCGGAATCATCCATTTCAAGGTACTTTGTATTAAACATTTTGCGCAGTTTACCTAATTTTAACTTGTAATTTTCACCCATGCTTCTAAATAGTTTTCAATCGCTTATTTGCTTAAATATACCCCTTTTGTCAAATTATTTTTCTGTATTAATTTTACCATAGTTGTTTTGACCATTAAATTTTATCACACCCTTTAATCCTTTTAATCCTTAGTTTTTCTTTGTATAGTTAGCTCCTAAATGCCATAATATATCTCATGCCATTTTTTATCTTCAAATAATTTAAAACATTTACAAATATCATTTTTTGTAATTCCAAATGTAAAACAGTCGGCCAGGAAAACAACAACAAATTAATATTACTTCCTCGCATCATTAATCTTTATTGAATTAATATTACTTCCTCGCATCATTAATCTTTATTGTTCCCCGTTGGCCGACCCAAAACATTTGTACATTATGTAAATAAGCTTTTCATTTTTTTATTCTTACGCCTTAAGCCAGGCAGTACTTTAATCAAATTATGTTCTTATATATTACTTTAACTCAAATAAAACAATCTCTGATCAAAACCATTATTATTTTTATTTCAAGATTATTCAACCACGACTGCACCACCATAGCATAATCATCAATATGATCCAAAACAACAGAAATTATATCTTTTTTTTTAATAATATAATATATATTATTTAAAAAAATGAGATTTCTGTTGATTTTTGATTATCTTGAGGATTATGCTATGGTAGTGCAGTTGTGGTTAAAATCTTGAAAGTATAATAATAAAAATAGTGAAGATTAGAAATAGCTTTAATTGAGCTTATGGAATATATAAAAAACATAATTTGATAAAAGTACTGCCTGGCTTAAGGCGTAAGAATAAAAAAAAAAAAAACTTATTTACATAATGTACAAAAGGTTTGAGCCGGCCATTGGGAAACAACAACAATAGGTCTATATAAAGGGAAGTCACGACCTCTGGCGGTAGACTCTATAGAATATTTGAATCTATGAAATATAATATATATATATAAAAATGAATGTATGTGTGTGTGTGTGTGTCCTTTATGCCTGCCTAAAACCACTCATTGGAACGCCATGAAACTTTGGGAAGTTATTTAGTATAGTACTGGGAAGGTTTCTAGCAAATAAAATTTTTGAAATAACTTTTCACCTAAAAGTAATCAAGATAAATATTCTAATTTATCTGTTATAATTCAACAATCTGCTCTAAATATTATCATGATGATACGATGATTTTGTAATGTATAAATTAGGAAAGACAAAATTCAGGATGACACAACAATTTATTTGAGACAAGAATAATGATACTATTCCAAGGCAAGATACTATTCCTTTAACTTCCAATTACCGAGGGAACCAATTAATATTGATTTTATTCAACTTATCGAGTATTTTTCAAGGGACCGGGAAAAAATGTTCACTTTATCGAGAGATTCGTTAGACAAACCTTTACTCGGGTAAAACCCGGGCGAAGCCGGGTACGTCCGCTAGTTTTAAATAAAATAATATTTTTATATAATATATGTAGTAAACCCGATGTGGAATGTGCTGGGCAGTCGTGGTAGTGGGTGCGTGATGGGATTCCCGCACTGGGACAGCAAAGAACAGAGGCAGGTCTAGATGGTAACTCCAAGAGAAAGAGGTAGACCACTGACGAAGGCAGCGGACCACGGCCAACGTGGATAGAAGGGGGGTGAGAGGTCCCACTGACCGTATAACGGCGTCGCTCTGAAAACAACTTGCCTTTGTCTCTTTTCTGGGCCTTTTATATTATTGGACGCCCGCATATGTGGTGATTCCTGATTGGCTACTGTAATCACGCCACTTTCTGGCGCCGGGTTGTTTTTGTCTGGTCTACCTCGTTCTCTTTATTTTATTTGTCACTTCCATTGTTCGATACATATTTTTATATATAGATATGGGGTTATATAATAAATATCAGAAGAAGGTTGTGAACTATTTAACTCAAAATATACTACATATATATATTAGATTTAAAAAATGCATATATAGGATTGAATAAAAAGATTTATTTGCCAATCCAATATACATGTATGTATGTATTTTTATTATCTATTGATTTAGTACAAATAAAAATTTTATATAACAAGGAAATTTACACTATAGTGAGGTTGGATTGTTGCACTATTAGATGCATACTTGCAGCACTACCAAGATATGTGTGGAAATTAGCTTTTTTGAAGTTCCAGAATTTTTCTTTAATTGAGCTGGTTTTGGTCTTGGTGCTAATTTCTATCAAAATAGCCAAATGATCACTTCCAATACTTTTAAATATTTGCCATTTGCATTTGTGGAAAATGTCAGGACTGGAGAAACTTATATCAAGGGCTTGTGCGGTATTATAACTGTAGGAATGGTGGGTAGGATTCCCATCATTTAAGCACATGAAGGCATTGTCGTCAAATAAGTTTGAAAGTATTTTGCCTCTTGGGTTTGGCGTGGAACATCCCCATAGTTGATGTTTGGCATTAAGGTCACCTACAATAATAGTGTTGTTTGTAAGAAATTGAGCAATTGTTCCATCGTCAATAAGTTTATTGTTTGGTGGGTGATACATATTGAATATGTTGATGGTTTTGTTTTGATTGAGGTAGACTTTGATACCTTGGGCTTCGAGGTCTGATGTGTTTGGAATATTAATGGCTATGTCTTCATAGTACAAATTCTTGATTAAAAATGCAAGGCCACCCCCTTCTTTATTTCTGTCTTTTCTGAGGATATTGTAGTTTTTATATTTGAGATTGTACTTTTCATTTAATTTGGTTTCCTGTAGGGCTATAATTTGTATCTTTTGCTTTTCAGCTATTTCCATTATTTCTTCTAATTTTATTTTTGTTGCTGTTGAGCACAATCCATTTATGTTGCACTGCAGAATGCTCATTTGCTTGGAAGTTGCAAAGTTAGAAGTTTGTGGAGACTGTATTATACTTATCGGACAGAACCCTCTACCTAAGTCCTGAACGCGCCCCTGTTTATTCTGCGCGACGGGCGATGCAGCATGCAAATCAACATCTGATCTCATGGAATGGGGTATAGGGGTGCAGCTTTCATTGATCATGGGACCATGATCCAGGCACACTTTGGTGAAAGTCTGACTTTGCCTGTAATTTGAGGCCGTTCCTAACATGGAAGCAGACACCTTTGCTGCCGACTCTAACATGAGTACAGACGCAGCTCCTCCGTATCCCTGGAGTGGGACCCTTGCTGAGGTCCATCAACCGGGTCAGTTGAAGTCAGGATTTTTAAAGAGGTCTACTCCTCTTCTAACAATGCTGCTGTTGGTCCGCGACTGCTTATTTGTCAGAGTTATTCTGCTTGTTTCGCAGCTGGCCTTCATATCTGAAGGTCGTTCCCCTATCCGCCACCTGGGGACGCGCCTATATGAAAAAAATCTTTATTTTTCAAATAAGAAAAAAAAAACTTAATATGAAATCACAAATAGCTAATAATATTTTTATTTATTCATCCTTTATATAATAACCACAATAATTTTATATGAAAACAAAATTATACATATTGTTAGACAACTTTAAAATGGTACAATCAGTAAACAATGATCAAGCTATTTACAACAATGGTAAAACAATGTACAGAGAAGAGCATATCTCCATAAAATCCTTTAAATGAATTAACTTTAAGAAGGAATAAAAATCTAAATCTGCTTTTATGCAAATTGATGAGAGTTTCAATGCCAATGTGGAGACTTTTATAGATGGGGTTTATGCTCAAACAGTGCAAAGAGGCTTAGTTAGGAGGGGGTGGGGGAGGAGGCTGAAAGTAATTGATGGGTAGAGGCAAACCTTGACTTTGGGGGTATGTCTGGGGAACTTGCTGGTAGTACACTGGGTTAGCTTGAATAGGCTGATGAGGGGGTGGAGTTACTGGGTTGTACTGCTGGGTTTGGTAGGTGTACATTTGGGGCGGGGGTACTTGAGGGTTATACATTTGAGGGGGAGGGCCTTGTGGGTGGGGCATATAATTAGGAAGGCCTTGAGGGAGGGGCATGTGATAGCCTTGTGGGCGGGGCATTTGATTTGGGAGTCTTTGTGGGTATGCCACTTGATTTGGGGGCGGAGTATATTGAATTTGATTTTGAGGAAAAGAGTTGTTTGGTTGCATCCAGGAAAATTGTTGGGGGAACTGATTGCTGTATCTAGGTTGTTGATTGTTGTAGTTGGGTTGTCGATTGTTGTATCTAGGCTGTTGACTGTTATATCTAGGCCATACATTAGGGGTTGAGTTGTGATGAGAATACCGAGGCGTGGTAATTTGATTATACTGGCCCAATCTGTAAGAAGGCCTGCTCTGGGAATAGTGAGAAGAATGTTGCTCGGAAACATTCTGTGATGTGTTTGGCTTCTTCTTCTTCTTTTTCCTCTTGGCCTCGTTTTCCTTCTCGTCATCTGAGAACTCCTCCATTTCAGGAGGAATTTCTACATCATTCTTCCAGGAAGCATCAGAGCCTTTCACACTCTGAATGGCCTCCAGGTCAATCAACTTGGTGAGTTCTCTGTTGGAGGGGACGTAGAAGATGGGTTCTTCTAGCTGGAGCTGGAGGGCTTCAATCTCTTCGGGGGCATCAAACCTGATGTTGTAGGTGGGCTCCTCCACCTTGCCCCACACGTCAAAGATCTGTCCTAGTGAAGAGCCATCTATCCTGAACAGCCAGGAGTCCAGTTCCAACTGTTTCTTGTTGCGTAGAGCCAGTACCTTCACTATGATGTCCACATTTCCTGACACCTTCCCAATCTGCTCCAAGTCCTTTGTGTCAACTGGAGGACCCTCGTACTTGGAGACTTTGGGCAGTTTGCTGGTGCAGTAGTAGTCCCGGAGGTCCATGAAGAGATGCTTCTTTTTTTGACTGTCTTTCTTAGCTATGATCTCTTCTTCATCATCTGAACTCTGATGGAAGTCCGAGTCCCACTCAAATTCCGGTGCATTCTCTTGGTCTGCCTTGTGCTCCTTGGTTATCATCTCCCGAGGAGGTTCCCATTCACAGGAGTCGGAATCGGAGGAAGATTCTGAGGATTCAGTTTCCTTTCTGTCGATGCTCCCAGAATCAGCAAGAATGAGGTCTGGATCACTCTTCTGTTCTGCAGAGTCTTCGGCATTGGATGAGATGCTTTGACGTGGATCTGGAGGATCTTGGATGACCTCTTGAAGGACTTCTGGGGAGCCTTGGATGACTTCTGGGGAGACTTGGATGACCTCTGGGGAGTCTTGAATGACTTCTGGGAAGACTTGAAGGACTTCTGGAGAATCTTGGAGGACATCTGGGGGATCTTGAAGGACTTCTGGGGAGTCTTGAAGGATTTCTGGGTGGACTTGGATGACTTCTGGAAGTTCTTGAAGGACATCTGAAGGATCTTGAAGTAGTTCTGGGGGATCTTGAAGGACTTCTGGAGGATCTTGAAGGTCTTCTGGGGAGTCTTGAAAGACTTTTGGGAGGTCTTTAAGGACATCTGGAGGATCCATAATGGAGAAATCTGCGAAATAAATGAAAAAGGCTTATGAACTAATATACCAATTAATATTTCTATTAAATGCCAAGAAAATTATTGCTTTCTTTTTCTGTTATGACCCAGTATAAACATTTCAACCACATCTTACACACCTTATTAATATAAAAAAAAAAAAAAAAATTATCTTTTTTTTTTTTGGTGAGTAATTGTGATATCTAAATGATTTTTATTGATTTTTCTTTATCCCTCTATGAATTTAGAGGAAATACAGTGTTGCTAAGTAAATATTATATTGTGGTATAGAATATTAATTTATTTTTTTTTGTTATAGATTTAAAAAAATATTTTAAGCTTTTTTTTTTATTATTCTGTGTTATAATTAGTGTTCTAAAAATTATATTTTAAAATGTTCTAAGTACATTTTCTTTATTGTTTATTCTTTTTTTGTTTGTTTGCAAAATATTTTTGGGATTATATTATTTAAAATTTTGTTTTCTTCTATATTATATTTATTTTTTTTTTTTTTCAAATATATTTTTCTGTTTTATTTGCTACTTGCCCAATTCAAAGTATATTTCACAATTTACACAATTTTGATATTTCTTTTTTCCATATTTGCATATATCCCTATATATAGTCACGACCGTCATGGGCGGGCTGGCCGGCCGGTTCTGTCACGGATGCGCGCGCATCATCATTATGATCATTATCATTACTAATGATAATAATAATAATAATAATAATAATTATTATTATTATTATATTATTATTATTATCCATCCATTATATATATATAGTCACGACCGTCATGGGCCGGCCGGCCGGTTCTGTCACGGATGCGCGCGCATCATCATTATGATCATTATCATTATCTAATGATAATAATAATAATAATAATAATAATTATTATTATATTATTATTATTATCCCTATATATAGTCACGACCGTCATGGGCGGGCTGGCCGGCCGGTTCTGTCACGGATGCGCGCGCATCACCATTATGATCATTATCATTATCTAATGATAATAATAATAAAATTATTATTATCCATCCATTATATATATAGTCACGACCGTCATGGGCCGGCCGGTTCTGTCACGGATGCGCGCGCACAGGGAGGTCACGTGCTCGCTGGCAGCCAACGGGCGCGCGCCGCCGGCATTACATCATAGATTTTAAACACAAGGTAATAAGGCCAAATAAAAAAATAGTGTGTGATAAGGCACAATTTGGATTATCTACTTATATAATTGCCTTATTTTCTCTGTGTGAAGTTCACTGTGTGAAGTTCACGGATAGATTTTGGTCAGAATGGATAAAATAAAAAAAGTGTCAAGGGATGGGAATCGAACCCACGACCTTCCGCTTACCGGGCAGATGCCATGACCACTAGGCTACCCTGGACATATTTTTCCGTTCACATTTTTATTTTTATATTTTCAAGACACACACAGTTTGGGGCGGGACGTTTCACAAAAGAGACATCCACGGCGCCAATTTATAATTGTAACGAATAGTATTTTAATTAAAACATTTTAAAGATATATACGCACTCGGGTAAAACCCGGGCGTTGCCCGGGCCATTCGTCTAGTATAGATATATGTATGATCTTATATGATATGTATGAAGTTTAAATCTATAATTTCATATTTTTGAGATTTTTTTTTTAATTAATATTTTTTCCCCACAATTTTTTTTTTTGGTTTGGCTTTTCTTATTTCTTCTTGTTAACACCTATATTTTTGCTTTATTTGAAGAATAAAAAAAAGTTTTCAATAAAAAAAGAGATTTATTTTCTTAAAATGAATGAGATTTCTTTTTGTGTTTATTTTTTCATTAATCTATACAATAAAACTAAAAGTTGGTATCTGCCTCAAATAACTCCTTTCTGAAGAACAAGAGTCTTTGATTTCCAGACTTAAGTCTGGTCATCTATGGACAATGACTTTCCAGAATGGTTGCAAGGTTTTCCCACTATGTACTAAGTGTCAACCTGCAACTCCAAAACACATTACACCTATCCCCCGATTTACACGGTAGATACGTTCCTGAGAAAAACGTGTAAATCGAGGGATAGGTGTATATTAAACTGTCAAATCTGAATAGGTGTTCGCCCCCTCATGAATCAGAGCCTCCCAATATTCTTTTCAACATAGGTAGTATAGAGTAGAATATCGCATTTTAGTATAGTGCAATAAAAACAAAAAAAAAACTTATTTGGAAAACCGTGTAAAAGCGAAAACGTGTAAAACAAGTACCGTGTAAATCGGGGGACATAGGTGTATTGACTGTATTGACTCATCTATTGATGAACTCTACTCATCCCCAGCAGACACCATCAACAAACTCTACAAGCTTGATACCCTGATATGATTGAGTGAAGATAAGATAGAAGAAGACTCCTCTCTGAAACAGTGAATAGCATGGATATGATATTTACACAGGTCACCACTCAAGCCATTGAAGATAGAATAATAATAATAGAATCTACCCCACTTGCCCAAAATGTAGCTTGGCGCCTGCAGCTCCAGAACACATTTTGGCATGTATTAGATGTACTAAACAGGACCTTTGGGAGAGGACGCTGCTTATTGTTGTCCAGGACCCTTGCCATGGAATAATGAACTTACATTTAAAGAAATAGAGACAGTAGCCAAAACAAAAATAAACAAGAACTGGAGGATCCCACCTAAGCACAGTTGGTACAGTGGAGTGGACCCAGGAGGAGCTCTGAACCTCAGAAATAGACAACATCAAACAACACTAACAAGATTTAGAACAGGCCATCTTAAGCCATTGAAGATAGAAAATAACAACAAAATCTACCCCACTTGCCCAAAATGTAGCTTGGAACCTGCAGCTCCAGAACACATTTTGTCTTACATTAGATGTATTAAACAGGACTTTTGGGAGAGGCCGCTGTTTATCATAAACAGCTCGAGGAGCATGGACTTATGTGGTATTTGTACAATCTTTACACAAGGGGATAAGAAACAACAACACTGGTCGTTATTATTATTATTATTTTTAAAATTCTATTCCAGGTACTTGTGGTACAGGCCATGATCATCATGATGAATAAATAGCAATTGCTTTTACTGTAAGTACACCCCATGTCTATACATGTAGATAGCTGTTTGTCTTTTGCCCTTACAAGTCTGTCACAGCCCCCTGTTTGGTTACTTACACTCATATACCCCCTCTATAGCAAACCCCTATATGGACTGAACCTATGGTTCACTATAGCCATAGTTTGTTATAGTCATAGTTAACTGTACAGTAGAACTACCTCCCTGACAACACCTAATTGCAGAGCCAAAGTGTCCTTTAGGGGAGAGGTGTCCTCTTACCGGAGAGTTGCTACAGTAGAACTACCTCCCTGTAAAGGACAACACCTAATTGCAGAGCCAAAGTGTCCTTTAGGGAGAGGTGTCCACTTACCGGAGAGTTGCTACAGTAGAACTACCTCCCTGTAAAGGACAACACCTAATTGAAGAGCCAAAGTGTCCTTTAGGGGAGAGGTGTCCTCTACTGGAGAGTTGCTAAATAGTAAAAATGATAATTTTGCAAATGAAAACTGTCCTTTGTAGAGAGATGTCCACTAAAGGAAGGTTCTACTGTATTATAAAATAAAAATGGGAATTATTTCAGGTTTGTTATAAAGGAAGTTTTGCTATATCCCAAATTCATTTTATCAGGATTTACTGTATTTGTTGGGCAAATATTTACTCTGAATGAAGCTGGGAAACTTCAGGACTCATTATGATAGTATATATATGTTATATAAAGGTATTATTTAAAATGTTATATTAAAATATTTTATTTAAAATTATATTTCATCGATTCAAATACTCTTCTAAAATCGACCGCCAGAGGTCACTCTTCCCATATAAAAAAACTCATTGTTGTTGTTCCCCGTTGGCCGACCCAAAACATTTGTACATTATGTAAATAAGCTTTTCATTTTTTTATTCTTACGCCTTAAGCCAGGCAGTACTTTAATCAAATTATGTTCTTATATATTACTTTAACTCAAATAAAACAATCTCTGATCAAAACCATTATTATTTTTATTTCAAGATTATTCAACCACGACTGCACCACCATAGCATAATCATCAATATGATCCAAAACAACAGAAATCTTATCTTTTTTATTTAAATATAATATTAGTCGACAGGATATCTGAAACTTGTGTGTACAATATCCCAAAAGCAATTTTTTTCAAACTCAAATATGCAAATCTTCCAATCAAAAATAGCTTTCCCAATCAAAAATAGTTCATTTCAATCAAAAATAGCTCATTTCAACCAAAAATAACCGACTTCAAAAAGACATAGCCCAATTCAAACAAGCATAGCTCTCCACAACCAAAACATAGCTCATTTTTAATTATGCAAATCAAACATAACTTACCCCAATCAAAAATAGCCTTCTTCAACGAAAAATAGTCACCTACAAACAACCATAGCATAAAAAAAAGCAAACATAGCTACTCTGCAAGAAACCATAGTCATCTCCGCAAGCAAACATAGCCTCTACAATCAAACATAGCCATCTCCGGAAATCAACTCCACCCATCCTCTGCAACACCAGCCATCTCCCGAGATCTTCAACTCCAGCCGGAATCATCCATTTCAAGGTACTTTGTATTAAACATTTTGCGCAGTTTACCTAATTTTAACTTGTAATTTTCACCCATGCTTCTAAATAGTTTTCAATCGCTTATTTGCTTAAATATACCCCTTTTGTCAAATTATTTTTCTGTATTAATTTTACCATAGTTGTTTTGACCATTAAATTTTATCACACCCTTTAATCCTTTTAATCCTTAGTTTTTCTTTGTATAGTTAGCTCCTAAATGCCATAATATATCTCATGCCATTTTTTATCTTCAAATAATTTAAAACATTTACAAATATCATTTTTTGTAATTCCAAATGTAAAACAACAACAAATTAATATTACTTCCTCGCATCATTAATCTTTATTGAAAATTAGCTAAACTTTAATTTTTATCATATTTTCACTATATATTTTCGTTAATGACCACCTTATTACTTCACATTTCAATATATTTTAAATTCTCAAACTTTTAATATTTTGATATTTTATTGTTAAATCTCATTTTTTAATATGTTATTATTTTAAAAATTTGCATTTTTACTCCATTACTTATTTCATATGTAATTATTAACTGAAAGCCTTTCTGCAAATATGTAAATTTAACGCTACCAACATATGTAAATTTTAGCTCTTGTTTTTTTATCCAGCTTGATTCTTATTTCTTCAAATGACCATTTTCTATTCTTACCATTAATTCATTTATCTTTACATCTTTATTCCTTGTTTTCACATTTTTCATTTTGTACATAAACTTTGTCTCAACTTGTTTCTTTTTCTCTCAAATGATCATTCTTTATTCATACCATTAATTTTTCTTAACATGTTCATTCCTTGTTTTCACATTTGCCTTTTGTACATACTTTATCCACAATTTCTTGCTTTTCACAAATGCCCTTCTTCTTATAATCATCAAATGTTTCCACCTATCTTTTACTAATGTAATTTTCATATTATTTTCAATGTTATTCATCCTTTTTCATTTATATACTTTTGTAAATATCATGCATTTTTCTTATTTTTAATAATGTCATTTTCTCATGTTTTTCCCAATCTATTGGCTCACAACAAGCCAATATGATCAAGGGATATCATCCTTTTATTTCTCACTTTTTTAATATGCATTCATTTTATTTTCCTTCCTCATATTTAATATTATATATTTGTATCATTTTCTCATGTATATTCCAATCTATTGGCTCACAACAAGCCAATATGATCATGGAATATCACCCCTCACTTTATTCTCTTTATCATCATTTTATCTTTTTTTTAACTATATTTTTTTCACTTTTCTCTTTGCCCATATTATTCTTTTCACAGGGGGGAAATGTTATATAAAGGTATTATTTAAAATGTTATATTAAAATATTTTATTTAAAATTATATTTCATCGATTCAAATACTCTTCTAAAATCGACCGCCAGAGGTCACTCTTCCCGTATAAAAAAACTCATTGTTGTTGTTCCCCGTTGGCCGACCCAAAACATTTGTACATTATGTAAATAAGCTTTTCATTTTTTTATTCTTACGCCTTAAGCCAGGCAGTACTTTAATCAAATTATGTTCTTATATATTACTTTAACTCAAATAAAACAATCTCTGATCAAAACCATTATTATTTTTATTTCAAGATTATTCAACCACGACTGCACCGCCATAGCATAATCATCAATATGATCCAAAACAACAGAAATTATATCTTTTTTTTTTATAATATAATATATATTATTTAAAAAAATGAGATTTCTGTTGATTTTTGATTATCTTGAGGATTATGCTATGGTAGTGCAGTTGTGGTTAAAATCTTGAAAGTATAATAATAAAAATAGTGAAGATTAGAAATAGCTTTAATTGAGCTTATGGAATATATAAAAAACATAATTTGATAAAAGTACTGCCTGGCTTAAGGCGTAAGAATAAAAAAAACAAAAACTTATTTACATAATGTACAAAAGGTTTGAGCCGGCCATTGGGAAACAACAACAATAGGTCTATATAAAGGGAAGTCACGACCTCTGGCGGTCGACTCTATAGAATATTTGAATCTATGAAATATAATCTATATATATAAAAATGAATGTATGTGTGTGTGTGTGTCCTTTATGCCTGACCAAACCACTCATTGGAACGCCATGAAACTTTGGGAAGTTATTTAGTATAGTACTGGGAAGGTTTCTAGCAAATAAAATTTTTGAAATAACTTTTCACCTAAAAGTAATCAAGATAAATATTCTAATTTATCTGTTATAATTCAAAAATCTGCTCTAAATATTATCATGATGATACGATGATTTTGTAATGTATAAAATTAGGAAAGACAAAATTCAGGATGACACAACAATTTATTTGAGACAAGAATAATGATACTATTCCAAGGCAAGATACTATTCCTTTAACTTCCAATTACCGAGGGAACCAATTAATATTGATTTTATTCAACTTATCGAGTATTTTTCAAGGGACCGGGAAAAAATGTTCACTTTATCGAGAGATTCGTTAGACAAACCTTTACTCGGGTAAAACCCGGGCGAAGCCGGGTACGTCCGCTAGTTTTAAATAAAATAATATTTTTATATAATATATGTAGTAAACCCGATGTGGAATGTGCTGGGCAGTCGTGGTAGTGGGTGCGTGATGGGATTCCCGCACTGGGACAGCAAAGAACAGAGGCAGGTCTAGATGGTAACTCCAAGAGAAAGAGGTAGACCACTGACGAAGGCAACGGACCACGGCCAACGCGGATAGAAGGGGGGTGAGAGGTCCCACTGACCGTATAACGGCGTCGCTCTGAAAACAACTTGCCTTTGTCTCTTTTCTGGGCCTTTTATATTATTGGACGCCCGCATATGTGGTGATTCCTGATTGGCTACTGTAATCACGCCACTTTCTGGCGCCGGGTTGTTTTTGTCTGGTCTACCTCGTTCTCTTTGTTTTATTTGTCACTTCCATTGTTCGATACATATTTTTATATATAGATATGGGGTTATATAATAAATATCAGAAGAAGGTTGTGAACTATTTAACTCAAAATATACTACATATATATATATATTAGATTAAAAAAAATGCATATATAGGATTGAATAAAAAGATTTATTTGCCAATCCAATATACATGTATGTATGTATTTTTATTATCTATTGATTTAGTACAAATAAAAATTTTATATAACAAGGAAATTTACACTATAGTGAGGTTGGATTGTTGCACTATTAGATGCATACTTGCAGCACTACCAAGATATGTGTGGAAATTAGCCTTTTTGAAGTTCCAGAATTTTTCTTTAATTGAGCTGGTTTTGGTCTTGGTGCTAATTTCTATCAAAATAGCCAAATGATCACTTCCAATACTTTTTAATATTTGCCATTTGCATTTGTGGAAAATGTCAGGACTGGAGAAACTTATATCAAGGGCTTGTGCGGTATTATAACTGTAGGAATGGTGGGTAGGATTCCCATCATTTAAGCACATGAAGGCATTGTCGTCAAATAAGTTTGAAAGTATTTTGCCTCTTGGGTTTGGCGTGGAACATCCCCATAGTTGATGTTTGGCATTAAGGTCACCTACAATAATAGTGTTGTTTGTAAGAAATTGAGCCATTGTTCCATCGTCAATAAGTTTATTGTTTGGTGGGTGATACATATTGAATATGTTGATGATTTTGTTTTGATTGAGGTAGACTTTGATACCTTTGCTTCGAGGTCTGATGTGTTGGGAATATTAATGGCTATGTCTTCATAGTACAAATTCTTGATTAAAAATGCAAGGCCACCCCCTTCTTTATTTCTGTCTTTTCTGAGGATATTGTAGTTTTTATATTTGAGATTGTACTTTTCATTTAATTTGGTTTCCTGTAGGGCTATAATTTGTATCTTTTGTTTTTCAGCTATTTCCATTATGTCTTCTAATTTTATTTTTGTTGCTGTTGAGCACAATCCATTTATGTTACACTGCAGAATGCTCAATTGCTTGGAAGTTGCAAAGTTTGAAGTTTGTGGAGGCTGTATTATACTTATCGGACAGAACCCTCTACCTAAGTCCTGAACGCGCCCCTGTTTATTCTGCGCGACGGGCGATGCAGCATGCAAATCAACATCTGATCTCATGGAATGGGGTATAGGGGTGCAGCTTTCGTTGATCATGGCACCATGATCCAGGCACACTTTGGTGAAAGTCTGACTTTGCCTGTAATTTGAGGCCGTTCCTAACATGGAAGCAGACACCTTTGCTGCCGACTCTAACATGAGTACAGACGCAGCTCCTCCGTATCCTTGGAGTGGGACCCTTGCTGAGGTCCATCAACCGGGTCAGTTGAAGTCAGGATTTTTAAAGAGGTCTACTCCTCTTCTAACAATGCTGCTGTTGGTCCGCGATTGCTTATTTGTCAGAGTTATTCTGCTTGTTTCGCAGCTGGCCTTCATATCTGAAGGTCGTTCCCCTATCCGCCACCTGGGGACGCGCCTATATGAAAAAAATCTTTATTTTTCAAATAAGAAAAAAAAAACTTAATATGAAATCACAAATAGCTAATAATATTTTTATTTATTCATCCTTTATATAATAACCACAATAATTTTATATGAAAACAAAATTATACATATTGTTAGACAACTTTAAAATGGTACAATCAGTAAACAATGATCAAGCTATTTACAACAATGGTAAAACAATGTACAGAGAAGAGCATATCTCCATAAAATCCTTTAAATGAATTAACTTTAAGAAGGAATAAAAATCTAAATCTGCTTTTATGCAAATTGATGAGAGTTTCAATGCCAATGTGGAGACTTTTATAGATGGGGTTTATGCTCAAACAGTGCAAAGAGGCTTAGTTAGGAGGGGGTGGGGGAGGAGGCTGAAAGTAATTGATGGGTAGAAGCAAACCTTGACTTTGGGGGTATGTCTGGGGAACTTGCTGGTAGTACACTGGGTTAGCTTGAATAGGCTGATGAGGGGGTGGAGTTACTGGGTTGTACTGCTGGGTTTGGTAGGTGTACATTTGGGGCGGGGGTACTTGAGGGTTATGCATTTGAGGGGGCGGGCCTTGTGGGTGGGGCATATAATTAGGAAGGCCTTGAGGGAGGGGCATGTGATAGCCTTGTGGGCGGGGCATTTGATTTGGGAGTCTTTGTGGGTATGTCACTTGATTTGGGGGCGGAGTATATTGAATTTGATTTTGAGGAAAAGAGTGGTTTGGTTGCATCCAGGAAGATTGTTGGGGGAACTGATTGCTGTATCTAGGTTGTTGATTGTTGTAGTTGGGTTGTCGATTGTTATATCTAGGCTGTTGACTGTTATATCTAGGCCATACATTAGGGGTTGAGTTGTGATGAGAATACCGAGGCCTGGTAATTTGATTATACTGGCCCAATCTGTAAGAAGGCCTGCTCTGGGAATAGTGAGAAGAATGTTGCTCGGAAACATTCTGTGATGTGTTTGGCTTCTTCTTCTTCTTTTTCCTCTTGGCCTCGTTTTCCTTCTCGTCATCTGAGAACTCCTCCATTTCAGGAGGAATTTCTACATCATTCTTCCAGGAAGCATCAGAGCCTTTCACACTCTGAATGGCCTCCAGGTCAATCAACTTGGTGAGTTCTCTGTTGGAGGGGACGTAGAAGATGGGTTCTTCTAGCTGGAGCTGGAGGGCTTCAATCTCTTCGGGGGCATCAAACCTGATGTTGTCGGTGGGCTCCTCCACCTTGCCCCACACGTCAAAGATCTGTCCTAGTGAAGAGCCATCTATCCTGAACAGCCAGGAGTCCAGTTCCAACTGTTTCTTGTTGCGTAGAGCCAGTACCTTCACTATGATGTCCACATTTCCTGACACCTTCCCAATCTGCTCCAAGTCCTTTGTGTCAACTGGAGGACCCTCGTACTTGGAGACTTTGGGCAGTTTGCTGGTGCAGTAGTAGTCCCGGAGGTCCATGAAGAGATGCTTCTTTTTTTGACTGTCTTTCTTAGCTATGATCTCTTCTTCATCATCTGAACTCTGATTGAAGTCCGAGTCCCACTCAAATTCCGGTGCATTCTCTTGGTCTGGCTTGTGCTCCTTGGTTATCATCTCCCGAGGAGGTTCCCATTCACAGGAGTCGGAATCGGAGGAAGATTCTGAGGATTCAGTTTCCTTTCTGTCGATGCTCCCAGAATCAGCAAGAATGAGGTCTGGATCACTCTTCTGTTCTGCAGAGTCTTCGGCATTGGATGAGATGCTTTGACGTGGATCTGGAGGATCTTGGATGACCTCTTGAAGGACTTCTGGGGAGCCTTGGATGACTTCTGGGGAGACTTGGATGACCTCTGGGGAGTCTTGAATGACTTCTGGGAAGACTTGAAGGACTTCTGGAGAGTCTTGGAGGACATCTGGGGGATCTTGAAGGACTTCTGGGGAGTCTTGAAGGATTTCTGGGGGACTTGGATGACTTCTGGAAGTTCTTGAAGGACATCTGAAGGATTTTGAAGTAGTTCTGGAGGATCTTGAAGGACTTCTGGAGGATCTTGAAGGTCTTCTGGGGAGTCTTGAAGGACTTTTGGGAGGTCTTTAAGGACATCTGGAGGATCCATAATGGAGAAATCTGCGAAATAAATGAAAAAGGCTTATGAACTAATATACCAATTAATATTTCTATTAAATGCCAAGAAAATTATTGCTTTCTTTTTCTGTTATGACCCAGTATAAACATTTCAACCACATCTTACACACCTTATTAACATAAAAAAAAAAAAAAAATATCTTTTTTTTTTTGGTGAGTAATTGTGATATCTCTAAATGATTTTTATTGATTTTTCTTTATCCCTCTATGAATTTAGAGGAAATACAGTGTTGCTAAGTAAATATTATATTGTGGTATAGAATATTAATTTATTTTTTTTGTTATAGATTTAAAAAAATCTTTCAAGCTTTTTTATTATTCTGTGTTATAATTAGTGTTCTAAAAAATATATTTTAAAATGTTCTAAGTACATTTTCTTTATTGTTTATTCTTTTTTTGTTTGTTTGCAAAATATTTTTGGGATTATATTATTTAAAATTTTGTTTTCTTCTATATTATTTTTATAATTTTTTTTTCAAATATATTTTTCTGTTTTATTTGCCACTTGCCCAATTTAAAGTATATATTTCACAATTTACACAATTTTGATATTTCTTTTTTTTAAATATTTCCATATATAGATATATGTATGATCTTATATGATATGTATGAAGTTTAAATCTATAATTTCATATTTTTGAGATTTTTTTTTTTTTATTAATATTTTTTCCCCACAATTTTTTTTGTTTGGTTTGGCTTTTCTTATTTCTTCTTGTTAACACCTATATTTTTGCTTTATTTGAAGAAGAAAAAAAAGTTTTCAATAAAAAATGATTTATTTTCTTAAAATGAATGAGATTTCTTTTTGTGTTTATTTTTTCATTAATCTATACAATAAAACTGAAAGTTGGTATCAGCCTCAAATAACTCCTCTCTGAAGAACAAGAGTCTTTGATTTCCAGACTTAAGTCTGGTCATCTATGGACAATGACTTTCCAGAATGGTTGCAAGGTTTTCCTACTATGTACCAAGTGTCAACCTGCAACCCCAAAACACATTGTTGACTGTATTGACTCATCTATTGATGAACTCTACTCATCCCCAGCAGACACCATCAACAAGCTTTACAAGCTTGATATCCTGATATGATTGAGTGGAGATAAGAAAAAAGAAGACTCCTCTCTGAAACAGTGAATAGTATGGATAAGATATTTACACAGGTCACCACTCAAGCCATTGAAGATAGAAAAATAATAATAGAATCTACTCTACTTGACCAAAATGTAGCTTGGCACCTACAGCTCCAGAACACATTTTGACTTGTATTAGATGTACTAAACAGGACCTTTGGGAGAGACCACAGCTTATCATTGTTGTCCAGAATCCTTGTCATGGAATAATGAACTAACATTTAAAGAAATAGAGACAGAAACCAAAAAAAAATAAACAAGAACTGAAGGATCCCACCTAAGCACATTTGGTACAGTGGAGTGAACCCAGGAGGAGCTCTGAACATCAGAAATAGACAGCATCAAACAACACTAACAAGATTTAGAACAGGCCATCTCAAGCCATTGAAGATAGAAAATAATAACAAAATTTACCCCACTTGCCCAAAATGTAGCTTGGAACCTGCAGCTCCAGAAAACATTTTGGCTTGTATTAGATGTACTAAACAGGATCTTTGGAAGAGGCCGCTGCTTATCATAAACAGCTCGAGGAGCATGGACTTATGTGGTATTTGTACAATCTTTACACAAGGGGATAAGAAACAACAACACTGGTCATTATTATTATTATTATTTTTAAAATTCTATTCCAGGTACTTGTGGTACAAGCCATGATCACCATGAATGAATAAAGAGCAATTGCTTTTACTGTAAGTGCACCCCATGTCTATACATGTAGAAAGCTGTTTGTCTTTTGCCCATACAAGTCTGTCACAGCCCCCTGTTTGGTTACTTACACTCATATACCCCCTCTATAGCAAACCCCTATATGGACTGAACCTGTGGTTCACTATAGCCATTGTTGTTTGTTGTTTCTTATCCCCTTGTGTAAAGATTACACGAATTCCATGACTATAGCCATGGTTTGTTATAGTCATAGTTGACTGTACAGTAGTACAGATCTCCGCCTTAGCCGGTCCCAAGCCCGGATGAAAAAGGAGGAGGGGGAGCAGTAACAAGCTCACTAAAAAACCTGGGTTCAGCTGGCCCGGCTGATAGTACCCTGTAAGGGCTCCTAATCCAGGGATACAGGATGAGCAGCGTTTGTACTCCATGTTAGGAGCGGCTGCACATGGCGTCTGTTCCTCATGTCAGAGGGGCCATTTTTTTTGGAGCTAAGTCGGCCTGCCTCTGAGTGGTGCTCCCAGTCTTAATGACAAAGGCAGACGCATCTTACTTCACCCAGTGTGGAGATAAGAAAGAAGAAGAAGAAGACTGTACAGTAGAACTACCTCCCTGTAAAGGAAAACACCTAATTGCAGAGCCAAAGTGTCCTTTAGGGGAGAGGTGTCCTCTTACCGGAGAGTTGCTACAGTAGAACTACCTCCCTGTAAAGGACAACACCTAATTGCAGAGCCAAAGTGTCCTTTAGGGAGAGGTGTCCACTTACCGGAGAGTTGCTGCAGTAGAACTACCTCCCTGTAAAGGACAACACCTAATTGAAGAGCCAAAGTGTCCTTTAGGGGATAGGTGTCCTCTACTGGAGAGTTGCTAAATAGTAAAAATGATAATTTTGCAAATGAAAACTGTCCTTTGTAGAGAGATGTCCACTAAAGGAAGGTTCTACTGTATTATAAAATAAAAATGGGAATTATTTCAGGTTTGTTATAAAGGAAGTTTTGCTATATCCCAAATTCATTTTATCAGGATTTACTGTATTTGTTGGGCAAATATTTACTCTGAATGAAGCTGGGAAACTTCAGGTCTCATTATGATAGTATATATATTATTTTAAAAAATGAGATTTCTGTTGATTTTTGATTATCTTGAGGATTATGCTATGGTAATGCAGTTGTGGTTAAAATCTTGAAAGTATAATAATAAAAATAGTGAAGATTAAAAATAGCTTTAATTGAGCTTATGGAATATATAAAAAACATAATTTGATAAAAGTACTGCCTGGCTTAAGGCGTAAGAATAAAAAAAAAAAAACTTATTTACATAATGTACAAAAGGTTTGAGACGGCCATTGGGAAACAACAACAATAGGTCTATATAAAGGGAAGTCACGACGTCTGGCGGTCGACTCTATAGAATATTTGAATCTATGAAATATAATCTATATATATAAAAATGAATGTATGTGTGTGTGTGTGTCCTTTATGCCTGACCAAACCACTCATTGGAACGCCATGAAACTTTGGGAAGTTATTTAGTATAGTACTGGGAAAGTTTCTAGCAAATATAAAATTTTTGAAATAACTTTTCGCCTAAAAGTAATCAAGATAAATATTCTAATTTATCTGTTATAATTCAACAATCTGCTCTAAATATTATCATGATGATATGATGATTTTGTAATGTATAAAATTAGGAAAGACAAAATTCAGGATGACACGACAATTTATTTGAGACAAGAATAATGATACAATTCCAAGGCAAGATACTATTCCTTTAACTTCCAATTACCGAGGGGACCAATAAATATTGATTTTATTCAACTTATCGAGTATTTTTCAAGGGACCGGGAAAAAATGTTCACTTTATCGAGAGATTCGTTAGACAAACCTTTACTCGGGTAAAACCCGGGCGAAGCCGGGTACGTCCGCTAGTTTTAAATAAAATAATATTTTTATATAATATATATATATTAGATTTAAAAAAAAATGCATATATAGGATTAAATAAAAAGATTTATTTGCCAATCCAATATACATGTATGTATGTATTTTTATTATCTATTGATTTAGTACAAATAAAAATTTTATATAACAAGGAAATTTACACTATAGTGAGGTTGGATTGTTGCACTATTAGATGCATACTTGCAGCACTACCAAGATATGTGTGGAAATTAGCCTTTTTGAAGTTCCAGAATTTTTCTTTAATTGAGCTGGTTTTGGTCTTGGTGCTAATTTCTATCAAAATAGGCAAATGATCACTTCCAATACTTTTTAATATTTGCCATTTGCATTTGTGGAAAATGTCAGGACTGGAGAAACTTATATCAAGGGCTTGTGCGGTATTATAACTGTAGGAATGGTGGGTAGGATTCCCATCATTTAAGCACATGAAGGCATTGTCGTCAAATAAGTTTGAAAGTATTTTGCCTCTTGGGTTTGGCGTGGAACATCCCCATAGTTGATGTTTGGCATTAAGGTCACCTACAATAATAGTGTTGTTTGTAAGAAATTGAGCCATTGTTCCATCGTCAATAAGTTTATTGTTTGGTGGGTGATACATATTGAATATGTTGATGGTTTTGTTTTGATTGAGGTAGACTTTGATACCTTGGGCTTCGAGGTCTGATGTTTTTGGAATATTAATGGCTATGTCTTCATAGTACAAATTCTTGATTAAAAATGCAAGGCCACCCCCTTCTTTATTTCTGTCTTTTCTGAGGATATTGTAGTTTTTATATTTGAGATTGTACTTTTCATTTAATTTGGTTTCCTGTAGGGCTATAATTTGTATCTTTTGTTTTTCAGCTATTTCCATTATTTCTTCTAATTTTATTTTTGTTGCTGTTGAGCACAATCCATTTATGTTACACTGCAGAATGCTCAATTGCTTGGAATTTGCAAAGTTTGAAGTTTGTGGAGACTGTATTATACTTATCGGACAGAACCCTCTACCTAAGTCCTGAACGCGCCCCTGTTTATTCTGCGCGACGGGCGATGCAGCATGCAAATCAACATCTGATCTCATGGAATGGGGTATAGGGGTGCAGCTTTCGTTGATCATGGCACCATGATCCAGGCACACTTTGGTGAAAGTCTGACTTTGCCTGTAATTTGAGGCCGTTCCTAACATGGAAGCAGACACCTTTGCTGCCGACTCTAACATGAGTACAGACGCAGCTCCTCCGTATCCTTGGAGTGGGACCCTTGCTGAGGTCCATCAACCGGGTCAGTTGAAGTCAGGATTTTTAAAGAGGTCTACTCCTCTTCTAACAATGCTGCTGTTGGTCCGCGATTGCTTATTTGTCAGAGTTATTCTGCTTGTGTGTTTCGCAGCTGGCCTTCATATCTGAAGGTCGTTCCCCTATCTGCCACCTGGGGACGCGCCTATATGAAAAAAAATCTTTATTTTTCAAATAAGAAAAAAAAAAACTTAATATGAAATCACAAATAGCTAATAATATTTTTATTTATTCATCCTTTATATAATAACCACAATAATTTTATATGAAAACAAAATTATACATATTGTTAGACAACTTTAAAATGGTACAATCAGGAAACAATGATCAAGCTATTTACAACAATGGTAAAACAATGTACAGAGAAGAGCATATCTCCATAAAATCCTTTAAATGAATTAACTTTAAGAAGGAATAAAAATCTAAATCTGCTTTTATGCATATTGATGAGAGTGTCAATGCCAATGTGGAGACTTTTATAGATGGGGTTTATGCTCAAACAGTGCAAAGAGGCTTAGTTAGGAGGGGGTGGGGGAGGAGGCTGAAAGTAATTGATGTGTAGAGGCAAACCTTGACTTTGGGGGTATGTCTGGGGAACTTGCTGGTAGTACACTGGGTTAGCTTGAATAGGCTGATGAGGGGGTGGAGTTACTGGGTTGTACTGCTGGGTTTGGTAGGTGTACATTTGGGGCGGGGGTACTTGAGGGTTATGCATTTGAGGGGGCGGGCCTTGTGGGTGGGGCATATAATTAGGAAGGCCTTGAGGGAGGGGCATGTGATAGCCTTGTGGGCGGGGCATTTGATTTGGGAGTCTTTGTGGGTATGTCACTTGATTTGGGGGCGGAGTATATTGAATTTGATTTTGAGGAAAAGAGTTGTTTGGTTGCATCCAGGAAGATTGTTGGGGGAACTGATTTCGGTATCTAGGTTGTTGATTGTTGTAGTTGGGTTGTCGATTGTTGTATCTAGGCTGTTGACTGTTATATCTAGGCCATACATTAGGGGTTGAGTTGTGATGAGAATACCGAGGCCTGGTAATTTGATTATACTGGCCCAATCTGTAAGAAGGCCTGCTCTGGGAATAGTGAGAAGAATGTTGCTCGGAAACATTCTGTGATGTGTTTAGTTTCTTCTTCTTCTTTTTCCTCTTGGCCTCGTTTTCCTTCTCGTCATCTGAGAACTCCTCCATTTCAGGAGGAATTTCTACATCATTCTTCCAGGAAGCATCAGAGCCTTTCACACTCTGAATGGCCTCCAGGTCAATCAACTTGGTGAGTTCTCTGTTGGAGGGGACGTAGAAGATGGGTTCTTCTAGCTGGAGCTGGAGGGCTTCAATCTCTTCGGGGGCATCAAACCTGATGTTGTAGGTGGGCTCCTCCACCTTGCCCCACACGTCAAAGATCTGTCCTAGTGAAGAGCCATCTATCCTGAACAGCCAGGAGTCCAGGTTCAACTGTTTCTTGTTGCGTAGAGCCAGTACCTTCACTATGATGTCCACATTTCCTGACACCTTCCCAATCTGCTCCAAGTCCTTTGTGTCAACTGGAGGACCCTCGTACTTGGAGACTTTGGGCAGTTTGCTGGTGCAGTAGTAGTCCCGGAGGTCCATGAAGAGATGCTTCTTTTTTTGACTGTCTTTCTTAGCTATGATCTCTTCTTCATCATCTGAACTCTGATGGAAGTCCGAGTCCCACTCAAATTCCGGTGCATTCTCTTGGTCTGGCTTGTGCTCCTTGGTTATCATCTCCCGAGGAGGTTCCCATTCACAGGAGTCGGAATCGGAGGAAGATTCTGAGGATTCAGTTTCCTTTCTGTCGATGCTCCCAGAATCAGCAAGAATGAGGTCTGGATCACTCTTCTGTTCTGCAGAGTCTTCGGCATTGGATGAGATGCTTTGACGTGGATCTGGAGGATCTTGGATGACCTCTTGAAGGACTTCTGGGGAGCCTTGGATGACTTCTGGGGAGTCTTGGATGACCTCTGGGGAGTCTTGAATGACTTCTGGGAAGACTTGAAGGACTTCTGGAGAGTCTTGGAGGACATCTGGGGGATCTTGAAGGACTTCTGGGGAGTCTTGAAGGATTTCTGGGGGGACTTGGATGACTTCTGGAAGTTCTTGAAGGACATCTGAAGGATTTTGAAGTAGTTCTGGAGGATCTTGAAGGACTTCTGGAGGATCTTGAAGGTCTTCTGGGGAGTCTTGAAGGACTTTTGGGAGGTCTTTAAGGACATCTGGAGGATCCATAATGGAGAAATCTGCGAAATAAATGAAAAAGGCTTATGAACTAATATACCAATTAATATTTCTATTAAATGCCAAGAAAATTATTGCTTTCTTTTTCTGTTATGACCCAGTATAAACATTTCAACCACATCTTACACACCTTATTTATTTATTTATTTCATCTCAATTTGCAGGTGTTACATTCGAGCACAGCTCGTGAGTCACCTTGTCCAGATTATTTACACATGGCGAGTTGTAATGCTGGAGTGGCCCCCGGAACCTTACAGGAGGGCAGTTGTTGGGTGTTTGGCTGTCAGCTAGCCATTGGGTCCAGGTCGTCGGATTCGGTGGCTGAGGTCACCTTGATTTTGAACAATTTCTTGTATAGTTGGATTTGATGATTTTTGAAATTGCGAAAATAGTCTTGTCGCAGAGTCTTGATAAATCTCTTCTAGATTAGGCTGGTTGAGATCTTCTTTGAGAATTTTGTTTGAAAGATTGAATGGGGCTCCTATAGTGGTTCGTAAGCAAATCCTCATGAAGGCATCTATTCTTTTTTTATCCGTAGGTGTGATATATTTGCCCCAGACTGGTAGTGCGTACGTGATGATGGGTAGAATACAGGTTTTGTACAACGTGAATTTATGCTTTGTTGTTAAATTACTTTTAAAATTGAGCAGGCTTGATAGAGATATTTTGGCTATCTTTGCCTTTCTTATGGTGTTTTGGACATGTAGGCTAAATTTTAATTTCGAATCCAAAGTGACACCAAGATACTTGGCATGGTCGGCCCAACTAATAGTGCTTGAGTTTACTGTCAAGTTGGTTTGTGGCTTGAATTTTTTGTTATCTCTTGGGGGAAAAAGTATTGCTTGAGTCTTAGTTGGGTTAATGTCTAGTTTCCACTCATCGCACCATTTGATTATGTCATTTAGGTAATCCTGAAGCTGAGTAACCAATAGGTTGACTGATTTAGAGTTAAATAAAATTGCTGTGTCATCTGCGAAGAGCTTAAGTTTACATTTAGAGTGCAGTGGGATGTCATTAATGTAAATATTGAAAAGGTAGGGTCCGAGGATAGAGCCTTGAGGTACTCCAGTCTGGATTGGCTTTGGTTCAGTTATAAAATTTCCTTGCTTGACTGAAAAAGTCCTGCCCTGTAGATAATTCTGCATAAAATTGATAATGTCACTTGGAAACTGGTGTTTTGTGAGTTTCTTTATAAGGCCATTATGCCAAACTTTATCAAATGCTTTCGCAAAATCTAGAAAGACAGCACCTACCACTTCCTTGTGGGATCTTCTTATCTGGATGTAGTCCAGAACTGCAATGAGTTGGTGAGTTGTTGAATGCCCCCTTCTAAATCCGAATTGCTGCGGGATGATGAAGTTAGAGTTGTCCAAGTACATCTGAAGTCTACGTAAAATAATTCTTTCGTAAATTTTGCCGATGGTGGGGAGGAGGCTGATAGGTCTTAGATCTTCAGGGGATTTAGCGGATTTTTTTGGAATTGGAATTATGATAGCATGTTTCCAGACTTTGGGGTAGTAACACAAGTGCAGTGCGGCGTTGAATACTCCAGCTAGAAATACAATCCATTTGATGGGAAGATTCTTGGCCATTTGCGGAGTGATATTGTCATGGCCAGGAGCTTTGTGGTTAGCTAAGTATTTAATCACTTCTTTGACTTCATTTGGTGTCGTCATTGTGAGCATTTTTTCTTGTTGGTGATTATAAGTTATATTTGGTTGGTCTTCTTTTTCCTTGGAGAACTGGTTGGAGAAGTGTTCTGCAAGTTCATTTCCGATTTCTTTGTCGGTCAATAAGGTTTTGCCGTTCGTTACTAAGCTTGAGATCCTTTCCGTTTTTTTCCTGATGGGTTTTGTTTTTCTCCAGAAGTCCTTTGGGCTTGATTCAATCTTGTGTATGAATTGATTCCAGTTCTCGGTGGAGTCGGATTTGAGGGCTTTGTTAACTTTTCCCTGTAGGTTTAAATAAATGGCTCTATGGGCTGGATCCCAGGTTGCTTGCCACCTCTTACGAGCTTTATTCTTTTCTTTTATCAAGGCCTTGGTCGAGGGGTTCTGTTTTGATGAAGAGGATGATATAACTGTGTTTTTCGAGTAGCTGTTGTAGATTTTATCATTTAGTATGGTCACTGCTGAGTCAATATTGGCTTCCGTTTTCAAGGGTACTCTAGGGGGCGTACTGGAAATTAAGTCTTGTTGGAAGTGTACCCAGTTAGTGAGTCGGCAAGCCCTAGTCGTGAATTCATCCTTCGGGCAGGTCAGCTCTAGGATTACTGGGAGGTGATCTGAAGATAAGGCATCCAGGGTCTTAATCCTCGAAGTCCAGGGGATGTTTCTAAGAATTGCGATGTCTAGAAAGTCTGGATTACCCAAAGGACTGTAGTGCGTGGGTGAAGAAGGTGCGACAATGTCCAGGTTTTCTTTTTCGGAAAAATTATGAAGCACGGTTCCACTATTATTGGAGGTTCTTGAGCCCCAAAGAGGGTGCTTGGAGTTCCAGTCTCCTGCAGCGATTACTGATTGATTATTCTCTAACAAGAGATTCAGATCTTCCTCCAGGAGTGGTAGATCGGGACACCTTATTAACATTAAAAAATATATATATATCTTTTTTTTTTTTGGTGAGTAATTGTGATATCTCTAAATGATTTTTATTGGTTTTTCTTTATCCCTCTATGAATTTAGAGGAAATACAGTGTTGCTAAGTAAATATTATATTGTGGTATAGAATATTAATTTATTTTTTTTTGTTATAGATTTAAAAAAATCTTTTAAGCTTTTTTATTATTCTGTGTTATAATTAGTGTTCTAAAAAATATATTTTAAAATGTTCTAAGTACATTTTCTTTATTGTTTATTCTTTTTTTGTTTGTTTGCAAAATATTTTTGGGATTATATTATTTAAAATTTTGTTTTCTTCTATATTATTTTTATAATTTTTTTTTCAAATATATTTTTCTGTTTTATTTGCCAATTGCCCAATTTAATGTATATATTTCACAATTTACACAATTTTGATATTTCTTTTTTTTTCCATATTTCAATATATAGATATATGTATGATCTTATATGATATGTATGAAGTTTAAATCTATAATTTCATATTTTTGAGATTTTTTTTTTATTAATATTTTTTCCCCACAATTTTTTTTTGTTTGGTTTGGCTTTTCTTATTTCTTCTTGTTAACACCTATATTTTTGCTTTATTTGAAGAAGAAAAAAAAGTTTTCAATAAAAAAAGATTTATTTTCTTAAAATGAATGAGATTTCTTTTTGTGTTTATTTTTTCATTAATCTATACAATAAAACTGAAAGTTGGTATCTGCCTCAAATAACTCCTCTCTGAAGAACAAGAGTCTTTGATTTCCAGACTTAAGTCTGGTCATCTATGGACAATGACTTTCCAGAATGGTTGCAAGGTTTTCCCACTATGTACCAAGTGTCAACCTGCAACCCCAAAACACATTGTTGACTGTATTGACTCATCTATTGATGAACTCTACTCTTCCCCGGCAGACACCATCAACAAGCTTTACAAGCTTGATATCCTGATATGATTGAGTGGAGATAAGAAAAAAGAAGACTCCTCTCTGAAACAGTGAATAGCATGGATATGATATTTAGACAGGTCACCACTCAAGCCATTGAAGATAGAATAATAATAATAGAATCTACTCTACTTGACCAAAATGTAGCTTGGCACCTGCAGCTCCAGAACACATTGTGGCTTGTATTAGATGTACTAAACAGGACCTTTGGGAGAGACCACAGCTTATCATTGTTGTCCAGAACCCTTGCCATGGAATAATGAGCTTGCATTTAAAGAAATAGAGACAGAAACCAAAACAAAAATAAACAAGAACTGGAGGATCCCACCTAAGCACAGTTGGTACAGTGGAGTGGACCCAGGAAGAGCTCTGAACCTCAGAAATAGACAGCATCAAACAACACTAACAAGATTTAGAACAGGCCATCTCAAGCCATAACAACAAAATCTACCCCACTTGTCCAAAATGTAGCTTGGAACCTGCAGCTCCAGAACACATTTTGGCTTACATTAGATGTACTAAACAGGACCTTAGGGAGAGGCCGCTGCTTATCATAAACAGCTCGAGGAGCATGGACTTATGTGGTATTTGTACAATCTTTACACAAGGGGATAAGAAACAACAACACTGGTCGTTATTATTATTATTATTTTTAAAATTCTATTCCAGGTACTTGTGGTACAGGCCATGATCATCATGATGAGTAATTAGTAATTGCTTTTACTGTAAGTACACCACATGTCTATACATGTAGATAGCTGTTTGTCTTTTGCCCTTACAAGTATGCCACAGTCCCCTGTGTGGTTACTTACACTCATATACCCCCTCTATAGCAAACCCCTATTAGGACTGAACCTGTGGTTCACTATAGCCATTGTTGTTGTTTCTTATCCCCTTGTGTAAAGATTACACGAATTCCATGACTATAGCCATGGTTTGTTATAGTCATAGTTGACTGTACAGTAGTACAGAACTCCGCCTTTGCCGGTCCCAAGCCCGGATGAAAAAGGAGGAGGGGGAGCAGTAACAAGCTCACTAAAAAACCTGGGTTCAGCTGGCCCGGCTGATAGTACCCTGTAAGGGCTCCTAATCCAGGGATACAGGATGAGCAGCGTTTGTACTCCATGTTAGGAGCGGCTGCACATGGCGTCTGTTCCTCATGTCAGAGGGGCCATTTTTTTTGGAGCTAAGTCGGCCTGCCTCTGAGTGGTGCTCCCAGTCTTAATGACAAAGGCAGACGCATCTTACTTCACCCAGTGTGGAGATAAGAAAGAAGAAGAAGAAGAAGACTGTACAGTAGAACTACCTCCCTGTAAAGGAAAACACCTAATTGCAGAGCCAAAGTGTCCTTTAGGGAGAGGTGTCCTCATACCGGAGAGTTGCTACAGTAGAACTACCTCCCTGTAAAGGACAACACCTAATTGAAGAGCCAAAGTGTCCTTTAGGGAGAGGTGTCCTCTTACCGGAGAGTTGCTACAGTAGAACTACCTCCCTGTAAAGGACAACACCTAATTGAAGAGCCAAAGTGTCCTTTAGGGAGAGATGTCCTCTTACCGGAGAGTTGCTACAGTAGAACAAACTCCCTGTAAAGGACAACATCTAATTGCAGAGCCAAAGTGTCCTTTAGAGAGGTGTCCTCTTAACGGAGAGTGGCTAAATAGTAAAAATGGTAATTTTGCAAATTAAAACTGTCCTTCACAGAGAGGTGTCCACTAAAGGGAGGTTCTACTGTATTATAAAATAAAAATGGGAATTATTTCAAGTTTGCTATAAAGGAAGCTTTGCTATATCCCAAATTCATTTTATCAGGATATACTGTATTTGTTGGTCAAAAATATTTACTCTGAATGAAGCTGGGCAACTTCGGGTCTCATTATGATAGTATAGTATATATACACTGCGTGACATTGAAAATGGAACACCAAGAAATAGTGGCCAGAAAATTATGCAAATTTCAGGGTAGACGAGCCTAACCGAGTTATGCAAATGATGTAAAATGCGCAGCTCTCGTGCGCACATGGAGTAAGATATAAGGGAAGGAACTTGCAGAAAGGACAGTATTCGTGTCGTTATTTCTTCAAGGAAAATCATTGTAGAAATTTTGTTCTTGTGTCAAAAGACACGTGTAATAACAGAGAATGCCAGGTCATCGTAAACGGAGGCAGTTCAAGCAGACAGACGCTTTTACGAGGGGCATGGTGATCGGACTGAAAAGGGCAGGTTGGTCCATACGTCAAATCGCAGCTGATACACACCTTGGTGCGTCCACGGTGCACCGACTGTGGAGAAGATGGTTGGAACAAGGAAATGTGGCAATTTATAGGAATGTCGGTGCAACCAGAGTGACGTCAGCACGTGTGGATCGGCGTATCCTTCGACAAGCAGTGGCGGCCCCACAAGCCACTTGTACCGCCATCCTGCAACATGTGCAAGACACCCTAGATCATTCCATCTCGACCAGAACCATTTCCCGTTGATTGGTTGCTAATGGCTTGCACTCATGCCGTCCGCTAAGAAGACTGCCATTGACCCCACCGAATAGGCGCCAACGTTTGGAATGGTGCCGGGCTAGATCGACGTGGATGACGGAATGGCACAGGGTCGTGTTCTCAGATGAGTCGCGTTTCTGCTTGTCCAGTGATAGTCGCCGTGTACGCGTGTGGCGTCGACGTGGAGAAAGGTCCAATCCGGCAGCAATTGTGGAACGCCCCACCGTGCGAAAACGTGGAATCATGGTTTGCGGCGCAATCGCGTATGATTCCAGGTCACCTTTACTTCGTATTCAGGGCACTATGACGGCCCAACGATACGTTGATGATGTGCTGCGACCGGTGACACTCCCCTACCTTCAGGGGGTACCCAATGCCCTTTATCAGCAGGATAACGCTGACCGCACACTGCTCGCATTAGCCAACAAGCTCTGCAAGATGTACAGATGCTTCCCTGGCTACCATACTCTCCTGATCTCTCACCAATCGAGCACGTCTGGGACATCATTGGACGCCGTTTGCATGCCTTGCCACAGCCGCGTTCAGAAGACGAACTGTGGCAAATGGTTGAGAGGGAATGGAGAGCCATCCCTCAGGACGCCATCCGTACTCTGATTGACTCTCTACCTAGACGTGTTGCTGCGTGCATCGCCGTCCGCGGTGGTCCTACTTGCTACTTAGCCGACGCCGTTCTCGCTCTGTATTATGGCTATCATTTTGAAATAAAGATCACTTATTGTTCGTCCCTGTCTCTCTCTGTCTGCCGAGTTTCATCACTTTCTGGCCACTATTTCTTGGTGTTCCATTTTCAATGTCACGCAGTGTATATAAAAATATTAAAAATAAAAAAGGCATCTCCTGACCACGAGCACATGTGCTTTTTAGATGGCAGAGCGCCATCTAGTGGAGCAAAAATAAACTAATATTATAACTAATAATAAACGCGCTCTGCCATCTAAAAAGCACATGTGCTCGTGGTCAGGAGATGCCTTTTTTATTTTTAATATCAACACCTGACCCACTTATCTTTTATTTTTTTCTATTGTTTTTTCATATATCTCTATATATATAGAAGTCAATGTCTGTCTGTCTGTTTCGCGATAAACTCAAAAACTACTGAACCAATTGGTACCAAATTTTGCATGTCGCTTTTTATAAACCTGAGGAAAACTTTCGGCTACATTTTGATTAGTATTTTTGGCTATTTCTTTTTTTCATTTGAAGAACTTTTTTTTTACGCGGAGTAATCCGGAATGGAATGAATACCCAAATATGGCCATTTTTTATACGCATCGGTGGTTCAGTGGTAGAATGCTCGCCTGCCACGCGGGCGGCCCGGGTTCGATTCCCGGCCGATGCATTTTTTTAAACAATTTTTAAAACTCATTTATATTATATATAATATAAATATATATTATTATATCAACTATATTAATTAAATCAAATACCTAAACATTAATATAATACAATTTTTGCCATCACACACACTTTTTCCCTGTAGTTTATGTGTTACTTCTGTATTGCTATTCTATGGCACTTCTAAAATTTATTATTGATGTACTTTCAGTATGAAGGAAATTGCAATCGGGGGAATTCTCGGGCGAAGCCGGGTCATACGCGCGCGTCTAGTATATATATATATACAGGGTGTACCAGGCAAATTGGGAATTTCAACAATGGTATTTCAACTGAAATTTTTTGCAAGTAAAAATTAAAATATCCGAATGAAATTTGACACAGTAGTAGATAAAAGGATATAGGTTTTATTTATTCAATGTAGTTTCCATTATTAGCTACAACAGTCTCGAGGCGAGTGCGGAATGAAGCACAGGCCTTGGCGACGATGACCTTGTCCATTTGGGTCATCACCGTGTGAACTGCTTTCTTGACAGACTGGATGGTGGTATGAGGAGCTTTGTTGACATCTCTCTCAACAACGCCCCATACATAGTAGTCGAGGGGATTGCAATCTGGAGAATTAGGGGGCCAAATATCAGGACCCCAGTGACTAGGGACGTTAAGTGTCAGCCACGATTGTGTCTTTTTTGCCTTATGGGCTGGAGCTGAGTCCTGTTGGAAGACATACTTCCTTCCTGCGGCCACCATGTCCATCCAAGGCTTCACAACGGTCTCCAGAACATTGATGTAGGTGTCAGCGTTCATCCTAAGGCCCTTCTCAAAGAAATGGGGAGGCATGACATCACCTTCACTGCTGATAATGCCAAGGACCAAAACGGAGGCAGGAAATTTCGTGTGCATCACGACAGGTATCTCTGAGGGGTCTTTACAGATCCAGCGATCATTCCTGGGATTTACCTTTTGGTCCACGTCAAAGTTCTTTTCGTCAGAGAAGAACCTTAGCATGCCAAAAGAGTCGTGTTTCAGGTTGTTGAGGAGGGCAGCAGCCTTTCCTTTTCTGTTATTCTTCATATTCTCAGTCAGCAACTGACCTTTCCGAAGGGCATAAGACTTGAGACCAAGGTCCTCATGGATAGTTCTGACAATTGTCATAGAGCCAACGTCCATTTCCTTGGCTATGGCCCTCATGCTCTTCCCAGGGTTTCCATCAATCTTCTCCTTGACATTTTTGACAAATTCTTCGCCTCTTACCCTGTCCGATCGACGCGAGTGCTTTTTCCTTGTAGCTATCCCCTCTTTGTTACTGTCGGCCTCATCAAACTGCTTCTTGACACGATAAATAGTGGTTTTGGGCAACTTAAGAAAATCCACTATCTCTTTGGGGCTCCTTCCGGCGCGCAGAGCAACGATGATGGCAGCTCGATTTTCAAATTCTCGGTTACTCTTCATCACTACACTGCACACACATGTACTGTTGCATTTTACATGAATATGGCTACGTAATGAAAAAAAAACAAGTTTTTAATCTCAAGTAGTTTTTGTTTTATGGACTGTCAAAGTTAGTCCCAATTTACCTGGTACACCCTGTATATATATATATATATAAGATAAAAAATAAAAATTCATATATAGGATTGAATAATGATAAGACACAATTTGGATTATTCTATATACAGTTAAGAGCGTCATGCATCATCTCTGTCACCGTTTGCCTTTTCTTTGGAATGGCGCTCTCCTATTGGTTGGCTACGATCACGTGGCTACGATGGCGCCGCCACTACGCGAGACACTTTGTTTTTGACTTTGCCCCCCCCCCCCCACTCGCTTTTTGGTTTTTGTAACTATTGTGTTGGAGCGGGTCGCTCCTTAAATAAATGCATATATTAGTTAATAACTAAATGTAATCCTCTCTTTCTTTTTCCCAGTATGAGACGCCTACGGAAGCCAACAGTACATAGACAGATAAAGCACATAGGCTATAGTTATTAACTAATATATGCATTTATTTAAGGCGTCAATTTATAATTGTAACAAATAGTATTTGAATCAAAACATTCAATCGGGTAAAACACGGGCGTTGCCCAGGTCATTCGGCTAGTTGATTATAAACACAAGGTAATAAGACCAAATCCAAATAAATAAATAGTGTGTGACGTCTCAGTAACAGCGTTGTTACCATCTTCAGACAACACTGTTACCAAAACGTCACACACTATTTATTTATTTGGATTTGGTCTTATTACCTTGTGTGTAGGATTGAATAAAAATATTTATTTGCCTATCCAATATACATATATGTAATATTGTGTTGAGTCGACTTATCTGTGATTAGGGATCCTGTCGACTAGCTGTAATATTGCGTTGAGGTCCTGTCGACTCTCTGTAATAATGCGTTGGGGTTTGGTAAGCCTGTTGTAGAACCTCGTCGACTCTCGCTATAAGTTGTGGCAACCGAGGGTCAAACCTGTAGTAACCGCGAGGGACAGTCAGGGGTGGAGAGTTTTCCAGTGCCTCTCTGCACCTTGTAGGACCTTTAACAGTTCTCACAAAGTACAGGCAGTCGTGGTCGAGGCAGAGTGGAAAAGCTGGGGATGTCCACACACACCAAACGAAGAGACACAGTTGAAAGAAAGTTCCTTGAATAGATAAAAAGCGAGCCAAAAGCTAAGATGGAGATCGAGAAGGTTTCTTACTGTTTTACATGGTCGATGAGTTGGTCCCTGGAGACAACCGGCAAGGGGTGACGCTGATGGGGAACTGAACTAGAACTGACTGCTGTTGCTAAGGCCGGTCTTATTTATACTACCTCTCCGACAAAGAGAATTGCATCACGACACGTGTCGCTGCTACTCGAGACACGGCACGTGTCGCTGTTATTCGAGTCTGGCGCCTACCTGTCGGCTAACAATCTATCTTTAGAAGTTACTTTGTGATCTCTCAATCTTGCTTTTAACTTGGCTTTTAATCTATTATATAGTTTTATTTATTTATCCTCAGTACATTACATTTGGTGATGCAAGGAGACATGTCAATTATGCATATAATTAGTTATAAATCTGCAATTAGTTCTATATACAACATGACAATCGTATTACATAATATAGGGTTATTGGTTTAAATTATCATAGATGGGCCCCGGGAGTGAAAGGGTTTATCCGGGTTTAAGCGGGTAAAGCCTCTCTAACACAGGTAAGTAATTAGAATTTATTTTAATTAATTAAAACTGTGAGGGTAAAGGGCTATAACAAGATATTTATTTGGCTATATTTGAAAATTATAAAAATAAAACTTATGTTTAATTTAAAAGTTATGATATTCATTATAAAAGAGAACTGTAGATAAAACCTTTGTTTGCTAAAAAAAATAATGATGATGTTCTAAGAGATTATTGGCGGGCGTTGGAAAGGGTTAGGGGTTGAAGAATATGCAATTGTAAGTGTTGCACCGACAATCAAATACTGAGATCCAGGTGCAAAGCGAGGATATAGACTTGTGCGTCTTCCTAGGCAATGTTTCACCTGTGATCCTGTATAAGGTTACAGTGCTTTGACACAATTGTAGGGTTATTGGGTTGAAAAGTTGTTGAAGAAAAGACTTAATATGATTGAAAGGGGTGGTAGAGCCATGCGATAAGTAGAATTGTTGTAGCGACAGTAGGTGGTCTGACTTGACTTGAAATCAAAGGTTGATTGTGGTCCGCTAGAGCTGAAAAAAATTGAAAGTTGAAAAAGTGAACGCTTTGTGCATGCGTTGGTGATGTGCTCTGCGGATGATTGAAATAAACTTTTGAAACGTGTTCAGACCAAAAAGTCGAGACTTGTACTTTTGGGGAACGGTGTTTTCAAAGAGTTTGTTGATTTACGAAATCAAAAGAAAAATTGTCAAGCAGTACTGTCGTTTCTAGCAATGGCTGAAATAGGTAGTGAGAAAGTATAGGGAATTAGTTAAAGAATATGATTGTTGAAAACGATTGTTGTAGATGCCCGATAGTTGATGATAAACATTGTCATATAATAAAGTTATTTAAACAAAAATATAGTGAATAAAAAGATAGAAATATGATTGCGGATAACAACAGTATAAGGGAATAAAATCAAACATGTAATATACAAAAGACATAATAATGAATTAGCAAAATATAAAAGATATAATAATTAGAATTAGTAATATATAAAAGATATAATAATGAATTAGCAAAATATAAAAGATATAATAATTAGCTAAATGTTAAGTAGTAACAAATGGAGCAAAAAATGTCTCTTTTGAAGAAAAGTTAAAAGAAAACAAAAAATATTCGTTCCTGAAAAAAAAAAAGAAAGGAACATATTCACACAATGTCTAGGTGTAGGTCCAAGATTATTGGTGTCTTTAGTTTGACCTATGGGGAGGCAATGTGGCCCTATGTCGCTTTGGTCCGGTCTGAGAAGTTGGTCTTTGCCAGATTTTCCCGATTATATTATGTGAGACCAGACGGGGAGCGATCTTGATCCCTAAAAATGATGTAGTGTAGTGGAAGATGGGGACTTTGGATACATGAAGTGTATAGTGCATGTCTTAGGCGCTAAAAAGATTGCAGAGCGTTTTATGCGGTTTGGTCTGCAAAATATTTAGGTGAGCCTACCCAAACGCCGGCTTGTTACGCTTGGGAAAAAATCATTTAAACTATTAATTTAACAGATCTTTTTTCCATGTAACATTGCGTTACCTATGGAGAAATGAGAGGTTAAATTCTTTTTTATTCCTAACGAATGAGCCGGTAATGTTGTGTTTGTTCGTATTAAAAACGTACCCAAAAGCCATATAATTGAATGATTGTTCTTTTGCGTCAAAAAAAATTCCACACTGGGCGTGCAAACAATGTAAAAGTTGTAAAACACACGATGATAATTAAAGATATAAAGTTTAATGATATTTTTTTCAATATTAAAATTCAAATTAATAAGTGAATTGGGTAATTATTGGTAAGTCAATCAGTTGATAATTGACAGGTTATTTGGTGGACACGACAATCTAGCATTCTGCTGTGCCAAGGTACGGCCTAATAAATTGGAGGTGTCATGTTAACCTGACGCCGCTGCAACTGTTTATTGATGTTTGCGGACGTTGTGAGTCACCCTGCTGGCTAGAAATCTCTCTGCCTCCACTTGTTTCCTGACCTAATTGAAAATACTGGGATTTAAATGTAAAAAAGGCTGTGAGCTTGTAGGCGGTATAATTCGGAAATATTGTGTTTCAAAGATATCTGGAGTCAAATGATTGAATTCAATGAAATATACATCTTGAGGCAATCGCTGTGGGTGTTGAACGAATCGGGGCTGTGGAGGTGTTATGTACAACACATCCTCTGTGTAATATTTTAATTTATTGACATGTATGGTGTCACTATCTCTATTGAGTGGCTGATTTGGGCGATCTATTCGAACGACATTGGGTGAAATAATTTGAATTATTTTGTAGGGTCCAGTAAAATATGGTGCTAATTTACCTGTGTCGGGATGTCTGTAATTTTTTACCAAAACAAGATCATTCTCTTCGAAATGTGGTGTTCTGTGCTGCTTATCAAATGTTTCTTTATCTTTTTTATGTTTATTTTGAGTACGAGAGTTTGCTATCTCTCGAGCTATTTTTATCTCGGGATATGGGTTAAGATGAGTTCTTAGATCTGGGGGGATAACATTGAACATTAAGTAGGTAGGTGGAAAACTTGTGACAGAATGGGGTGTGTTATTGTACGTCTGAGTGACGCGTTTAACTAGTTGAGTCCAGGAAGCTTTCGGATTTTCTAGATAAGCTAGTCTGAGCTTGCCTGTAATGGTCGCATTTAAGCGTTCTATTAAACCGTTTGCTTGTGGGTTATTGCTGGTAGTTAGTAGAGGTTGTATACCATGCATTATTAGAAATTTACGGAATTTTTCTGAGGTAAAAGCGGGCGCTCTGTCAGATAACAGACGTTTTGGAGATCCTTGCTGTAGTACAGTCTTGAGGGTTTGAATGTACGTTAGGGTACTGGTGGACTTCGATGGAAAGGTCCAAGCATATCGCGTTAAATGATCCACTATTACGTGTAGATAGGTCTTGGAGTGTCCATATTTCGAAAATCCAGCTATGGTATCTATAGAGATTAAGTCGAATGGTTGTTGAGGTGGTGGAATTTGTCCGAGGGCACCATAGGGTTTACCTTTGGGCCTTTTAATGATTTGGCAGGTGTGACACGACCTGACAAATTTTTCTATAGATTTAGAGATACCTTTCCAGTAGTACTGGGTAGTAATTATGCGGGTCATCTGAGAGATGCCTGGGTGGTTATATTCTTGGTGAACTTTGTTCATGAGAGTATGTTGCAGGGTTTCGGGAATTATTATTTTAGTTACACCTTTTCGGGTAATGGTATGTAAGCCGTTTGTATCAATGTTGAAGGGGGATGCTGTTGGTTGATGCTGTTTTATAATATCAGTACTGATAAATCCTACAAAGGGGTTTCTTGAGAGTAAATCTGCCTCATACTGTTGACTGCCTTTGATGTAGTGTATTTCGTAATTATAGGTAGATAGTCTCAGGCTCCATCTAAATAGTCGGCCTGACGGATTTTTTATAGTTTTAAGCCATTGTAAAGCTTGATGGTCTGTGTATATGGTGAATTTTATACCGGTGAGGTATATTCGGAATTTGTCTACACTTTCGACGATGGCGAGGCACTCAAGTTCGGAAACGGTGTAGTTTCTCTCATGTGCCCTAAGGGCGCGGCTAAAATATTGCACAGGATGTATTTGTCCGTCTGGGTGTACCTGTTTGAGTATGCCGGCAATCCCTTGGGTGGATGCGTCGCAATAAAGGCGGCATGGTAAACCGACTTGATACAAGTGTAGTACTGGTTTACTGGTTAAACTCTCTTTGAGAGTGGTGAAAGCTTGTTGACAGTCTGTGTTCCAATTCCATTTTACATCCTTTTTAAGTAGTTTATTTAAAGGTGCTCGTAAGCGGGCATAATCTGCTATAAACTTATTATAAACGTTTACTGCTCCTAAAAATGATTGTAGTGTTTTTTGATTGTTAGGTGTTTTTATGGCATTTATAGTATCAAGGTTGCGCGTCTGCGGTGCATAAGTACCTGCGGTAACAGTGTATCCTAAGAAATCTATTTTTGTTTTAAAAAATGAACATTTATTATAATTAAGTTTGATGTTTTCGTGTTGACACACTGTTAGAAATTGTTGTAGGTGTTGTAGATGATCCTCTAGGGTGTCAGAAAAAATAATGAAATCGTCGAAGTAATGGGTAACAAAATTTAGTTTATATTTTTGCATGACCTGGTTTATGGCACGATGGTATATCTGTGGTGAATTTTTAAATCCGTAAGGAAGTCTACAAAATTCGTACTGACTATCTAACGTCACGAAAGCTAGTAGATTACGTGAGTTAGGTTCTATTTCCACTTGCCAATATGCGGATGCTATATCTACAGAAGAGTAATATTTGGCTTTTGACAATTTGTCAAGAATGGTTTCTATTAAGGGTAAAGGATGTACGTCTGGAGCGATGATTTCATTAAGTTTTCTGTAATCAATACAGAAACGCTTCGTTTGGTCACGTTTGGTAACAAGCGTTATGGGACTGGCATAAGGTGAAACTGACGGGGCAATGATTCCATATTGGAGCATTTGTTCTATTTGGGTTTGTATTTCTTGTTGGTCGTGTAGTGGCACTCTATATGGGCGTAATGCTATTATTTTATCTGTGGTGGTATTGATTTTTACCGGTGGTATGTTCAATTTGGGCACATTGTATTTATTAGTAGAGAACACTTGTGAGAATTCATATAGAATTCGGTGGAGTTCGTGTGGACAATGTTCTAACTGAGGTGCCGCATTAGAAGGTATAGAAATCTCAATATCATGGGTAGGAGATATAGGGGGTGAACATATAATTGGAGTAGAGTCCGCCACGTGTAAACAGGACTGGTGCGAGGGGAAAGTGGTAAACATATCAGTTTCCCTCGGTTGAGTGGAACATAAATCCTGTTTGCACTTGGTGAACTTATAGACATTCGTTGGGAGAGCATCATTATTTTGATAAATTTGGAGATTATTAAAATCTATAATTAATTTAAATATTTTAAGGGTATTAATAGATAAAATACCAAAAGGTAGTGAAGCTTCTACTATAAAAAATTTTAGTTTTTGGGTGAGGTTACCGATTTTAAGTTTTAAAAAAATATATCCAAGGGTATTTACATTGTGGGCTATTTCATTTATAGTTAAACTGTACTGATGGATAATAATTTTATATGGTAATCTATTTTCTATGGTTCTTAAAATATCTAAGTTAAGTAGGTTTATAGATGCTCCCGTGTCTATTAAAAAGGGCAAGTTTACATTTGGTGACAATTCAGTCCATATTATTAATTGTTCAACGAAAATAAGTTTCAGGTTTTCCTACCGTTGAGCTGCTCGCGGGGCTTGCAGAGTCGTCTTGGCTTGCAGCTTGGACTTGGGGAACATGGTTCGGAGGTTGGACCTTGGGCTGGGTGTGGGTACCACGTTTTGGTACAGTGGTTGTGTGTGGTCGGGCACTGTAGACTGGGCGTGTTTGGTCCCGTGGGAACCGTTGTTCACACTGGGAGTGCCAGTGCATGGCATTGCAATACTTGCAAGGTGAGGGGGGAGGTGTAACTGGGTATGTTACACGTGATGGCCGCTGGCTGTTGTACCGCGGTGGTGGGTTGTGGTAGGTGGGGTGTGGAGCCTTGTCTACTTGGCGCTGGTTCACTGCACTGGTGGCACACTGAGTTATTCTTGACACTAGGTCGAACCATTCCTTAATGGTGTTTGGCTGCACAGTTGCGACTAATCGCTGGTCTGCGACGGGTAGTCCGTCGGTCAGAGATTCAATTAAAATGTCGGCGGGTAGGTCGAGTTTCATACCCATAACAGTTTTGTTTTGGTAGTAGTCTTCTAGGGACATTTGGGGTGTCATTTTGATTGCCAAAAAGCGTGCAAACGACGCTTCTGTCGTTGCTGGGAATAAGTCTATCAATCTCTGGCGGGCTTCAATATAATATAACCTATCTAACCGTAGGCTTCGGAAATATTGGAGGGGCTTACCTTGTAGGTAGCAGGGTAATTTGCGTAGGCGATCTGTGTAGGTCAGTTCAGTTCGGTCTGCTTGGGCATCGAAGTTGTCGAAAAAGCTTTGGGCTTCAAAAGTACCATCGTATGGACTTACGTCTATCTCCCTAGGAGATCGGGCTACCAGTAACTTACTCAGGGCATCGGCGATCTGTGTCAGTGGGTCTGCGGAGGTATCTTGGGGCGGCGACGTTTCCTCCTCTTCCAATGTCGTTTCTTGTTTGGGGATAGTTTGTTCGGCTGTATCGTTGGACGGGTTGGTTTGCTCCTCCATCTTGCTTCTTGGCTCTTTTCTATCTGGACAGTCTTTACCTTCTTCGTTGTGGTCTCCTTCGTTGTGGTAATCCTGTCGACTATCTGTAATATTGTGTTGAGTCGACTTATCTGTGATTAGGGATCCTGTCGACTAGCTGTAATATTGCGTTGAGGTCCTGTCGACTCTCTGTAATAATGCGTTGGGGTTTGGTAAGCCTGTTGTAGAACCTCGTCGACTCTCGCTATAAGTTGTGGCAACCGAGGGTCAAACCTGTAGTAACCGCGAGGGACAGTCAGGGGTGGAGAGTTTTCCAGTGCCTCTCTGCACCTTGTAGGACCTTTAACAGTTCTCACAAAGTACAGGCAGTCGTGGTCGAGGCAGAGTGGAAAAGCTGGGGATGTCCACACACACCAAACGAAGAGACACAGTTGAAAGAAAGTTCCTTGAATAGATAAAAAGCGAGCCAAAAGCTAAGATGGAGATCGAGAAGGTTTCTTACTGTTTTACATGGTCGATGAGTTGGTCCCTGGAGACAACCGGCAAGGGGTGACGCTGATGGGGAACTGAACTAGAACTGACTGCTGTTGCTAAGGCCGGTCTTATTTATACTACCTCTCCGACAAAGAGAATTGCATCACGACACGTGTCGCTGCTACTCGAGACACGGCACGTGTCGCTGTTATTCGAGTCTGGCGCCTACCTGTCGGCTAACAATCTATCTTTAGAAGTTACTTTGTGATCTCTCAATCTTGCTTTTAACTTGGCTTTTAATCTATTATATAGTTTTATTTATTTATCCTCAGTACATTACATTTGGTGATGCAAGGAGACATGTCAATTATGCATATAATTAGTTATAAATCTGCAATTAGTTCTATATACAACATGACAATCGTATTACATAATATAGGGTTATTGGTTTAAATTATCATATATATGTATGTACTTTTATTATCTAATAATTTAGTACTAATAAAAATTTATATAACAAGGAAATTTGCACTATAGTGAGGTTGGATTGTTGCACTATTAGATGTATACTTCCAGCACCACCAAGATATGTGTGGAAATCATCTCACATTTGTATCAAATATTTCTTCAGAAATCATAAAGAATTGCTTGATATCATAATAAATTTGTGCTGGATCCCTGGCGGCGGACGGTTGGCTTCGGCAACCCTGAGCTGACTCACTTCCTGCCGATGATGTAACCCTACCTGCGGCGTTGCCATCGCCATGTTCCTTCTCTCCATGTGTGTTTACTATTTAATCTATATATATTCCCTTTACCTTATAGTTAATTAAAGTATAATTAACGTTGAACGCTGTGTGTAATCAATTGGAATACAACAAAGATTATGAGACTGAAGAAGCGCAAGGCCTAAAACTTGAGACAAGAAGCGCAAGGATTAAAACGTCAGACTGAAGAAGCGCGAAGCCTAAAACGTGAGTAACAAAATTTCCTTTGATTACTTGGAACATCCTTTTTTTTTCTACTTACCAAATATTTTGTAAAATGGCAAACACAACGATTACAAAACTAAATGGTGCTAATTACTCCAGCTGGAGCTTCCAGATGAAACTCGTTCTAATCGAAAACGATTTGTGGAGTTTGATCAATCCAGGAGAGGCTAAGCCTGACCCTAGTGACCTTGTTGCAACAAAACTTTTTTTTGTCGCGGGAGGGTAAGGCGTTTGCAAAAATTTGCCTCGGGATTAATGATGAACAACAATTGCATGTTCAACATTTGAATTCTCCGAAAGAGGTCTGGGAGGAACTGGAAAAATTATACGCACCAAAGGATAGTAGATATCGAGCCGTACAACTGAGAAGGCAGTTATATGGCGAAAGGTTGACTCAGCACAGCAATATGGAAGGGTATATGGGGAAGATAAACTACATTGTAAACGAACTGGCCCAAATTGGCGACAAAATTGATGATGGCGATTTGGCTATGGTTCTTTTGGGTGGATTACCAGAGGATTGGGACACCGTTGTCTCAACAATATGTAACTTGCCTGATTCAGACTTCACGACCGCCACAGTTAAAAGACGGCTGTTGGCAGAAGCAGAAAGGCGTTCGTCAAATCTACCAAAAGATGTGGTCGCCATGGTCGTTAATGCCTCTTCGAAGCCCATTGAAACAGAAAAACAATTTAAAGAAAAGGTTGTTTGTTTCAAATGTGGTGGTAAAGGCCATTATGCAAGGGAATGCAGGAAGAAAGGAAAGAATGAACAAAGACCAAAGAGGTTTGACCAAAACAAAGGCGTAAATATGTCGGCAATGTGCAACACTTTGTTTGGAGCTACCGCCGAGACCTGGATCATAGATTCTGGAGCGACGCACCATATGACTCCCAAGAGAGATTACTTCACATGTCTGAAAGAGTGTACAAGCAATATGAGTTCCATCACTATTGCGAATGGCTCTTCTATAGAAGTATGTGGTATCGGTACTGTCAGTGCCAATATTGTTGGACACAAGGGAGATGCCAGCAATATGGTTGCCCAGAACACCTTGTATGTTCCAGATATGCGTCACAGTGTTCTGTCTGTGCTCCAAATGATAGAAAACGGTAGAAAGGTTGTCTTCAACAAGAGTGGTTGCTACATTATGGACATGAAAGGTAAACTCTTGATAGAGGGAAAGAAGTTGGGTAGACTTTACTACGTTCAGACTACTCCATCCTCTCCGATAGATCAGAATGATCGTGTTTCTCTTGCATCTGAATGCAAGGAAGAGCTTACACTGGAACTTTGGCACAAAAGGCTGATGCATGTAAACGCATATACGATAGAAAAGATGGCCAAGAACCAAAGCGTAAGAGGACTTGATTGCAGCCCAGAAAAGCCAGAAAAGTGCGAAGACTGCAGCCCGGCAAAGCCAGAAAAGTGCGAAGACTGCTTGATCGGCAAGTCTTACCGTCTGCCATTCCTTCAACACTCACACAAGGAGGAAAAAGAAATCATGCCGTTGGACTTGGTGTATGCGGACTTGATGGGTCCACTCGACGTATTGAGCTGGGGAGGAGCCAAGTACGTCTTAACCATCATTGATGAATCTACGAGATATACAAGTGTATTTTTCCTGAAAAACAAAGGCGGAACCCTGGGAAAAGTCAAAGAGTGGATTCAAGAATCTGAGAAACAAACCAGCCGGAAACTAAAACGAATACGTACGGATAATGGCTTGGAATTTTGTTCCAAAGAATGGGACACTTTCTGCAAGAGCGTTGGAATAGTTCACGAACACACTATGACGTATACACCTCAACAGAATGGTGTGGCAGAAAGAATGAATAGGACACTCCTAGATCTTGTCAGGAGCACTATATCTGGAAGTGGTCTGCCAAAGGCTTCCTGGGCGGAGCTGACTTACACCGCAGCCTATGTCAGAAACAGAGTTCTCAACAATCACAATGGTGAAAGCACGCCATATGAACTGTGGACAGGGAATAAGCCTAGTCTTAAACACCTAAGAGCTATTGGCTGTCAAGTATTTGTCCATATTCCAAGACAAGTCCGTAAATCCAAACTCGAAAGGAGAGCTGTCAAAGGTAACCTTGTTGGATATGCACTCAGAGGACGTGGCTACAGAGTGTGGATTCCTGAAATGAAGAAAGTGGTGGAATCTCGGGACTGTGTCTTCAAAGAGAGTGATGTATCGAGGAACGACAGCAACCGGGAGGTGCTTCCATCAGTTGAACACTACAGCTATGGGACTCAACGGGAGATTGAAGAGAATCCAGTGTCTTTATTAGATCAAGAAGACGTGATACCTACAGAAGAGGACAGCCATAATGAAGATACTGTGAAACCTTCTCCTACTCGATCTCATCCAATGATCCTAAGGAACCAGAGAGATACTCAGAACTCAATTGCACTCCTCAGTACTGAAGTAAACAAGTGGAAGAAACCTAGCGGACATTTTGACCAAGCCACTGGGGAGAAACCTACACGAACTTCATCGTTCGAGACTCTTAAGCGGCGAAGTGATCCATGAATAGGAGGTCACTTCGAGGGAGGAGATTGCTGGATCCCTGGCGGCGGACGGTTGGCTTCGGCAACCCTGAGCTGACTCACTTCCTGCCGATGATGTAACCCTACCTGCGGCGTTGCCATCGCCATGTTCCTTCTCTCCATGTGTGTTTACTATTTAATCTATATATATTCCCTTTACCTTATAGTTAATTAAAGTATAATTAACGTTGAACGCTGTGTGTAATCAATTGGAATACAACAATTTGCATATACAATAAATATGTCAGAAGCCAAAACCTGTTGCATATGGCTGAAACCATGTTCTTCCTGTGAGAAAAAAAAATCCATCTATATTTTAGCCATAGATTTGGCCTAGCCACTCTACCAGCTAAAACACCTCTTTAGCAGATTGTGATTTGATCCCTTGTGGATCTCATGGAATAAAATCCGCCCTAGACTGACAAGGGCCATTAGTCGGAAACCATGGTCTTCAGGTGGTAACTTCTCAGTTTGCCAAATCTGGTGTCGTGGATTTGTCACTGACCTGTTATTGCTAGTTTGTGGAGACGCGTGCGCGGCTAATAGATGATACCTAGAGTTTTGATGTCTATTTTGATGGGAAAGGCGAACTTATTCTTCATTATCCTGTCATCAAAAAATAAAGAAAAAAATCCAATTGCAGTAAAGCCCCACTAAAATGAACCAGGTGGGTGTGTACCTTCCCTTATAACAAAAACCTAAAAAAAATCCAATTCCATTCTATATGATAGCATTGAACCGTGACTACTATAATGAACCAAAAGTTAAGTTTCATTAGGATTCCTCTATAGCGAGGTTTTACAGTTATTAGGTTGTTAACCATAATAATTTGATTTTCATTTCTGAAAAATGGCATATATGGCAAGGTGAAATTATACTGCACAATACATAGGGAAATTTTGCATACTTACAAGGCGTGTTGCATAGACATGTGGAAGGGTGACCACGAGGGGCAAGAGCACTAGGCCTCTTGGGAGCACGGGTGGCGTTACATAGTTGGCTTCCAATAAATATTTCGGCTTCAACGCCCTCTTGACCGTGTGGTAACCAACAAATATAATATTAGGACCCTGAAGAAAAGCCTTTTTAGCTTGAAAGCCTGTCCAATTGGTCGAAATAAAGGAACTTTATAAATTAAGAAAAAAATCATCTCCTGAGATAGTGCAATTAAAAGTTGCTGATTGCTTGCGCCATATATCGGAATAAATATTAATTAATCGTTGATTTTTAATTATTACAGAATTGTCCAAATACCCTTTCTTGATTAATCAAGACGAGCTAACCATGTATATACGTGTTTCAGGCTGTTGGACCTCATCAGTGTGGTGAAAACTAATCAACGATTAGTTAATATTTATTCCAATAGATGGCGTAAGCAATCAACAACTTTCAGTTGCATGATCAGGAGATTTCTTAATTTATCCACCTAATCCCAGTACAATTTCACTTATGTACTAGTATTATTTTTCCAAAAATGTTTATTAGTTATCGTATATCCCTATATATAGTCACGACCGTCTTTCCTCATCGGCCTCTGTCACGGATGCGCGCGCACAGGGAGGTCACATGCTCGCCGGCTCCCTCGAGCCGGATTTGAACCAGCGACCTAAGGATCACCGTTGTAACATCTACAGTCGGGTAAAACACGGGCGTTGCCCGGGTCATTCGGCTAGTATATAATAATGAACAGCATCAACAGAAAAATAGATCTTCCAGAAGCTTATCATCCTCTTCTGTCCTTTATTTAAACCTCCCACATGTTTATTTCAATAGCCCTAATCATGCGCCGTCTCGTGGTTTCAGACTGCAGATTTAATATTTACTTTTCTCAAAATCGGTCTTCTGTTAATATTAACATATATAAATAGTTTTAAAACTTTCTTTTTTATATATATTTATTCCTTCCTACCATTTTTTTTTACCATAGTCCTTATAATCGCGCTTCATTTCTCGCCTGTTGAAGGGTTTTTACCCGAAAGCTTGCACCTATGCATCAATAAAAGAAACTCGTCTTCCTTCACCATGTTTTTTCGTATAATTTCAAATCAGGAAGAATTCTTTATCTATAAATAATTTATATATTTCAATCCATCTTTTTGGTTATTTTAGCAAACAATGGAAATAAGCTTTTAGGACAGTACTGCTGTTCCACACCGCTGGTATCTTACAGCCAAACACTTTACCGTCTAGAGTCGTCAATATGTAAATACGTAAGTATATGCAAAATAAAACTATGCAAATTGATGATACCCAAATTTCCTTCTTCTGATTTGTGCACAAGTCCAAACCCACTTATCCCTAGTATACGTGGTATACAGGCCATGACAAACACGGTAGTAGGTAGTTAGCGACTGCTTGTAATGTAAGTGCATCGCATGTCTATACATGTAGAGAGCAATTCAATATTTGCATAAAGCAATGTTATTCTGCAAACAATAAAAGCTAATTAGGCATAAATTAATTATAAATATTTATGTGTAATTCTCCTGTATGGGACTTTGATTCCACTAAAAGGCTTGTTGCTGCTGTTTTATATAGTCACAGTGTAGAAAATACTATACTATACCTACTACTTATATCTCTGTATTCTTAGTTCTCTTCTCTTCAATTACTCTGTAAATTGGCGAATCCTTTATAGGACGAGAGGTCCTCAATAAAGGCTTTTGTTGTATATTTATATGTAATTCTACTGCCCCAAAAGCTTTTGTCCATAAATTCCACCCTTCACTGTAGCAATATATAAGGAGAATTGTCCAATACAGTATTGGAGCTCTAAAAAGCCGTCTGGTAGATTGAATTGGCGAATTTGGTGAAAAGGTTTATCACTCATGAGCCAAGCCCTCTTAATTCTTTTTCAACATATCATTTCACCAAGGGTGTAGAAATTCGTCTTTCAAATTACAAAACTATTTTAGACGCGTAATATTCTTTTTAAAATAAAACAATTTCTACTGCTCTTACTGCAATGGAAAAATTAAAGGGAGGACCAAGGGCAATAGAAATTGTTTTATTTTAAAAATAATATTACGCGTCTAAAATAGTTTTGTAATTTGCTAACAGATGGCGCGCTAGTGCATCGTAATATAAATTCGTCTTTATTAAAAAAATTAAAAAAAAACAATTGAGATTAATTACATTTTCAGCATAGAGATGGCACTATATGTATATATATATGTACATAGAGAAATCCACTTATATTATACAAAGCACAATATGCCATTCTATGAAAAATATATATCCCAGTAATTACTTCTTTATTAAACAAAACATTCGTGCAAAGGTTAAACTTACAGTAATTAGTGGTAGAGGATAATAGTAAAAAGTGTGATGATAAGGTTTGCAAGACACGTGGCATAGACAATCAATGAAGTTATTTATATTCTGTGGGGATACCAATGGAAGGTTTGGATACCACTTCATACCTCCCCGGGGATCAATGATTTATTTTATATCTCTACGTCCCACACCACTACTAACTTACAGCCTTTACCGTCTAAAGTCGTCTATATGTAAATACGTAAGTATATGCAAAATAAAACTATGCAAATTGATGATTTCCAAATCTCCTTCTTTGTGCACAAGTCCAAACCCACGTATCCCTAGTATACGTGGTATACAGGCCATGATAATCATGGTAGTAGGCTGGAAGGCACGGTGGAAGGCTGGTTAAACCATTTGGTTTTCGACCACTAGGACCCGGGTTCGAACCCGCATTGGACACTTTTTTCTGTTTAAAGAAAAAAAAAAAATGCTCCAATGGCCCCCGATTCTTGCAAAAGTCCAACCCCACCAGCGAGTGCAAGTAACCAAACGGGGCTCTGGCATTAGTAAGTGCAAAGTCGAACTGCTTTTCACATGTGTAGACATGTGGTGCACTTACAGTAAAAGCAGTCGCTAACTACCCACCATGATTATCATGGCCTGTACCACGTGTACTAGGGATAAGCAAAAAAAAAAAACTGCTTGTAATGTAAGTGCATCGCATGTCTATACAGGTAGAAAGTATTTCAACTTTTACACTTACAAGCGTTCCAGAGGTCCGTTTAGTTACTTTCACTCATTGTTGGCCGACCACACCTCCCTGCGGTCCCCCCTGGACCCTTGGAATATTCGACCAAATTCTGGTTCGTTTCCAAGGTGACTAACGTGGCAACGGCACCCATTTTCCAAGATAGTGGATATTGCTGCTGCTGTGATGGAGATGCATGGAGACATCTAAGACTCTTCTTTGGACACGACAACAACTCATTGTTGGGGTTAGATTTTTACATGAATCGGGATTCGACCCGGGTCGTGGCTATCGAGGAAAAACGGTTTATAAAAAAAAAAAACAAGTGAACCTCTGACATCGTGTAAATGCAAAGTTAAACATATTCTAATTTCAAAAATAATCTTACGCCTTTTAAATAGTTTCGAATTTTGATAATAGATTGCGCGCTAGTGAATCATATTCTACATGTATAAATAGTATGAATAGTTTATTTAAATTTGCATCGCAGAGAGGAACGTGAGTCTAAACAGTTTATATATGTAAATATGGAACGGTATTCTGCAATGTTATTCTTTAATGACACAAATACGAACTTTCAAGATGAAAAAAATTGATCATCAACGGACCACAATCTATTTTCAATTTTAGATAACAACTTGTTGAAGATAAATTATTTATCTCGAAAGCTTAGATAATTGTTTCATATTAAGGAAATACATTGCAGAATCAAGCGTCCCCGAGTATTTACATTACCTAACATGTTACTGGTAGGTACATGTGTAGACATGGGCGTAGTGTGGCAGTTATAAGGTAACAGTATATGCAATGATGTAGTACCGATGTTGAAGATGTGATATATGGATCGAAAATACCAGCGAACCTATACGAATACTTAACGAAGAGAGAGTTGTTGGAGTAATGGTATAAACCTTCGATAGGTACGACTCCAGATCAAATTCCGCATCGAACATTATTTTTCCGAAGAAAAAAAAAATGCTTCAATGGCCACCGATTACCGCAAAAGTCTAACCAGTGAGTGCGAGTAACCAAAAGGGGCTGGCTCCCTTGTAAATTTTTAAGTTTAAAAGTCGAATTGCTTTCTACGTGTATATATGGTGCACTTACAGTCAAATAAGTCGCTAAATACCGACGATGATTATCATGGCCTGTACCACGCGTACGTATACGTAAAAAAAAAAGAGAATTTCTTTATTAAAGCATCTTATTAACACAACCTTTCGAACTTCACAGTTCTTCGACAGGTGGAACTCTGATGAACATTATTAGAAGAAGGCGATTTATATACACAAGAAGTATCATCTACATATGCAAATTTAGAAAGCTTATGTCAATGCTATTCTAATAAAGAGATACTTCACCATCGTCCTTATACTCATTTTTATCTGGTAACCCGGGGGATTATATATCTTTTAGGTATATGTTAATAAATGTTGATTTACACATTAGTATATCCTTACATGTGCAGACTTTTATTGTCCAATTCTTCTGTTTTGGTCGGTATTTGTTTGTATATAATAAATCAGACATTCCATATTTTATGTGAGATCAGTGAAACTGAAGAATTCAACATTTCAAGGAAGCCTGCAACTACAGATGCAACATAAGGAAAGAATTTACGACAAAACAAATTGGTCATTAATTGAGTCGAAGTATTAAAAATGGAGGGGAAAAAGAACAGAAATGCACATTCTTGAAATTCTCAACAGGCATGAAAAAAAAAAAGCATTATGAAAGTCTTTTCTAAGAGCAAGATATTCAATGTTCAAAATTTTTTGACCAAAAATAATACTGATCCAATAATATATATTTTAAAGGTGACGAATCCTTTACAAACCTTTGTAAAATACCTTTGTACTTATGATATTTAGGGTTACTCTTTTGAAAATAGTTTAAATTTCTTATGATAGGTAATTATAAAGTTATTTTGGAATTGAAAAAATGGAACACACTCGGGTTTTAATTTGACTACTTAAAAGTATTAATGCTATATTGAGTTGAATCCCTAAATGTGTTAATATAGGAAAAAAATGGAAGAAACAGTAAATATTGAACACGTCTTTGGGAAATATAAATTACTTTTATTAAATCTCTACATTGTATTGCTGCGCACGCAGTACCACACTTCACCCAACTTCGTGTGGAATAGAATTAGGCACAGATTTTTAAAATTATTATTGTTATTTTTTTCCGTATTACAATTTTTGTTTTCAATGCAATTTTCACAAATGGGGCTATTTACAATTATTGGATGTTTTGCAAAATCAAAAATAGCTATATATATTTTTACTGCTTTGATAATAATTAGTTAAATTTTACTATGTGGCCCAATGAGGTAGGTTTAAAAAATAGATTATAATTAAATATAATTAAATACTTTTAAAAAATTAAGCTAGAGAGAGGATGGTTATAAAAAATAAGATGGGGAGGGCCAAATGGTAAAATTTAACCAACAATTAAAACGATTATTTTGAGCCTTTTTAAATATAACGATTTGGTAACAATTCATATATTTTTTATTGTTGTTTGATTAATTTGATCTTTTAATTTTTAACGCGTATAATTTTCATTTTAAATTGCAGTATATTTTAACAGTGAGTATTATTTTGGTAAAATATTGTATTTCAATTATATTTTATTGTTTTTTTTTAAATTATTTTTTGATATGGTGTTATTTTCATACATACTCACATATATAGATAATTACATCTATAAACATTCAAATATATATTTTAGTTTATAATTAATATTTTTTGATATGTATTTTTTCTCTGCAAGTATATGAAAAACAAATGTCATAAATAAGCGAAAATATTTTACAAATAACTGAAATTCAACTTATATTTTGAATAACTTAAAATGTTAAAAAATCTTTTGGTAATAATTAAACGATAGTTCAATTTGATGTGCTTCGTGTGAACAATTTTATAATAGCTACATAGTGTATTTTAAAGACTAGAACACAAAAATATCTATATACAAATTCAACATATATTTCATCAATTGAAAAATGCGTGTTTTAAATAAAAAAAACTGACATAAATACTATTTAAAATATAACAATCCATAAACAAAAAGTTCATATTAGTCTAGTAATAAATACACCATGATCATACATTTTTCTTATTATTTCTTCATGATTACCCTCCCTACGCAATATTATAAGAAATATATAATTGTGTCCTTCAATTTTGTAAAAACTATTTAAAAAAACCATACCAATTATAATTAAACTAATTAAAAATTATCGATAATATTAATTTATCTTGAAATTTCATTTGTGCGATTGAAAAAATAAATTTAGAATTAAAAAAAGAGAATAGAATAGGCGCCATTTTTAATTTCCAATCCTATAAGTAGATCAGTGATGTGATGTTAAAATCAATGAAATTAAATTATCGTTTTTTGATTCGTCAGAATCTCACGAAAAGAAGATTTAGTAATTTTCAATATGAGAATTCATTTTTTTTTTTACTTTAGAGTTAATCATCTGGATCAAATATATCTTGATAATATGCCTTCTAAATAATTCCCCAAACTCTTTATTTTGGAAGATGTAAATCTATTTCAAAACTCGAATTAAATAAAGTTATACGCAAAATATTTAAATTATTTTTTTTTCATGAAAACTTTTATTTATCTAATATTAGCACACACATTTTCAATACAGCATTCGTGAAAAAATAATATATTTTTATAAATATTGATGTATGTGTGTGTTAAAAATATCCAAATTCTGAATGTATATTACATACTCTCTCATTTACACATTGGAAATGATCATATACATACACTATACACAAAGTAATACATAATTCCAGATCTTAAAAGTATAAATATTAATAAAATAGATATTAAGTGATATATTTAAATATGGTAATAATTGTGGTCCAATAATTTGTCTACAATTATCTAAATTATTTATATTATAAAAACATTACGAAATGAAATATGTAAAATCGATTAAAAATAATAACTAGACAGTATTGGTTTGATATTTTAAATCAAAGAGGGAAAATTTCATTAGATATTACACATACATTAGATATTTTAAAAAAATTGAGATATGTGTGTTAAAATTATAGTATTGCCTATTTTGTGTGAGTGTTTGAATAAAAAAAAGAATACATTAATAATAGTGATTTGAATAACAAATCTCGATTAGAACACATTTTTAAAATATTACAAATTTTAAAAGACGTTCAGTCACACTTTCTTATATTTCACTCACTGATTATATATTACTTAAATTCCAGTGATGCCAAATTTAAACACAATATATATGAGCTGGGTTTATCTTCAAAATGCGTATGAATACATTTTTTTTTCTAAAAAATATAATCCAATAATACTTTTTTATATAAGAAAGTTATAAGAAACTTCTATATAATTTTAACATAATTTCCCATTCAAGCTGCATATTTCCATACAAAACAATACGCAAATGAATTTACACAGAGTCCTTAGTGTATTGAGTTAACAAATATAGGGAATTTCTCGAATCTCAAAGAATATCGAATGGAAGTAAAAAATAACCTCAAAAAAACCTTTACCAATTAACTCATCAAAAGAATCTATTCTTATTTATTCAAGCAGATAATTTGCTAATTATTTTATTTCTAGTTTATTTGGTTACATATGCAATTACCTAGGTTTTAACGTTTCACAGAAAACAGAACTGTTATAACGAAGATTTCACATTTTAACGACTCATTTGTATACATTTTTTTTAACGTAAACTAATCGTATCGTTTAAGAGATTGCATATTTACTTTGGTGCTTTAACATTAAAAAAAGTTCCTTTTTTTTCATTCAAAACGTTTCTTTCATAAAAATAAATAGCTTCATTTCTATATAGAATTATTTTTTTATTTTCAAATATAAAAAAATGGACCCATTCATCCACACAATCTAGTTGTCAACCATCTATAGAAAAATCTTTTTCAGTTAAATAAATAAGATTTACAAGTTAATATTTTCATAACAAGCTCATCTTTCGAATTGACCTCTTTTTTCACTTCTCGTATACATCTGGGAGAAAATAGACAACTTTTAATTTCATACTAACGAACAATTATATCACCCACACACACGCTATGATAGAATATATAGAAAATATAATGTTTTCAATATATATTTTACAATTTATTATATTGAGTTATATACCATTGTTGTAAAAATTGCTATTAGCGCGAACAATTTGGAAGCCTGATTTATTATTTGAAAACAACAATGGAATAAATAGAACGCGATGCATTCTGGGAACAATACGTCATATAATATGCAAATTTTGATCGAATCTTTATTGATTTCCATACGAATATATATTTTAAATCTCTTTTTTCCCCACGTATTTTCTTCTGTATAGATACATTATGTATCCTTATATACATATATATAATATATATATATTTGCATAATTGCACTAGTTTTCTATATATATATATAGGAATGATAATCTATTTCTAGGCTTATAACAACAAAAAGGGACAATTTTCTTCTTCCATATCAGACGAGCATTTCAGAAAAACATACAAATTATTAAAATAAAATCATACCAATTTAATATTTATAATTTTTTTTCGTTGTCATATGAAGCCAATATCATTATAATATTGAACATATTATATTTAGAATATGCATATGCCAATATATTAGGCGTACGAGATAAATTATATATATATATTCCCAAATATATTAAAACTGCCCCTGTCAAACGAAAGTTGAGAGGAAGGAAATAAAAAATAAATTTGCATAACTAGATACATACCAAGGGGATGTGAGCAGGTAGATTCATGGGAAGCTATGATTAGCATACCTAATACTTAAAAATGAATCATTAAGAAACGAGAGTTTGGGATCTATTGGGTTTGGATCTTGAGAGATTTTTTTTGTTTCCGAACTTGTTTAAAAGCTTTTGAGCTATAATTCTTAATAATATATTACGCGAGAATCTATGCATTTCTTACTTTAAAAAGTCACAAGGGATTGCCAAAATAAGAGTTCCAATATGCACATATGGTAGTAGAAATATAAATTGTTTCACATATAAGCAGCCCATCAGTAAATAGACAGTTTCTATTTACAGTATTTTCAACCGCCATACACCAATATATAGCAGTTATAGAAGGTCATGTGTGTGTGTGTTGACGGTCACCTGTCATAGGTATAGAGAAGACTGTAACCTATGCAAATTGAAGATACAACAGCCTGTCTGTCATATAGTGTTTCCAAAATCTTCATGCATTGCATAATCCTGGTACGAGTTGCAATTCACTTAGCAAAGCTTTTGCCTTTTAGTTCCTATGATTTCTTTTTTCAAGATTCAACTGTCTAGAATTATCTCTCTACCCATAACGTTTGAAGGCGATTTTATTCTTTAGATTGTTCTTTTTTAACCATACTGCCTTTCTAGATCTCTCAGAATCAGTTTTGAATCGTCAAATTCATCAATTAGGGTGGTCCTCTTTCAACACAACCGTCTTATTGGACCTTTCAGATATCAAACCGGTCTGGGATCATCAGGATCACGGCCCTCCTTCAATAGAACTGTCTTTCTGGACTCATCAGCCTTATAACCAGTTTTATATTATCAGGTTCCTTAATAGGATGGTCCTCTTTCAACAGAACTGTCTTTCTGGACCTCTCAGATATCAAACCGGTCTGGGAGTCATCAGAGTCATCAGTAAAAACGACAAGACTATCTTTGCCGAGTAGAACCATCTTTTTGGATATCTCAAATACCAAGCCGGCCTGAAGTTAGTAAAGAATTGTCCTCCCTTAACACAGAGAACCGTCTTTCTGGGTCTCTTAGCATAGGTCAGGAGTCGCCAGTTTCATCAATTGAGAACTGAATAACTATCGTCCTTTCACTCAACTGATTTTCGAGACCCCTCAAACATCAACCGGTATGAGTCATCAGGTGAATCCATCAATAAGGAATGCATAAATATCCTCCATCAGCAAAATCGATCTTTCTGAAGCTCTCAGAACGGGTCAATCTCAGGTCCATCAATGGCTGCAAGATTTCAACAAGATATCTTTCTATATTTATCAGAATAGGTATAAACTGAATTACCATATTTGCCAATAAGAACTTATTGAGTGTCTTCTTTACACAAAGCCTTCTATTTGGATTTTTCAGACCGGGCCTGGAATCTTTAGGACCATCAATGACTGAAAATTAGAAATTTTTCAACAAACTATCTTCATAGATCTCCCAGAGTCAGCATATGGAATCTCCAGATTGACCAATAACAACTTCTGGAGTGTTTTCTTTTAACAAAACCTTCTTTCTTGATTTTTTTTACAGAACGCGTCTAGAGCCACCAGGTCTATCAATGCCCGTAGGACTGTCCTCTTTCAACGGAACCGTCTCTTTAGACTTCTCAGACAATCAAGCCGGTCTGGAATGGCCAGCTAGTGATACTGGAAAAGGAGTTAATAGGAGAGCTTCTCCTGGACGAGACCAGAGTTCCCAACATCGTGTCTATTCACTCATGGGCTGTCTATTGCAGGATAGGTAGGTAGGACATGAGAGAACTCTCTACGTCGAGTCTCCTACTGCTGGGATGGGGGAGCTGTCAATATGACAGAGGAGAGGGGGGTACTTGGTCGTAGCAGGCTATTACACCTGGATGCCCGTCGCCAGAGGATCCGACGCATCCTTGATTACTGCAACACGACAAATTTGAGCTGAATATGCATATAGGCAATGTTATATACGCATATAGGCATCTATAGCAAAAGAGCCACTTCTCTCTTTAAAAAAAAATCAATCAAACATTGCTATTTGGTTCATCACTCAAATACAGAACTTCAACAGCCTAATCGCCTTTTTTTTTTGGCAAATTCGATTTATTTTATATAGAAATTGCTTAAATGTTTTATTTTCTTATGGATGGCACGTTATTGCCCTATAAAAATATATGTAAATATGTAAAGAAGTGGATTATAATCTCGTTGAGGCTAAATTGATTCTGGTATGACAATTCTGGGGATACAGATTATATAGATATAGTTTTAGTTGGAAAGAGATGTTGGAAGCTGTAGTGGTTATCCCTACCTTCCCATCCTTAACTTCAATCCCCAATCTATTTAAAAAGGATTGTTTCTAATTGGCTTGTGAGGGGGGAGCAATGAGTATCAGTATGAATGTAGTATCAGTCGAATAGTTCAAACTTTTATTTCTAAATCAATTGTCTGTATGTCAGAGAGTCAAATGGTCATTATATATTCCAACGACGTTGTTACTGGAGAGCTAGCCAATAGATGAGCGGTATGGAGGTCACGTGAGGTGGAGGAAGGATCTAGTCCTGGGCAACTTCGGCCAATTTCATCTTTCGTTCCTTCTTCTCCAGTAGATGCATCAGCCTTCTGTTGAGCGCGACTTGTTGCTGGCTGAGAAAGACGATGAAGTCGATCTGGAGTTCATGGAGTTTGTCAGCGTCACACTGCACGTCCCTGTGGGCCGTCTGAATCTCGTGGAGGCACAGAGAGAGCGAGACGCCTTTCAGCATCGTGGCCTCGGACAGATGCCGTCGATTGAATCTCACGCAGCGCAGGACATACAGGAACATGGGAGGGATCAGACATACCACCTCCACCACCAAGATAACTATCACGATATGGTAACTCTTCAGTGGATAGGGACAGTAGTCAGACTTGGTGTCGCAGAGGCTCTCTCGCAGAACGAATGAGGTAAGAAGAATGCTGTTGGTGGCAGAGAGGATATAGAGAGGTAGAACGCCCGGCTTGGTGATGGTACCGAGGAAATGATGGTACCCCAGCGCTTCAAGCCGGGCGTGCTCGGCGAGCGTGTAGTAATCTGTGACCGAAAAACAAGCGGAGGTGAAGAGATGGAAGACAATGAGGAAGTAGGTGATGGTGTTGGGTGGAACGATGTCATCCTGGAGAGGCATTAAGATCAACGATAGCAGAAGGAGAGTCAGGAAGAAGATTTGCATCCACTTGAACTGCAGCGTTCTCACGACGTGTCGAGCTGGGGTAGGCTTCGTGTCTTCAAATATGAGATCTTCTTCGTAGGCGAGCGTCGCTTTTTCAATGGGGTTTCCATTCTCTAAGGAGGATAGGGATTGATCAGAACGAGCCATTGCGGCTTTCACGGATGGTTTACGCGGATAGTGTAACGTGAATGAGCTCGAGGCAGATGTTGTTGCAAGCCTTCGTGAAATGAAACACTCAAGAAGTAATGCCTCGATTACTTTTACCGCAAGTGCACAACATGTCTACACATGTAGAAAGAAGTTCGACTTTCCCACTTACAAACGTGCCGTAGTTCCTTTTGGTTACTTGCACTCACTGGTGGGTTGGACTTTACAGAAAGCTGTTTAAAAAAACATATCCAAGTACATACGGTACAGGCCATGATAATAATGGTAATAGTTACTGATTTTATTCTATGTGTAGACTTCATACTCCAAACGTGTAGAAATTAGCTTTACTTTTGAACTTACAATTTACCGGAGCCCCTTTGTTCATTTCCACTTACTAGTGGCATCGGATATTAAAGAAATTTTTTCTTCAGAAAAAGAGAAAAGTATCTACAATGCAGGATTCATTTCCGGATTGTGGATGTCGAAAATAGACGTTTTATATCACTCCGTCTACCGACCCCAGTTGATGAGAAGGCGGACGGTGCTACAGGACCTGTAGATAGAGATTCCACGTCATCCTAGTAGATCTGGGTAGCAGGTAGTCCTTGCTTGGCATCATGGACGGACAAAGTTACAGGAATGTGAACCTTGCACAGATGTTAATTCCGTGCAGCGGTTTGTCTCCAGGGAGAGATTATGTCGAGGGGTGATGACAGGATGGCGTGTTGTGCGTGGGGATGACACCGAGGGCTCTCTTCATCCTTTCTTTCTCGGCAGGGATGATCTGGGTGATCTGCTTATGTCCATAGTTTCACTAAACATCGGTGCATGGAGAATGCATCATTCCTTTTGGTACGGTGGCCATATTAGCAGCATAGGTGCATGCTTCGCATGCAGGCTTGTGGACCTTCGAGGTCTGGGTGGCCACTACTACCAATACTACTCCTAGTTTCACTAAACAACCCTGAGCTGCCTTCCATAGTAAATACAGAGTATATCCCAAACCAATCCAATAGTATAGTAAAGCGGCCTAGAGATTAATTTGGCGAAACCGCTGAGAGGGTTCACTACTGATGAGCCAAACCCTCTCATTCAATATCTTATATCATTACAGTTAGGTCTGTAGAGATAATATTTGATGGCATCATTGAAAAGAAACAAATACGGTTCCAAAATCACTTTATTATGTACCGCTCAACATGAGCAACCTAGTTTATGATAATTGAAACAATGAAAAAAACAAATCGGTTCAAAATCACATTAATAGGTACCGCTCAGCAAGAGCAACCTAGTTCATGATAATTGAAACAGTGAATAATATGTAAAGGTTATTCACATATTAAACAAAATGTTAACGCGGGATTCAATCCCGGTTCATGACTGTCGGGAATCGAGGGTGTTACCCACTCGTCCACCGACTTTTTTTTTTTAAGAAACAAATTGCCAGTAAATTTATTTGTTACAAATTTTATGATCTAGGTGGTTGGTGAATTGTAAGAAATAAAACATTTAAAAACGTGAGTTTTATAAAATAAAACATTCTACTGCGTCTATAGTTTGTTCTTATATATCATAACTAAGATTCCATCCTCTAGTGTCGCATATACACTCATGAACAAAAATTAAGGAATAGGAAAGTCTTTGATGCCGCTGGTAGTCTATATTTCCTATTTTTTCGAAGGAGACAGAGGCAATTTTGTTCACACTTGGTTATCTCGTATGTCTTCAATAAAGGTCACTGTAATATCTTTCAGCATTATTGTCTGAATCCCGATATACATGGTAAAAGGTACAACTTCCTTAAGTTTTGTCTATGAGTGTATATTGGTTATCTCGTGTGTCTTCAATAAAGGTCACTGTAATATCTTACAGATTTATTGTCTGAATCCCCGATATACATGGTAAAAGGTACAACTTCCTTAAGTTTTGTCCATGAGTGTATATTGGTTATCTCGTGTGTCTTCAATAAAGGTCACTGTAATATCTTACAGAGTTATTGTCTGAATCCCCGATATACATGGTAAAAGGTACAACTTCCTTAAGTTTTGTCCATGAGTGTATATTGGTTATCTCGTGTGTCTTCAATAAAGGTCACTGTAATATCTTACAGAGTTATTGTCTGAATCCCCGATATACATGATAAAAGGTAAAACTTCCTTAAGTTTTGTCCATGAGTGTATATTGGTTATCTCGTGTGTCTTCAATAAAGGACACTTTAATATCTTTCAGAGTTATTGTCTGAATCCCGATATACATGCTAAAAGGTACAACTTCCTTGTAGTTTAGTCTATGAGTGTATATAAGCAGTGTCATCCAATACAGTATTAGAGCTATGAAAAGCGGTTTGACCGATTTGACGAAACTGCTGGGAGGGTTCCACATTGATGAAAAAAACTCATCCAATATATATTTTTTCATCGCAGTAAGGACAGTAGAAAGCTTTATTTTATAAAAGAAAATGTGTGATCAATTATTTTATTATAAATCAAAGAAAATTATCCGAGGGAAGAGTTTCTTTCTTGTATAACGACAATACAAGTCCCCTCGGGAGCAACAAGCCCTTCGACAGTTATAACTACGCTACTACAAAAACTATATCAAATAAATCACTAAATCAATTACTACAAAAATGATTTTATTTCTTACATATTGTCAGGAGGACAGAGTATTCCCTCTTATCTGGACTGGACGTACCGGTCAGGGAAAACAGTGGCGCCACGTGGAAGGTAGAAAAACTCAGTTCTCTCCTTTTGCTCTAACTGCTGGGTTGATTTGGCTCATGTACATAGTAACTTTTATTTTATATTCAAAATCTTTCCTATAACTAATTAAATAAATATTTAAAGTAATTCGGAAGCCTATTTGATTATTTTTATTCGCGACAATATAGATGGCGCGCGTTATAGAAATGGGAATTCTATTTAAGAGACTAGTCGCGATTTGAAAGAAATATGAAGTGTATCTCACATTATTGTTGGAACTTCACGTAGTTTCGGCTAAAACAGATCTCATTGCAGCATAATATTGTCGTAGGAAATCGATCAAATGAGCTGGAAGACACTCTAGCTATATCTGTAGTACTTGGTCATCCTGTGAGGCTGAATAATCAACCACTGGAATAGATTAAAGGACGTTCTCTATTCTATAATGGCTCAATAGTAACAAGAATGGATTTTTACCGAAATACAATGACTGAACAGAGAGATAAAATCTGTCCTATCAAGAGAATATCAATTCTTGATTTACAGATTTAAGTCTGGTCATCAATGGACAATGATCTTCCATAGTTGTTGCTGGATTTTCCCACTCTGTACCAGGTGTAACTTCAAACCTTGCGACATCATCGATTGAATTGGCTCATCCATCAATGAGCTCTACTCTTCCCAAGATAATGCCATCAAATAACTCAAGATCCACAGACATGACACCTTTAAAGTATTGAGTGGAGATAAGCAAGAAGAGAGAGGAATAAGAGAATCAATATCTTGCAAACGGAAAATATAAATCCGCAATATTACTCTTCGTAAACCTCTCTATCCAGGTTTTTGAAACTCCATGTTACCTTTGCGGCAACAATGGTTCAAATTTTTGGCTCAAGCAGGCCGCACTAAATCAATGGGATGAAGTGACTCGAAATTTCCTTTTTTTCTTCCTCATCAAAATTGAAACCAATTAAAATTCACCGGGGATAAATTAGAATGACATTTTAAAGCGACTGCTCGACGTGGCCATCACAAACGGGTAAAATTTTTATTTTTTTGAAATTAGGTACTCTCATTAACATCAGTTCTACAAAATCCAACAGCAGCAATGGGTCAGACCTGCGACACCTGCCAAGTCGACCAACCCGAGGAGACGATTGATGCCCGCGACAAAGAGTCGACCATCGCCCTCGACGACAATGTCGACGTTTCGATGCGCGAGGAACCCTGCCAGAAGGAAGACGAAGAAGTCGAGGAATGCCTGTGCGGACCACCAGGGAAATGCGAATGGGCCGAGTTTGACTATCACCCGCCCCCTCCTCCCAAACTGCCTCACTGTCTCTGCAGCGGGCACATCTGCAGGATCCACCATACCGGGGTGTGCAGCTGCCCCGAGATCTTCCTAGATTGCTGTGGCAAGGTGCGGCTCAAATACACCAGCATCACACCTCACAAACGCAAGAACCATTTCTGCTGTACGGGGATTCCAGCAAAGAGCATGTGGGACTTCTGCATGAGACCCTTCAACGCCAGCGATACATTTGGATTTGATGATGAATGCGATTTCCCAGAATGCGTGTGTTCGGATGGGACTCCCAAAGGTCCAGCTTGCTGCTGCGTATGTCCCTGCGCGTTCCAAGGCGACAAACCTCCCGATTGCTACTGTAAATGTCCGCTGCCCAGCCAGGGCGGGTTGAAGATCGGCCAGGTGAAGCGAAAGCCCGAGAAGCCATTCGGAACGAAGGATGTCATCAATGAAGAGGACATCGACCAATTCCTCACAGGAAGCCCCAAAGTGGAATGTCCGAATGAATGTGCGATCGAATGTCCAAACACTTGCTAAATCTGACTTGAGCGATCCTCCACTTATCTATACGTAATCCTGTATGATGCTACTGGAAGTCATGGTTTCGGTTTTTTGACGAGTTTCGCACCATTTGGTGGTATCAGGGGAATGATAAAAATATACTTTAAGATTGTTCTTCTTTCGCCGATATCAACACATTACAGATCGAGAGACCAAAAATGATATTTGTAAATATTTATTCACACTTAAAGGTTTTCGAAATCGATGCAATTTTCGGAAAAGCGTAAATTTCCCCAAATGGTATAAATTGATTCATTTATCATTGGCTTAATAGCTTTAAAATTGGATAAACAAACGGGTATTCAATAAGCCAGGTAAAACATAACTTAAATAGGAAGTCAAAAAGGCCACAACCATTACCAGAACTATACAATTAACTGACATCTGGTATACTTTAATTATGTGATAAGTGATGTTTTTATGTACAAAAAGGGAATGATGGCTTTATATCCGAAACACAACACAGTACATACCAAAAAAGGCACCTCTCTCTCTCTTTAAAAATGCATTAAAATAAGTCAGTTTGGTAACCACCTCTGTACAGAATATAAAGGTGAATATACCAATACCTCGCTTTGCGTCGTTTCGTTTTGCGTTTTTTTTTTGAAGTTGCGTCGCTACTTAAATTTTACTGATTTTCACTGTGCGTCGCTAGATTTTCGAAGTTGCGTTGTTTTGGATTCGAGTCTTTAATTTTTTTTGAATTTTTTTCCCTAAAATATGGAAACCTTTTTGTTTTTGATTGCGCCTTCACATATTTTCACTTTGCGTCGTTTCAATTTGCGTCGTGTTTTTTTGGAACGTAATCCCGACGCAAAGCGAGGTATGGGTGTATAATGCGTCACAGAACCAGTTTTACCAAAATTCTGACAAACCCAACTATAGTTTATTCATATAGGTATATTAAAAAAGCGGTCTGGTAGATTGAATTGGCGAAATCGCTGGAAGGGTTCATTACTTGATGAGCCAAGCCCTATTTTCCATCGCAGTAAGGACAGTATTGAAAGTTACCCATTTATATTTCAAAATAATGACTATTTTAGCTATCAGGCTGCGAATATTATAGCGCCAAGTAGTTTAATTACACTGTATATATATTTACAATGATGGATTTTTAGATTTATTTTGGGCGAGGTCATGGTGGACAAAACCTTTGATAATTCTTCCCTCTCTTCAAGACTATTGTAGCTAATAATGGGAACTGCATTAAGGACAGTAGAAATGTTTGTTTTATTGATAAAAGAAACTGGTGTGCTTGATACCTCTATATCTCATTAATGGATTCATCTACTGTAGCCAGCCTAGCACACCTTTGGTGATAAAGTTTTTTACTGAATGACGTTTCGGTCTCCACTGTTACCATTTACAAGTATGTTTTTGTCATTGAAAAAGGTGGCATTGGGTCACCGAAATGTCAGTCAGTAAAAAACATTATCATTAAAGAGGTGGACGAGTGTTCTATCCATTAAGACGTATAACTAGAATAAGCCAATAAAATATTAGAACTGGATGGTAGATTAAACTGGCGAAACCACTGGGAGGGTTCACCACTGATGAGCCATGCCCTCCCAATATATATTTTTTCATTGCGATAAGGGCAGTAGTAAGTGTGTTTTATTTAAAAATTAAAAATTCGTTCTAGATGGTTGTATTTATAACATATTTCTAGGTTTTTTATTAGTCTTGAAATTCTCCGTCGCATGTGCGACGGGCTAATAAACGGATATAAACAATATGAAAAAAAAAAAAAGTACAAAAGTGAGAAATTGTACTGGAATAAGGTTGATAAATTAATTAATAAAAAAAAAACTCTTGATCGTGTAACTAAAAGTTGCTGATGGCTTGCGCCATCTATCGGAATAAATCTAAACTAACCGTTGATTTTTTAATTAATTTCTAGAATATTAGCTAATTACCTGAAACGCGTGTACGTTGTTAGTTTTCCTTGATTTATCAAGAAAGTATATTTGGCGTATATTCTGGAAAATATATTTTTAAAAAATCAGCCGTCAGTTGAAATATATTCCGACAGATGGCGCAACCCATCAGTAACAATCAGTTTAACGATCAGGAGAAATGCTTTTTTTTCTTAAGGAAATAATCTAGCCGTGCAAATTTTCCTTTCTCTTCAACATATTTCATTGATCATTAAGACTGGAGCAAAGAAAGTCAACAATTAAAATAATTTATCGCGATGCGGGTACGTTCATAATTATAAACAAGAAAAACAAATATTTAACATTTATCACTTGTTCTTTTTTTGTTCAACGTTAAAAAACTATTCTCCGACAATCTTTTATTTTCCCCTTTTTTAAAGAAGCTAGGTTTAATTATAACTTTTTTCCCTTTTTTTATCACCCTTTCTTTAACATTTTCTGCGAAATCAACATTTGTTTTAACAATTCTCTGTTTATTTTTTTCTATGTAGAGCGTTTTTTTTTGGTGAAGATTGTATCTTTTAATTGAAGTTTGGCTGGGCTTCTTCTCGCTTGTATCTTGTTGGCGTTGACAATTGACAATAAAATCATTTTATTAGGACATTATGTCGGTTATATGAACAGAATCATCTCCTTCTTCTTCTTCTTTCTTATCTCCACTCACACATATTAGGGTATCAAGTTGTGACCCTTGATGGTGTCTGTTTGACAACCATTATGACTGGGTGAAGTAGAATGCCTTTGTCATTAAGACTGGGAGCACTACTCAGTGGCAGGCCGACTTAGCTCCAAAAGAAATGGCCGCCTTTGACACGAGGAACAGATGCCATGTGCAGCAGCTCCTAACATGGAGTACAAACGCTGCTCATCCTGTATCCCTGGATTAGGAGCCCTTACAAGGTACTATCAGCCGGGCCAGCTGAGCCCAGATATTTTAGTGAGGTTGTTACTGCTCCCCCTCCTCCTTTTTCATCCGGGCTTGGGACCAGCAAAGGTGGAGGTGGAGAATCATCTCCGATACAGTATCAGAGTAAAAAAAAAAGGTATCGTGGATTAAACTGGCGAAACCGCTTGGAGGGTTCACCACTGATGAGCCAAGCCCTTCCAATATATATATATTTCATCGCAGTAAGGACAGTAGAAAGTGTGTTTTATCTGTAAAAGAAGATTTCATGCTTAATAGTTTTATTTCTTATATGGGGATAGTTGGAGGAGTAGTTTAAACTGTCGATATTCAACACCTATGACCCAGGATCGAATCCCGCATTTGGACACTTTTTTTTCCGGATCAAAACAACAGCAGCAACAACAAAAATTGCTCCAATGGTCCTTGATTCTTGCAAAGGTCCAAACCCACCAGCGAGTGTAAATAAACCAACGAAACCCTGGAACACTTGTACGAGGTGTGTTCAAAAAGTATCGCGACTTTTGTGTTTTTTCAAAAATTATTTATTTATTTATGAATACCTATTTTTGTCCCCTTCAAAGTATTCCCCATGAGATATTATACACTTGTGCCAACGGTTTTTCCAATCTTCGAAGCACTTCAAAAAAACATTTTTTTTAAAAATCTTTTCAGCTCCTCCTTCGATGCCGTCTTTATCTCGTCAAGCGTAGCGTAACGTCGTCCTTTCATGGGCCTCTTCAGTTTAGGGGACAAGAAAAAGTCACAGGGGGCCAGATCTGGGGCCAGATCTTGTAAGTGCAAAAATCAAACTTCTTTCTATATGTGTAGACATGTGGTGTTCTTACAGTAAAAGCAGTCGCTTACTACTGCCCACCATGATTATCATGGCTTCTACCACTTGTACTAGGGATAATACAAATTCCTTAATAACGACATTTGAAAATTATCCCGCATGTGTTTCTTTTAAACGAAAAATCGAAATTTATTTTTAAGGAGAAATAACGATTATTTCTAACCTTAAAGATGAAGTATGAAAGGATGAATTGTGAAGAGTAATGATAAACGGAAAAATAAAAGTGTCCAGAGGGATGGGAATTCCCATCTTTTTTTTTCCGTTTATCATTACTCTTCACAATTCATTCTTTCATACTTCATCTCTAAGGTTAGAAATAATCGTTATTTCTCCTTGAAAATAAATTTCGATTTTTTTAGTTTAAAAGAAACACACGCGGGATAATTTTCAAATGTCGTTTTACAATCATAAGCCGCATTATATTGGATTACAAATTTCTTATATACATTAAAGAAATGTTGAAGACAAAGACATCCAATTCGACAATGCTTTCTCGATGTCGGTAAATCTTTGAAACACTGGCCATTCTATGCCCACCAAGCTAACCACAACTTTGAACTTCCGCTGCCTTGTTTCGTGTCCAAAAATTGTCTTTAAAAATACCAATGAGATCCGCCCAGCAATCTTCCTTGGAAGTGTTCCATCAATTACGTCATGGGTCGTATGACGCAATAATCCGACTACATCGAAATTCCCCCTTTACAAATTAATAGACCAATTAATTCCACAGACTCTGTTAAGTGGAAAGAAGGAAAAATTATTATTAATCCCTTCAATTAATTGGTCACGCAACCATTACGTAAAGTTCCTCCTCCCCCCCCAATCTAAAATCTACAATGGCTAGTTTCCATATGCCGATGGGATTTGGTGAGAATTCGGAGATAGAGGAAATTTTCTGGTGGTTTTAAACTTCTCGTATTCAGAGATCAGGTAACATATATAGGTTGAATTTTTTTTTTTTAATCTGTAATGGTTTAACCCTCTCAACTTCTGAGATTAGGTAGTATTATCTTATCAACACTCCGAGTAAATGATAGAAAATGGTAAATTAGTTTAAAGTAGATGAGATGCAACCCTGCAACCCCAAAACACATTATTGACTGTATTAACTCATCCATTAATGAGCTCTACTCTTCCCCGGCAAATACCATCAACAAGCTTTACAAGCTTGATACCCTAATATGATTGAGTGGAGATAAGAAAGAAGAAGAAGAATATTGGCATGTTATATTGGTTAAAATTTTAAAAAAATCTGTAATGGTTGTTAAACCCTCTCCACTTCTGAGATTAGGAAGTATAACTTATCAACACTCGGAGAAAAATGATAGAAAACGGTAAATTAGGCTAAAGTTGATTGGTAATTCCCAAGTTGTATTGTTTAATTTTTTTTTTGTAATTGTTTATCCCTTTACATTTCTGAGATCAGGTACCATTGGCTTATCAACACTCGGAGTAAAATTATGGAAAATGGTAAATTAGACTAAAGTTGATTGATAATTCCCATGTTATATCGGTTAAAAATACTTTAATATCTTTAGGTAAATCTAATATATGTCTTAATATGCATATAAGGTATGTAGGTTTATATGGTGTCAGTTTTATTTGACCGCTGATTGGTTCTCTACGATCACATGACCTTAATCAGCCAATCAGAGTTCAATAAAGCGAGGTTGTAGCTCAGTGGTGACATTGATGAAATGATACGAGAGACATGAAGTAAACGTTATACAAGTAAATACGATGTTACGTCATCATTTTAATCTTCAGACTTCTTTATTATATTGTAGCGAAGTATTTATCATTTTACACTTTTATTAACAGAGTATTTTTACACATATAAATTTACTGGCAATGCGCTTCTTTTAAATATCATCAAATATTATCTCTACAGACCTTACTGCAATGATACGAGTTATTGAATGAGAGGGCTTGGCTCATCAGTAGTGAACCCTCTCAGCGGTTTCGCCAAATTAATCTCTAGACCGCTCTATTATTGTATTGGATTGGTTTGGAATATACCCTGTATTTTTTATGGAAGAGTATTTTCCATTTTTTTATGTTTATATTTTTATACTCTGTAAAATTCCCTCATTCCTTATCTTTTGTTTTATCATTGATAGTTTGTTCTTGCCTTAAATAAATTGCTATCTCATCCTGAAGTTTTTGTCTTCCCTAATTTTCCACATGGCAATAATGTATTGGACTGGTTCTTTTCAGTTCCAAAAATAACTTTACTAGGTACCGCTCAAAAAGAGCAACCTAGCTTATGTTATTTACAACAATGAATAATATTAACAACAAAAAAGGCATATCCTGACCAGGCTCAAATGAGCATTTCTAGATGGCAGAGCGCCATCTAGTGGAACAAAAATGAACTAAACGTTTATTTAACGTATTCCGTGATATTTGGCCAATCCAATTTCTTGATAAATCAAGAAAAATTCAACCACGAACGCATTTCGGGCTGTTGGCCCTCGTCAGCGTAACGCAGACTGTACCTCTACGACCAAAATTTTGGTGAAGGTTACACTGATAGACAAAACTTAAGGAAGTTGTACCTTATAGGATATATATATCGGGATTAAGAAAATATCTCTCAGAGTTACTTTCTGAATCCCGATATATATATGCTATAAGGTACAACTTCCTTAAGTTTTGTCTATCAGTGTTATTTACATATTAAAACATAGTGTCCAATGAGGGATTCGATCCTGGTTCATGGCTGTCAGGAATCGAGGGTTTTAACCCCTCGTCCTTGTATTGGACGGTTCCAAAACACTTTATTAGGTACCGCTCAACAAGAGCAACCTAGTTTATGATAATTGAAACAATAAATAATAAGTGAAGGTTATTCACTTATTAAACAATTTTTAACGCGGGATTCAATCCAGGTTCATGACTGTCGGGAATCGAGGGTGTTACCCACTCGTCTACCGACTATGTTAAAAAAAAAAAAAAAAAAAAAAAACTTTATTAGGGCATCTAGCCCTGTACGGATTCCCCGTGGAGTTACAGACAATATTAAACTTAAGGGAACAGGTGAAGATGGAATATTTACAATTAAGGTATGGCAAACAGGGTGACTTTTTATTGTGCCCCTGTTCTTCTCTCTTCCACGAGTGCAATTTTCTGGCTTTCACCCAGAAGGCCCGGGTTCGATTCCCGGCGTGGGAACTACCGACTATGTTTTATATTTAAAAAATGGCCCATGGGGGGATCGAACCCACGACCTTCGCGTTATTAGCACGACGCTCTAATCAAATGAGCTAATGGGCCGATTGGACTGAGTTTCCCTATATACACTGCGCACTTGCTATTGGATTCAGTAAATTGATGTTTTGATCAAAACTATGGACATATGCCTCTAAGAATGTAACAATTATTATCTAAATTATACATCAAAGATATAATGCATCGAACAATGCTTTTTCACAAAATCACAAATAAGCATGTTAGACAACATATAAAATATCATCTTTCACTTTTTTTTGCTTATCCCAAGTACACGTGGTACAGACCATGATAATCATGGTGGGTAGTTAGCGACTGCTTTTACTGTAAGTGCACCACATGTCTACACATGTGAAAAGCAGTTCGACTTTGCACTTACAAATGCCAGAGCCCCGTTTGGTTACTTGCACTCGCTGGTGGGGTTGGACTTTTGCAAGAATAGGGGGCCATTAGAGCATTTTTTTTTTAAACAGAAAAAAGTGTCCAATGCGGGAATCGAACCCGGGTCCTAGTGGTCGAAAACCAAACGGTTTAACCAGCCTTCGACTTGGCGCCATCTATTGTTTAAAATTATAAACATTTTAAGCATTTCCTTATCGTGCAATTAAAAGTAGCTGATGGCTTGCGCCATCTATTTGTACACAACACATTTGTACTATTTTTTAAAAGACAAATTTAATTATATATTTAAAAAATAAAGAAAAGTAGCGTTAAAAATATGTTTTGAATATTCGTAGTGGGGGGGCCCGAGTCCGACTTCCAAGTCGTTCCGCCAAGAGATCAACACCACAGAGGTCCGTACGTCTCTTGACCTCACGGACAATACAGCAGCTACATTATGCACTCATGATCCACCCCGGAATCTGTCACCCCGGAAGCCCTGAACTGGCTGAAGGCCTTGCCTCTCAGACTTTAATGACCGATATGTCCTCACTTCTTTTTTCTAGATTTAATTCATTTTGTCTCCTCTCTAATTGTAAATACGCTGCTGTATCACCTTATAAGCGTAAATAAATAAATTTTGAATATTTAGACTTGTGGTTCCATCAATGAGAGACTCACCGCTGGTATTAATGAAGGCCACCCCCCAGAGGATGCTCCAGACCCAGCCCAGCACGAATGGCGCCGTCACCAACTGCAGCACGGCCGCCAGGACATTGTAGAGGAAAGGTTTGAGACATCCGTGGTACTCCGTCGTACAGCCGCAGAGTACGGTGAGTGCGGACAGCAGGGTGCCTGTTGACATCCTACTTGTTTACACCACACTTACTTCAACATCTGTTACCTAAGCATGTATATATAACACCTTTGTCATAGGCAAGTGTACAACATAGAATATAGGGATATTTAATATTATGATGATGCATTAACGCGCTATCTGTTATGAAAATTCGAAACTATTATAGACGCGTATGATTCTTTTTAAAAATTAAACAATTTATACTGCCTTTACTGAAATGGAAAAAAAAATTAATAGGAGGTCCTGGCTCATCAGTGGTGAACCCTCCCAGCGGTTTCGCCAGTTTAATTAATGGTAGATTAAACTGGCGAAACTACTGGGAGGGTTCACCACTGATGAGCTAAGGCCCTCCCATTAATTTTTCCATTGCAGTAAGGGCAGTAGAAACTGTTTCTCTTTAAAAAGAATCATACGCGTCTATAATAGTTTCGAATTTTCATAAGGACATTTAATAAAGACACCTCTCCTGGGATCTTGCAATTGAAAGGTGATGAATGATAAATAATAAGTTCACTCGGGCAGAACCATGGCAGAGTTGGGTTATTTGCCTAATCTAGGCTATTTAAGTCTAGCATAGTTTTTTTTTTATATTAATACATTTTTTTTTAAATTATCCCCAGTATACGTGGAACAGGCAATGATAATCATCTTCTTCTTCTTTCTTATCTCCACTCAATCATATTAGGGTATCAAGTTGTGACCCTTGATGGTGTCTGTTTGACAACCATCATGACTGGGTGAAGTAGAATGCGTCTGCCATTGTCATTAAGACTGGGAGCACTACTCAGTAGCAGGCCGACTTAGCTCCAAAAGAAATGGCCGCCTCTGACATGAGGAACAGATGCCATGTGCAACTGCTCCTAACATGGAGTACAAACGCTGCTCATCCTGTATCCCTGGATCAGGAGCCCTTACAGGGTACTATCAGCCGGGCCAGCTGAGCCCAGGTTTTTTAGTGAGCTTGTTACTGCTCCCCATCCTCCTTTTTCATCCGGGCTTGGGACCGACAAAGGCGGAGTTAATGATAATCATGGTAGATAGTAGTTGACGATTGCTTTTTACTGTTAGTGCACCCACATGACTACACACGTAAAAAAAAAAAGTTCGATGTATTTACAAATTTACAGAGTTCCGTTTGGTTACATGTATTCATTGGTGGGATGAGACTTTTTCAAGAATCAGGGAGAGCCATTGGGGATACGAGGCTGAACTGAAACTGAAGAGGCCCATGAAAGGACGACGTTACGCTACGCTTGACGAGATAAAGACGGCATCGAAGGAGGAGCTGAAAAAGATTTTAAAAAATGATTTTTTGAAGTGCTTCGAAGATTGGAAAAACCGTTGGCTTAAGTGTATAATATCTCATGGGGATTACTTTGAAGGGGACAAAATAGGTATTCATGAATAAATAAATAATTTTTGAAAAAACACAAAAGTCGCGATACTTTTTGAACACACCTCGTATTTTTTAAATTGAGGGGGAAAAAGTGTTTAATGTGAGATTCAACCCCGGGTCATGGCAGTAGGAAAACGACAGTTTAGACCATTCGTCAAGCGACCCCCTAATACCAAAATTTTACAGAAGTCAATCATTTTTCTGATACTTTGACCGGTGACTACAAGGGTTTCGACAAAACAAAGCTATTCTTCAAATAATAGATACTTCGGCCAGTAAACCTTTTTATTGTATCGACAAAATTATTGTAACATAGTATTTCTCTTAATTTTATTATTTTTTTATTTAACAGAGTGGTCATTTTTATGTTTTATATCTTGCTTTCTTTCCTCTTTTCGCTCTCCACTTCTCCCATCCATATTTCCAAATTTTTTTTATTTTATTTATTTATTTTTTAAAATTCTTCTTATTTCTTTATTCTTTCTTATAATCTGTATATATTTACCATATGTATATATTCTTTCACCATTTTTATTTCCCACTTTCTCCGTTTTGTAACCCCAAGGAGAATCCTCTGTAAGACCTGTGTGTCTTAATAAAGGCTTTTGTGTGTGTGTGTGTGTGTGTGTTTTATATCTTGCGACTATGTAAATTTCCCTCGTGGCTTATCTTTTGTTTACCTTTTGATAGTTTGTCCTTCCCCTGAAATAAATTGTTGTCTCCTCCTGAAGTTTTTGTCTTCCCTAATTTTCCACTTGGCAATATTTTGTCCTCGTCAGGAGCGAACAGAAAATTAAAAACATTTGGCAAAGCGTTAGAAATTATTCGTTGTTTTAATTTTTGTTCGTTTATGAAAAGGAGAAAAGATTTTTGTCGAAACGTCGAGACAATAAAAAGATTTACTGGCTGAAATATCTTTGATTTGAAGAACTATGAATGCCGGCCAGGCAGCCTCTATCTTTACAATAAAAAAAAAGCGGTTTAAAAAAATTCTCAGCTCTCTACGTCTACCTCTCATTACCTAACCTGGATGTAACAAAATCGATTTTTATATCGTTGTTTTTTTTCCAGTATTTTCTCAGTCAGTTGTTTCTCAACTGTGGCTCTCCCCCAGTTGTCCAGGAAACCACAGGTTCAATACACACCGATATAAGTAGACCCTGATCAATTCAATGATTTACCATTGATTTGAGATATCAACTTGAAAGGTCGAGGAAATAGGCGCCATGTTTAATGTATGGGATATTGATGACACTATTCTGAGAAGTGTAATTTAGTGGAAAAATCATTGAAATTTGGATTTCATTACGCTATAAATAGAATTACTGTTAAATATTTTATAAAATATAATATAAAAAGGTTTGAATATATCTTTTTTTTATTTATTGATATATAGCAAGCTTTCGGATATTTATTACTTTCGTTTTATGCGCTTAGAGTATTTCGGACACATCTTATTTAAAGAGACAAGTGTCGCCTCTCCCGTCAAAACCAGACGCCATCTATTGACCGTCGCGACAAACTAACGGCCTCAGGTCGGTAACAAAGTCACAACACCAGCTTTGGCAAACTGAAAAAAGCGTGTGGACGCTAGTTTGCGGCGACGGTCAATTGACGTCTATTTTGACGGGAGAGGCGACACTTGTCTCTTTAGATCAATATCGTCCCGGCAAAATTCACATCTATATCTTATACAGCTTGCACCACGCTGATGAGGGCCAATAGCCCGAAACGCGTCCGTGGTTAGCTTTTCTGGATTAATCAAGAATGGGTATTTGGCCAATTCTGGAATAATTAGAAATCAAAGAGAATAGTTGATATTTATTCCGATAGATGGCGCAAGCCACCAGCAACTTTCAGTTGCACGATAAGGAAACTTTTTTTCTTAATACATCTTATTTAGGTATCAAAAAAAGTTCCGTCTATAAAAAAAAAAAAATGGCCCATGGGGGGATCGAACCCACGACCTTCGCGTTATTAGCACGACGCTCTAACCAACTGAGCTAATGGGCCGATATGCAAAGTGGTGGACACTATACTTATATATGAACAACCTGATGTTTCATTGTTGGTGTTTGGTGGTCTAATGAAGGTAGATTTACAACAACAACAAAAATCTTTATTAAGACCTTTTAGTCTTATACAGATTCTTCAAGCAGAAATGTAGAATACGTGCAGGAAAAAAAAGTAATAGTACCTTAATGGTAATATAGATGGAAATTTTTGGCGGGAGGATAGTCATCTAAGGAGACAAAGGTCGCTTCTCCCGTCAAAATAGACGTCAAAACTAGACGCCATCTATTAATGGTATATCTAATTAATACCATCATTAATATAATTAATGGTAATATGATATTTATATAGAGAAAAAAATATATATATAAATGAAGGTAGATTTATGTAATTGTTTAAACATTTATGGGAGGTCTCGGGAATAGTTCCCATGTCTACTAACTCTAATCTAACGTAAAGTGTTTTACAAGCCATGGCGAGGTTAGTTTAAAGTTCAGGTTCGAGTTAGGAAACCAGGAAGCTGGTCCCGACATTTATTTGTATCCGGTAAAGTTATTTATTATTTTATTTAATTACCAGTTACAAACAAGACATGCTATATCCGATCTGGATAATTGCGCGTGAAACTATTTACAATAATTGTAGTAGAGTAGGTAACAGAATTATCAAAAGTTATTTATTACGTGGTTAAAGATTAAAATACGAACGATTCAACACTATTTAAAACAATATTTTTTTATTTATTAAGTTACTAGCCAAATGACCCGGGCAACGCCCGTGTTTTACCCGACTGTAGATGTTACAACGGTGATCCTTAGGTCGCTGGTTCAAATCCGGCTCGAGGGAGCCGGCGAGCACGTGACCTCCCTGTGCGCGCGCATCCGTGACAGAGGCCGATTAGGAAAGACGGTCGTGACTATATATAGGGATACACATCTAGCTGTATTGTCCTACAAATAATATGGTTTCTACAAACGACTCCTATTTACACTCGTATACACAAAGCTAAATGGATTAAACGTTGCTTAAAGTTTGTTAATATATGTCCTAATCCATTTTATTGATAAATCAAGATAAGCCGAACACACACCTACGCGCTTCAGGTTGTTGTCCCTCGTCAGCGTGCTGCAGGCTTTTCCTTAACGAACCAAAAAAATTGGTTCCGAGGCTTCCCGAGAAATCAATCATTACTTTTTTTTAATTTTTCACATGAAACTATTACAAAAAGGCATAAAGATGCCGTAATTCTTTGTATTTATTTGATTAAAGGAAACTTTCGGACCTTTTTCAGGTAACTAAAACGTTTTAGCTAGTTGAAGAAGGGCTTATATCCCGAAAGCTTCCTTTAATAAAGTAAATAAATAGAGTTGCGACGTCTTATGCGTTGTTTTTTTTTAATTTTCCGAAATATAAAATCCTTTGATAATGATAAATACATGAAACTATATTCACACACACAAAGCCTTTTATTAAGACACCAGTCAGTTTCTCCTCTCTCATTACCGGCTTGCAACGATATCCTCACAATGATCAATCACCATCATGTAGTGGAGGAGAAAGCGATAAAGTTTATACTTACTGCTTTGTAAAAGTTATATAGGGACAGATTCGACTTGATATGGCGCTGGTTAAAATACTTTGTACTGAGGTAAGTTGGCTGTCCTTTACTTTTGAAAAGAACGTCTCTCTTTATTCACTAATATAATGACAGCCAAAGATCTAATTAGATAATTTAATAACGAATGAAGACATTAAGAAGCGAATGTTTATTTTCACAAATAAATCTAACTTCTACTGTCCTTACTGTGATGAAAAAATATTGGGAGGGCTGAGTCAAGCTCTTCCAATATTTTTTCATCGCAGTAAGGTCAGTAGGAGTTTGCTTTATTTGTGAAAATAAACATTCGCGTCTTAATGTCTTTATTCGTTATATATAGATGGCGCGTTATTGCTTTGTATTATATATTTTAATTTCTATTTTTTTATTTGTGCAAATATAGCATATATGAAACTATAGTTAACTACAGTAAAGATAGAGGCTGCCTGACCGGCGGTATTCATAGTTCTTCAAATTAAAGATACTTCGGCCAGTAAATATTTTTTTATTATCTCTGCCGTAATTCTTTGTATTTACTTGCTTAAAGGAAGCTTTCGGGCCTTTTTCAGGTAACTAAAACGTTTTAGCTAGTTGAAGAAGGGCTTGTCCGAAAGCTTTTCCTTTAATCAAATAAATAAACAGAGTTGCGGTGTCTTACATATAAAAAAGATTTACTGGCCGAAATGTCTTTCATTTGAAGATATATTTAACTAATTATTTTCCTCAAGAGATCGTCTCAAATAAGTCCTACATCTGTCAGTGGACGGACAGCCGGACAGACAGACAGACGGAGGAGTGGGTGACGCCCTAACCCAGCCCAGTGGTCTAACAGATGATGACACGCAGAGTTATTAATAACTCCTCTGTGACCACCTCGTAAGAAATCATCATTGTCTCTCCCTAGAGGAACACTCAGAAATAGCTTCAGATTTTTCTATTTTTATATATCCACACTAGAGACAATCTGATAATTTAAACATAATTATTGACTTACAATTATCCATTCGATAAAATTGTTTTTAAATTACAAAACTATTTTAGACGCGTAATATTCTTTTTAAACCACTGATGAGCCAGGCCCTCCCTTTAATTTTTCCATTGCAGTAAGGGCAGTAGAAATTGTTTTATTTTTAAAAAGAATATTACGCGTCTAAAATAGTTTTGTAATTTGATAACAGATGGCGCGCTAGTGCATCGAAACAAAATTGTTTTTATCACACACAAATATTCTAATATATTTCTCTCAATATCACAAGTATTTTGAAATATGTAAATAATAATTTGAACAAAAATAGCATATATCAATAATATGTTAATGTGATACTCTTATTGAAGAACTGACAAGTCCGAAAGCTTGAAAATAAAAAGTTTGTATAAGAAACTTAGCCCTGGAAGATTTATTTTATTATATTATTGACTCTCCTAATTATTATTGTTACCAAAAAGTATAATACAATAAAGGGATAATATATAATAAAGGGTAGATAAAATGTAGGGAAATATATGTTATATTAAAATATTATTCTTTTTTTTATTTATATATTTATATATATCTATCTTCTATATATATAAAAATGAATGTTTGTATGTTTGTCTGTTGGTTGGTCTGTATGTCCGGTATACAAATTCGCAGTAGTTCACTAATACAAACCAAAATTTCCATACATAGGTAAAAAAAAACGAGGATGACGATAGGCTATTTTAAAAAATATATAAATCAATTATTAAAACTATATATTCAAATTATTCTAAATAGCTCACGAGCAGCGCCCTTTAGAACGCGGTGGATCTGATGGCGGGGCGCGCCCATTGGCCGCCTGCGAGCACGTGGCTTCCCTGTGCGCGCGCATGCGCCGGGAAGCCACTTGCTCGCCGGCAGCCGACGGGAGCAGTCACTTGCTCGCCGGGAGTCAACGGGCGCAGACATTTACTCGCTGCCAGCCAACGGGCACATGTTTAATGTGTTTGAATTATACATTTAATCATGTAAACCCGGGCGTTGCCCGGGTCATTCGTCTAGTATATTATATATTTCATATATCCAAATACTCTGCTAAATCGACCGCCAGAGGTCACTCTTCCCCTATAAAAACTCGTTGTTGTTTTATCCCAATGGAGAAAAATCGGCGGCCCACACAGTGGTCATCTCTGATGACCCACAGGCTGACCCAAGGAAGATGCTTAAAGCTGTCCGCGCTGCCCACACTCTTCCCCAAGGCGTTTGGGCCTCCCTGCGCACCAAGGGGAAGCTGGTCCTCCACTCCAGTAATCCTGAGACCATCCCTGAGGTGTCTACCTCCCTGGCCAGCAAGTTAAATGGAATGAAGGTCCGCCAGCAGAAGGAGATCCTGCCACGAATCTGCCTCTTCAAAGTGGATGAGGAAACATCCAACACCGTTCGGCACCCAGAAACGGGATCTGCACCGCCTTCATCGAGGTGGACATCAAGACCTTTAGAGCCCTGGGCGTTCGCGGGAGAATCGTGGTGGATGGAGTAATCCTCAACTTCGAGGAGTCCATCTGCGCCCGCGTATGCTTCCGCTGTTGTGGCTTCGGCCACAACTCTGCCCAATGCACCAGAGCTTCTAAGTGCTTCCACTGCGGTGAAGACGGCCATGAAGGCCGCGCCTGCCCATCCATTGCTGACCAGCGCACCTCCAAATGTGCCAACTGCTGCTCAAAGGGCCTTCCAGACAAGCACGAAGCGAGAGCCTCAAGCTGCCCCATCCTGAAGTCTAGGGCCCTCAAGTTCTAGGCTTCAAGGACCTTCTGCCTCCTATTTCCATCTGCCACTTCTACTGGATTCCTGGCCAATTCAAGACTCCTGCCCCGCTGCACCCTGGCACGTTCCCCTGAACGTTTCCACCACCCCTGCGAGATATCTCCAGCCGCCAGATCCTAGGATCCCTGGCCACCTGATATCGCGTCTGCTGCCTTGACGTTTTAGATACAGTGTGCCCGGAAAAGTCTCCACTGAGACTTGTGCGAGCGATGGCAAGAATATTCCCGTTGTTTTATCCCAATGGCCGGCCCAAAACTTTTGTACATTATGTAAATAATCTTTTGTTTTCCTTATTCTACTCGCCTTAAGCCAGGTATTACTTTTATCAAATTGTTTTTTATATATATTACATGGGTTCAATTAAATAAATCAATGATCAAAACTCTTTTATTATTCCCACGACTGCAAAGAACAATTACATAATGATACTCATGGATACCAAAATCAAGCAACACCTAATAATTCTGTATATTTCAAGATAATCAGCGGAACATATTTTTATTTATAACATAGATTATAGTTGTGTATGTGAGCAATAGTTATCCAGAAATTATTGGAAAAATGTAAAAGTTATATAAGGACAGAACAACCATTGATATGGCGCTGGTACTTTGTACTAAGGTAAGTTGGCTGTCGTTTACTTTTGAGAAGAACATCTCTCTTTCTTCGCTAATATAATGACACTCAAAGATGTAATTAGATAATTTAATAACGAATAAAGACATTAAGAAGCGAATATTTATTTTCACAAATAAATCAAACTTCTACTGTCCTTACTGCGATGAAAAAATATTGGGAGGGCTGAGCCAAGCCCTAAATTGTATTTGTGTATAACTTTCTTCAGCAAGGGAGGCTTTTCCACCTTTAGAGAGTTCTCCTCCAGATAGGGAGGGGAGTATACATACTAGAGGACAGAGTGTTTCATACCCAGAGGAGTTTGACGAAAAAAAAAAACACTTGGAATATGTGGATAAAATTAACTTTGCGTTGCGTGTAATGAATGATTCAACTATGGATGCAAAACCTTTTTTTTTTTATAATTAATTTTAAACGTTTTTAATTTTTATATCGCACTTGTAGTTTATGTAATTTGAATATTATGATATATTCATGCCAAATTGCATATTTCCACTAATATATGCAACACTAACCGAATGACTAGGTTTCGTCCAGGTTCTTTCCAGAGTGAATGTTGGTCAAACGAATACTGGGTGCTTGAACAAATGTTAGTTATTATATTATTGTGATTACATTATCATTACACTCTTAATTACAGAAGCCGTAATGATATGAGAATTAATTAATTAATTATTATACTCGTCCATCGATTCTTTGAAAGAGCATCTCTACCCACTTTGAATACAGGGATCTTTTAATGTTTATAAACAGTAAGGAGGAAAAGGCACCTCTGTTGGCCGGTATCGTGATCAGGGTTCATGGACCGATCTGATCTGCTCCACGGACAAGATACCATCAAACAGTAAGAACTCCTATTTAAATTTTAGGAAATTCTGTGAATATATGATTTTATCTCTTTGTTAAAAAAAAATCGTAATTACTAAACTATTTATATATTTGTATTTATTTCATTGGTTGTTCCTAGGTAAGATGTATAATCAAGCTTGGTTTCAATGTCCTTTTCTTTTCTTTAAACTTCTACTAAAACCTTGTAATTAAACAATTGTTTATGTAAATTAGTTCTCTGAATTTAGTGTTGTTTATTGAAGCAAGCATCCCTTATGGGGATATCGCGTCTGATTTGATAATAATAAATAGATAATTTTTGAAATATTCATCAATATCAAATTAAATACTTTATGAGAATAAAGGTCGCCTCTTCCGTCAATAGACGGCGCTTAGTTTTAACGTCTATTTTAATGGGAGAGATGACCTTTATTTTTAATAGATCAATTTCCTCTCGGCAAAAAAAAAAAAAAAATCTATATAATATTAAATTAATGAAATTAGTTTGTGTTGTCCGTTCTCTATTGAATATATTTATATTCTAAGCTATCTCTCAAAAATAAACAAAATATTGGTCTGCATTTAAAAAACGGGATATTAAATTGAGAACAATTTGAATCGCCCACCCCAAGAAAGCAACTATCTGGCCACCACTCTCTGTCAACAAGATAGCGTGACCATCGAAAATGGATTATTCTCTCTTCGTGGGATTTCTCAGAAAGAGATTGTAACAAAATAACATTTTCTGGGGAAAACATCGAACTGTGATAGGATTGGATGGAAACCACGAATAGATCTTAACTATTTACTAACTATTCTAATTTCTATTCTATTAGAGAATCATAATTACTTTGATGTGGGAATATTGGGAAGATGAAAAAAAAAAAACATGTGTATATGGTCAGAGTATGTCTTTTTTATTTTGAAATATATAATATATATTTCGGCTACATGAACTCAGTAGAATTTAGTTTAAATATATAAGGATTAAAAGATTACATGATGAGCTTCTTTTTAGATTTATTGCGAGCTTTCGAACCTTCCGGTTCTTCTACAGGCATGGATAGCATGGATATACTAATCTAGTGTTAGTATATCCATGCTATCCATGCCTGTAGAAGAACAGGAAGGTTCGGAAGCTCTAGATAAATCTAAAAAGAAGCTCCTCATGTAATCTTTTAATCCTTATATATTTAATATAACATATATATATATGTAGAAAAAAAAAGGCATTTCCTAATCGTGCAACTTAAAGTTGCTGATGGCTTCTTAAAGAGAAGGTGGAATATGTTGTTTAAATTAGACTTAAGGTATCATTATTGCTTTTGTCCATAGGAATCAAAATGTGAGAATGGTTCACTTTCATCAACAACATTGCGGTTTATCAATAGATTAGATGGCGATATTTGTCAACATTGCGATTTTAAAAAACTATAAGAGATTATTAATGTGCTTCTTCCATCTTTCGGATATATATTCTTGTACACCTTTTATAAATTGATCCGTGAACGGACAACACTTTTTCCCGATGGCTATGCAAACTTTTATGCAAATTTTTAACAATTGTCAGTCTCTTTTGATTGATATATAAATTGAACGTTCCTAAACAACCTGACATAACTAACAAGACAGGTACTGTACAAATGGACTTAACAACGGGCTGTGAAGTGAGAAATGTACGTCCTTACACAACCTGACATATCTAACAAGACAGGTACTGTACATATGGACGTAACAACGGGCTGTGAAGTGAGAAATGTACGTCCTTACACAACCTGACATATCTAACAAGACAGGTACTGTACAAATGGACGTAAGTCCGGGCTGTGAAGTGAGTAATGTACGTCCTTACACAACCTGACATATCTAACAAGACAGGTACTGTACAAATGGACGTAACAACGGGCTGTGAAGTGAGAAATGTACGTCCTCACACAACCTGACATATCTAACAAGACAGGTACTGTACAAATGGACGTAACAACGGGCTGTGGAGTGAGAAATGTACGCCCTCACACAACCTGACATATCTAACAAGACAGGTACTGTACAAATGGACGTAACAACGGGCTGTGGAGTGAGAAATGTACGCCCTCACACAACCTGACATATCTAACAAGACAGGTACTGTACAAATGGACGTAAAAACGGGCTGTGGAGTGAGAAATGTACGCCCTCACACAACCTGACATATCTTACAAGACAGGTACTGTACAAATGGACGTAACAACGGGCTGTGGAGTGAGAAATGTACGCCCTCACACAACCTGACATATCTAACAAGACAGGTACTGTACAAATGGACGTAACAACGGGCTGTGAAGTGAGAAATGTACGTCCTTACACAACCTGACATATCTAACAAGACAGGTACTGTACAAATTGACGTAACAACGGGCTGTGAAGTGAGAAATGTACGTCCTCACACAACCTGACATATCTAACAAGACAGGTACTGTACAAATGGACGTAACAACGGGCTGTGAAGTGAGAAATGTACGTCCTCACACAACCTGACATATCTAACAAGACAGGTACTGTACAAATGGACGTAACAACGGGCTGTGAAGTGAGAAATGTACGTCCTTACACAACCTGACATATCTAACAAGACAGGTACTGTACAAATGGACGTAACAACGGGCTGTGAAGTGAGAAATGTACGTCCTTACACAACCTGACATATCTAACAAGACAGGTACTGTACAAATGGACGTAACAACGGGCTGTGAAGTGAGAAATGTACGTCCTTACACAACCTGACATATCTAACAAGACAGGTACTGTACAAATGGACGTAACAACGGGCTGTGAAGTGAGAAATGTACGTCCTTACACAACCTGACATATCTAACAAGACAGGTACTGTACAAATGGACGTAACAACGGGCTGTGAAGTGAGAAATGTACGTCCTTACACAACCTGACATATCTAACAAGACAGGTACTGTACAAATGGACGTAACAACGGGCTGTGAAGTGAGAAATGTACGTCCTTACACAACCTGACATATCTAACAAGACAGGTACTGTACAAATGGACGTAACAACGGGCTGTGAAGTGAGAAATGTACGTCCTTACACAACCTGACATATCTAACAAGACAGGTACTGTACAAATGGACGTAACAACGGGCTGTGAAGTGAGAAATGTACGTCCTCACACAACCTGACATATCTAACAAGACATGTACTGTACAAATGGACGTAACAACGGGCTGTGAAGTGAGAAATGTACGTCCTTACACAACCTGACATATCTAACAAGACATGTACTGTACAAATGGACTTAACAACGGGCTGTGAAGTGAGAAATGTACGTCCTCACACAACCTGACATATCTAACAAGACAGGTACTGTACAAATGGACGTAACAACGGGCTGTGGAGTGAGAAATGTACGTCCTCACACAACCTGACATATCTAACAAGACAGGTACTGTACAAATGGACGTAACAACGGGCTGTGAAGTGAGAAATGTACGTCCTCACACAACCTGACAACATTGTAATCCCCAGTGCACAGACCATTCATTAGCACAATTAGATATTGATCCGTTCCACTTCATTTACGCTGTCTGTCCACACCGGCAGCCTAATTGCCCCAACTTGGTGTTCCAGAACAACTCTCCACACAATCCTCTTTCAGACAACAATCATTTAATAAAGCGACATCTGCGAAAATGGTAACAACATCACCGCTAGTTCTTTTTTCCCACTTTTCTAATTGAGAGCTACTCCTCTAGACATTACTGAATTACTGAAATGGGAGTACAAAAAGTCTAACTGCCTAGCTCATCATTTGTAAACCCTCTTAGAAATTTTACAAACTCAATCTTTGTAAAACACCCTCAGATTCTATTGGACTGTACGTCTTAAACTCATGGACAAAACTTAAAGAAGTTGTACCTTTCAGCATGTATATCGGGATTCAGACAATAACTATGAAAGATATTACAGTGACCTTTATTGAAGACATACGAGATAACCAAATTCGATCAATATTGCCTCTGTCTCTTCCAAAAAGCAACAAATGCAACATAAAATGCTTTCTACTTCCTTATGTTTTGTCCATGAGTGTTCATAACGTGTAATCCTTTATCGAAAGTCTTTTCCTCTTTTAAAATTGCTCTCTGATATTTATGATTTAATATGTTGTTTTTTCCGCTAAATCCCTTTATTTGGTTTTACCCTATAGAAGCTTTAGAAAAATTAGGGGCAATTAGAAGATATAGGAGATTTTTGCCTCACCGAAGTAATACACAAATCTCATCTAGATATATGTAAATATGAAAAAAAAACAATAGAAAAAATAAAAGATAAGTGGGTCAGGTGTTGATATTAAAAATAAAGAAGGCATCTCCTGACCACGAGCACATGTGCTTTTTAGTTTATTTTTGCTCCACTAGATGGCACTCTGCCATCTAAAAAGCACATGTGCTCGTGGTCAGGAGATGCCTTCTTTATTTTTAATATGTAAATATGTACAATTTAAAGTTAAAGTTAACATTAAGCATATATTTTTTGTTCTGAAAATAGAGCAATCCATACTTAAATCATTAGATAATAAAAAGGCATATTGTTGCACCAGGTTGCGGCTTGGCAGACTCTTCAGGCATGATTCTCTCCTGTGCTGGGTCTTGCATCTTACCAGAGCGTGTTTCAACCATCCTACAAATTTATATAAGGGAATAATGAGATAAGTCTACTTTAAGTAGCCTCCAGAATAATTTATTTATTTCCTCACATCAAAGAGAGCAGTGAAGTCACACGTGTACCTAAATACAAATGATGATAATCTAAAAAATAATCTGTTTTAAATAAATATCATAGAATATAAAAATAAATAAATATATAATTTAAATTTCAAATATATTAAAAATGATATAAGAAATACGCCATTAATCATGATGGAACACTTCCCCCTCTCCAGAGGTCGTCACGTCCTCGTGAGTTACCTCATCAATTCTCTCAAAATAGGGTTTGAGTCTTGAGACATGGACAATCAATGGGTCTTGGCCAGGATTATCTTTCGGCTCAATTAAGTAATTTACGTTAGACAGCTTCTTTAATATTCGATATGGGCCAAAATATTTTCTCAATAGTTTTTCACATTTTCCGATTTTCCTGACTGGTGTCCAAACTGCCACTAAATGTCCTGGTTCATAGATTTTCTCATTGTGTTTTTTGTCATAGTTTCTTTTCATTCTTTCCTGAGTCTTCTCTGTGTTGTTAATGACTACCTGTCTCGTCCTTGCTATTTTATCTAAGTAGTTTTCTATATATTCGTCGTAATCGTCCATGTTACTGTCCGTTGGGATATTCTCGTCGTCTAAGAGGGACATGGGTTCCCTTCCAAACAACAGGAAAAATGGAGAGTAGCCTGTGGTTTCTTGAATCGTGGTATTATACGCGTGGGTGATAAAAGGGAGGATTTCATCCCAGTTCTTTTGGTCTGTGTTCACATACATGCTGATCATATTGATTAAAGTTCTATTTAGCCGTTCCGTTAGTCCGTTAGTCTGGGGGTGGTAGCTCGTTGTGAAGCAGTGTTTCACTTTGCACATTTTCATTACCTCCTTCATCAAATTGCTAGTGAATTGTGAACCTCTATCGCTAATAAGAAATTTTGGGGCCCCGTGACGTAAAATAATATGTTCGATTAAAAATGTAGAGACTTCTTTCACGGTTGCTTCTGATACTGCCTTTGTTTCAGCATACTTGGTATAATAATCAGTCAACACAATTATCCACTTCCTTCTTCTTTTCGTTGATGGCAAGGGGCCAACAAAGTCAATTCCGATTCTTTCAAAAGGGTAGTTAGCTGGGGGAATAGGTTGTAGAAGTCCAGAAGGCAAGTGATTTGAACCTTTCCGACTTTGGCAAAGATGGCACGTCTTTACAAATTCTGAAACATCTTTCAACATGGAAGGCCAATAGTATTTATTCTTCAATCGGTAAGTGGTTCTGGCGACGTCCAGATGGCCATTCAGCATATGGTTGTGGTATTCACTCATGACTTCCTTCCTTCTCTTCTTTGGCACTACCAGCAACCATGCCCTACCTTCAGGATTTGGATTTTTCTTGTAGAGACACCCATTTTCTTCTTTGAAGTTCTGTGTAATTGAACGCTTGTTTCCACTAAGGTTCTCCTTAATATTCTCAATAAAATCATCCTTTTCGTCTATTATTTGATTCAGAAATAGTCTTTGATAATCTTCGTCCCATTCGTTTTCAGGTAAGGGTCCTCTAGATAGACCATCAGCGTCCAGATGTTTTTTACCCGATTTGTGTATAATTTCGAAATTATATTCCTGAATCTTCAGTGCCCATCGTGCTAATCGGCCGGTCGGATCTTTCAGATTCTTAAGCCAGCATAGTGCGTGATGATCAGTTACGATTTTGAAGTGCCTTCCATATAGGTAGGGTCGTAACTTGGACATTGACCACACAACAGCTAGACATTCTTTTTCGGTAGTCGAATAATTTTGCTCAGGTTTGCTCAGTGTTCGACTTAAATATGAGATAACTTTTTCTTTATCGCCGAACTTTTGGACTAATGTTGCACCCAGGCCGATGTTAGATGCGTCAGTATGAATGTAAGTAATTGCATTCGGGTCAAAGTGCCCTAAGATTGGAGGATTTATCAATGCTACTTTAAGGGTTTGAAATGCTTTTTCTTGATTTTCTGTCCAGGTAAAAGGTACATTCTTTTTTATAAGACTGGTTAATGGATCGGCAATTTTTGAAAAACCTTTGATAAATTTTCTATAATATGAGCATATTCCTAAAAATGATTGAACTTCTTTTATCTTTTTGGGCCGAGGAAAATCTCTAATAGCCTTGATATTATGCTCCGCTGGTTTTATACCATGTTGATTAGTTATATGGCCAAGAATCTCCAGTTCTTCGAAAGCAAATTGGCATTTTTTGTTGTTCAATTTTAAATTAGCCTCGCGAAAACATTTTAAAACAGCTTCTATTCTTTTGAGATGTGTTGAAAAATCCGAGCTATAAATGATTACGTCATCTAGATAACATAAGCAAATTTGCCATCTAAGATTACCAAGCATATTTTCCATGTTCCTCTCAAATGTAGCAGGGGCATTGCATAGACCAAAGGGCATTACGTTGAACTCATATAGGCCATGTGCTGTAGTGAAGGCTGTCTTTTCTTTATCTTTCTCCTCAACCTCTACTTGCCAATATCCTGATTTAAGGTCGATTGCTGAAAAGTATTTGGATCCTTGAAGTGTATCCAATACTTCATCAATTCTGGGAATTGGGTAAACATCCTTCACTGTTACATCATTCAATTTTCTGTAGTCAACGCAAAATCTGTACTTACCATCTCGCTTCTTGACCAAGATTACAGGGAAGGACCATGGACTCGAGGATGGTCTAATTATGCCGTCTCTGAGCATTTCATCAATTTGTTCTTTTATGATTTCTCGCTCTTTCGCGCTCACCCTATACGGCTTGTGTTTGATCGGTTTCGCGCCTTCTGTATCGATCCGATGTTTCGCTAAGTTGGATCTTCCTAATCCAGACGAAAACAAATCCTCGTACCTTTCCAAAACTTGTTTCAATTGCTCCTTTTCCTTATATGCTAAATTTTCGTTTATCTGAAATTGGGGTTCTTCATGCTCTTTTTGTTCACTTTCTTCCACAAGATTCACTTCGGCTGGCTGGCTTCCAAAGCACAATGTTTGGTTTTTTAATATTTTTAATGGTCGAGGGTAAGGGTTTGTTATCCAGATATATGTTTCCTTATTCACAACATTTATTAAGCTTCTCGCTAGTCGAAGTCCATTTGTTTGAAACATTTTATGGTTCTCCTCGATGATGTATTCGCCATCCTCTGCTTCTACAAATGCATTAATCAATTTAATAGAAAGTTCTGGTATAATGGCATCCTTTGCACTTTTTATTTTCTTCTGTTGATATTTGATTACGTCACGATTTTCTGTCAAGTCATATTTGATTATTTCACGCTGACAATCAATTTTTGCGTTCATTTTCTTAAGAAAATCACGTCCAAGTATAAATATTCGCAAATGTGTTCTCATTATCACAAATTGATGTGTGATTGTTTTGTCATCAAATTTTATATTTAAAATAATATTTCCTACGATATCTAATTCTTTGCCATCGGGTCCAGAGCACATTTTATCAGGATTTATTATTTCAAGACCTGTGTTGAGAGCTGTATTAAGGTCGACCACTGAAAGATCGGCGCCTGTATCAATCAAAGCTTCGCAGATACCGATTCTATCCACGTTAATGTTCATTTTATATTTGGGGTCCAACTTTTTAATTCCATTTATGGTCGACTTGCTTTGATTGACGGACTCAGGCGCGATGTTTAGTTTAAATCTTCTAATGCGGCATATCTATTCCTTGTAGGGATACTCGAGTACGGGCTATTACTTACGTCCGCGTAGAGCAGAGGTCTCGACTTCTGAGTTCCATTATCCATTCGGATTTCTTCTTCGACCTTGTCTTGTGTAACTATGGGGTCCTCTTCCACAATTCTTACAAACCTGACTCTGCAATACCGCGCTACGTGTCCTGGCTTGTTACACTTGAAACATATTGGTCTCCCGTCTTCTGTCCTATTCCTATTTGAATTTGGATTCTTATTGTATGTTTTACTTGGGTAGACCGGTTTTGGCTCAGGATTGGGAGTATAAGATCGTCTAGGGGCAGATACCTGGGGCAGAGGCTTGTTCTGGTAATACCTCGGAGTGGGGGCCTGGGGCTTGGAGGTGTTCTGGTAGTACCTCGGAGCGGGGGCCTGGGGCTTGGAGGTGTTCTGATATGGTCTTCTGAACGACGTAGCATTCTTCCATTGCTCTTGATGATGGGGACGAGGAGAGCGTGGTCCATTATAAAGAGCTTTTGATTTTTCTGCACGTTCTTGGTAATTCTTTTCGAACAAATCCAGCTTTTTACAAATTTCTAGAAGTTCATTGGTATTTTTAGGAGGGTTTAGGTGAAGGGCAAAAGAGTATTCTTTCTTTAACCCTCCAATAACCCAGTTTATTTTAGTCTCTTCTTCCATTTGGGGGTCGACCTTGTTGCACAGTACAAGGATATCCTCTGCGAACCTGATTGCAGGTTCATTCCACTGCTGCATTCTGTTTAGCCTCATCTTCATTTCTTCTTTGTTGGCGTCTGAGGCAAAATCCTGAATTAGGCGGCTCTTGAAATTTTCCCAGCTGGTGAAACTTATCTTGTGTAGGTTCAGCCAGGTTTTGGCGCTACCAATCATATTCATGGCAGCATAACGAGAGATAATGTAGTCTGCCCAATGGTACAGGAAGCCAATTTCTTCAAGAGATTCAATCCATGGGCGAGGGTCTTCCGTTCCATCAAACTTGGGGATGTCGATGTTGGGATTCAGGACAACTGGGTCGGAACTAGCATCTCTACCAATTGTTGCACCAGGTTGCGGCTTGGCAGACTCTTCAGGCATGATTCTCTCCTGTGCTGGGTCTTGCATCTTACCAGAGCGTGTTTCAACCATCCTACAAATTTATATAAGGGAATAATGAGATAAGTCTACTTTAAGTAGCCTCCAGAATAATTTATTTATTTCCTCACATCAAAGAGAGCAGTGAAGTCACACGTGTACCTAAATACAAATGATGATAATCTAAAAAATAATCTGTTTTAAATAAATATCATAGAATATAAAAATAAATAAATATATAATTTAAATTTCAAATATATTAAAAATGATATAAGAAATACGCCATTAATCATGATGTAACAATATATTGAATTGAATAAAAGATTTATATGTCAATATTTCGGCTGGCTGAACGTCAACCTTTATCGAGGCATATGCGGCGCTGAGTTTGTGTATACAAAAATGTAATGCCTCAATAAAGGTTAGCGTTCAGCCAACCGAAATATTGACATATAAATCTTTTATTCAATCCAATATATGCCTTTTTACTATCTAATTAAGCATATATGTGACAATATAGTGGTAATGATGTGGTGAGGTGAGAAATAATCACACGAAGAGTTGTTAGAGCAATCATCCAGGCAGCCAGCCGAGAGAGAGCGAGCGAGACGTTATCAGCTGAACGACTGTTTTCCCTGTGTACACAACCGGGGGGGGGCTAACCAGGATAGTCGCCAGGTGGTGACGCCCCCCTCAGGAATGTGGCCAAAAAAATGGTCGTTAGTTAGTTGTCTAAAGTGTCTCGCTTTAGCGGCCCATTTCTCTCTCGTTGGCTGTTGGTTTGTTTTATTAATCCTGGAAGAGCATATATTATGACATATGTGTATATATCAATAGAGAGTAAAAATATAATATAACCGTTAAACAATATTCTCGATATTTGTATTAAGATTTTTATATGATTAATATAATAATTGTATCATTTCTCTCCTCTCTCTTGTGCCTGCAGCGCAGCCCTATTCTCCATCTTCACCGGTCCCCTCCTGCGCCACCTGGAGAGAGCTCTCGGAAGAGGGAACGTCCTGGCGTACGCCGATGATATTCTCCTGCTGATCCGTGAAGATTGGCAGTTCGAGAAAGTCAAGACCATCTTTGACGAATTCCGGCGTGCGTCAGGAGTATGCGTGAACTTCACCAAGAGTAAGGGACTGTGGTGCGGCGCCTGGAGGGACCGCGCCGACTCTCCGCTGGGCATCTCGTGGTCCGCCTCTTCTATCACGGTGCTGGGCTGCGAAGTTACATCTGGCCAAGGAAGATCGGTCCAGGAAAATCATCTGCTGGGCATCCTGGAGAGAGCAATCTCTAGATGGTCTCCATACGTCCGTGGCTTCTCCCTGGTCGGGCGAGCGAGAGCGGCCAACTCGCTGGTACTAGCGGCAGTGCTCCACCATCTGCACGGCTACCTGCCCGGCGAAGCCACTATCGCTAAATTACAATTCAGGCTGACGCGGTTCGTCTGGGGGTCCTGCCATCGAGCTGCTTGGCTCCCGGGAAATCTAATGGCTCGCCCTGTGTCCGTCGGTGGTGCAGGGCTGCTGGATGTAAAGACCCAACTCCAGCTTGCCTGCTTCAAGGGAGTTCAAGCTGCATGCCGAGCGGGGGGCAAAAATGCTTATTCATGGCTGGTGGAGTCCGGTGCCTGGATGGCCCCCTTGTCCTCGGGTTCCTGGCTGCTGCCCCGTCGCCGTCGGCTGCTGGATCTGTGGGAGCAGGTCTCCTCCATCCTGAGCCTGAACCACCGGGTGGTGCCCACTCCCGCCCTAATGAACCTGCCTCTCGTCGGTGCCTGCAGGTTCCTGGTTACGCCATCGCTTCGGGCTCCTTCAAGGTGGAGTGGAGTGCGCGTCCGCGACCTGGCGGGTCCTGCTACGTCGCTCATCACAAGACTGACGAGAAACACCTGCGACGATGCAGCCGCCCTTGGTTCATTCTGCCGCCGTCTGGTGGCGGAAAACGCGGGGAGCTCGCATCAAGAGAGGAGCCTGGAGGAAGCCGTGGTGCTGCGCGTGACGGCTACGCCGTTCTTGCGCATCAGCACACGCACTGCGCGTCGCATGTTGGAGCGTCCCCGCCTGGCCGCCGTTCCCATCTCGCGGTATCTCCGGCGCTGGGCGCCTGTCGTCGACGTGCCCTCCACCAGCCTAGCGTTCTCATCCCTTCGGGGGCCATGCGGCGGACATCGCTCTGCGGCTGGCCCTGCACGCCCTGCCTCATCCGGGACACCCGGCGTCTAGCCAGCCCGTCTGCATCGCCTGCGGCTCCAGCGACCTGTCGCTGGCCCACCGCTACTGGTCCTGCAGTGCCGTCCGCCCTCTTGTCCAAGAGGTGTTTTCCATCATCGGGCGGCCGCCGGACCTGCAGTCCTGGATCTTCGCGGTGGACCTCGAGGACCAAGCCATCACTATCTCCTCAGCGGCAAAGCATGCCATCTACGTTTTCTTTGTAGATCGCGAAATGCGTGGTGTCGCTGGGGACCCATTGGCGATCTTCCATCAAACTCTGCAGCGGTGGCGCCATGTACATAGTTGTATTTTTTAATCATTTTTTGTTATAACCATCATCCTCATTGCAAATTTCTCATTTTCTCATAATTAGTGAGGACTGTGCATTTATCTGAATTGACAAGATGTCAATAAAATATGATAATTGTCTCTCTCTCTCATAGGATTTAGAGTTTTATATTTATAATAAATCTATGTATTGGTATGATGTTCAAAATCCCACTTTCTCTCCTGATAACTCTTTGCAACCAACCGAACAATTCTGTATCGTTTATTTTTTTTCAAAAATCAATTTTAATTAGGGAGATTGTTTTTTTTAACTCTTTGTTTTAATTATTGGAGAATTAATTATAGGCAAGATCGTGTTTTTTTTTTTTAATTTATTTTGATAGAATATATTGCTCTTTCTACTTAAAACATTTTAATTATATTTTACCGCTTTAACTAAATTAAGATGGAAGGTTTCGTAGACGAATATTTTAAGTTCTTTTTTTTTAATCTTTTAGACCGAAATATCGAATTTTTTTTCCCCTCCTTAGAAGAAAGTTTTTCCCGCCATTTTTGTTTCTAAGCAGACGAGAAAAGACAAATTTACTCTGTGAGTAAACCTAGTTAAAAAAAATTGTTTTAAGAAAATCGTTTGAAATGTTTTAAATTGATTTTTAAATAACTTGGAAAAATGAAAATCTTAGAACATTGTTATTTAAATTTCTTAATAATGATGGAATGGATTGTTTCCGTGCGGGCACTTTTTTTTATTATCAGAAAGCGTTTTAAAAAAAAAGTGTTAAATAGCTATTTAGTGAGTTTCCTTTTTTATTATTTTGGTATAAAAATAATTTTCGTTTTTATGTATTACGTAATTGCGTTTAGGAACTGCTATGTAATTGACTGATAAAAAAACTTTTTCTTTTTGTAAGGTAGCGCTGTTACTATGGGAAAGAGTTATTGGTATTTGGCATACAGTTAAATGTTAACAGACAAAGACCTACCTTTGTGTGATGTTCCCATCAACAGGAAACACATCCAATAATTCCGTATTAATTCTACTTTTCTCTCAATAAAGTTGCTGCATGAAACTTGCTATTTAAAATAAGTATATATATGATTATCATAGTTAACCCAGGTTCCTGGAGATACCTCTATATTATTCGAGGAATACACTCATTGACAAAACTTAAGAAGTGGAATTCTTTAATGTTGCCGTTCGTCTATATTTTGAAGGGGATAGAGGCAATTTCCTTGACACTTGGTTATCTCGCGTGTCTTCAATAAAGGTCCTGTAATATCTTTCAGAGTTATTATCTGAATTCCGATATACATGCTGAAAGATACAACTTCCTTTAGTTTTGTTTATGAGTGTATACACACTTGGTTATCTCGTATGTCTTCAATAAAGATCACTGTAATATCTTTCAGAGTTATTATCTGAATCTCGATATACATGCTGAAAGGTACAACTTCCTTTAGTTTTGTCCATGAGTGTATATTGGTTATCTCGTGTGTCTACAATAAAGGTCACTGTAATATATTTCAGAGTTATTGTCTCAATCCCGATATACATGCTGAAAGGTACAACTTCCTTAAGTTTTGTCCATGAGTATAGTTACTAAGGTAATTCCTAAAATGGGAACACTTTGTTGTTGGCTGAAGCGCATCTTTTTAATTTTGAGGTTATATAAGCTTTCAATCGAAAATTTATTTTCTTGATTACAAACAAAATGAAGCTATGAAGAACATTGCTCGATGCAAATATTTGTATGTAATTCTACTGTCCTGAAAGCTTATGTCCATAGTTTACTTAAATACCATTTCTAAGATTCCAGCCTTCAGTGTAGCATATATAAGCAGAATGATCCAATACAGTATTAGAGCTCTAAAGAAGCGGTATGGTAGATTAAAAAAATTGGCGAAACCGCTGGGAGGGTTCACCACTGATGAGCCAAGCCCTTCCAATATTTTCCATCCCAGTAAGGACAGTAGAAGTTTGTTTTAGGTATAAAAGAAACATTTGTGTTTTAATGATTTCTTTTCATATATATAAAAGGCGTGTTATTGCCTTATAATTAGTATATACATTTCTGAAAATGATCAACCCATAAATAGATCTTTAATTAAAAAGACATATATTGGATCCAAAAAATAATTTAGTTTCCATTATTTCAGTTGGCTGAACGCCAACCTTTTTCAGGGTTTTTACAATATATAAATATGAAATAAATATGTTGTAAAAACCTCTTTTAAAAAGGTTGGCGTACAGCCAACTGAAATATTGGTAAATAAATTATATTTTGATCCTATATATATATCTAAAGAGACAAAGGTCGCCTCTCCCGTCAAAATAGACGTCAAAACTAGACGCCATCTATTGACCGTCGCCATAAACTAGCGGCCTCGGGTCGGTGACAAAGCCACAACACCAGCTTTGGCAGACTGAAAAGCGTCCACCTAGAGACCATGATTTCGGGCTAATGGCCCTCGTCAGTCTAGGGCGGACTTTATTCCATGAGATCCACACGGGATCTAATGGAATCTTGACAATCTGCCAAAGAGGTGTTTTGCTGGCAAAGTGGCTGGGCCAAATCTATGGCTAGAATATAGATGGCGTCTAGTTTTGACGGGAGAGGCGACCTTTGTCTCTTTAGATCAATATCCTCATGGCAAAATTTGCATATATATATATGTTATAAATATATATCAATAGGAGATTTCTGTTGATTTTTGGGATTGTTGAGATTAATGCTATGGTAATGCAGTCGTGGCAAGAATCTTGAAAGTATAATAATAAAAACAGTAAAGATTAGAAATGGCTTTAATTGAGATTTTGGAATATAGAAAACATATTTGATAAAAGTACTGCCTGGCTTAAGGCGTAAGAATAAAAAAATGAAATACTTATTTACATAATGTACAAAAGGGTTTAGCCGGCCAATGGGGAAGAACAACAATGAGTATTTATAGGGAAAGCGTGACCTCTCGCGGTCGATTTAAACAGAGTATTTGGATCTATGAAATATATTTTTAAATAAAACAATACCTTAATTTAACATTTTAAATAATACCTTTATATAACATATATATATATCCAGTACTGATGAGGGTCATAGCCTGATACCATGGTATACAGGTTGTTGGCTTTTGTCTGAATTTGTCAAAACTGGTGTTGTGTGGCTCCTTCTTTATTATCACTAGTAAAGTGTTTTTACTGGGGTGATGCACATCGTTCTGATACACCATTAAAGGGAGAGGTACCCACCTCTTTTTATACATAAATATATAACATATTATGATGCATTAGCGCGCCATCTGTTATCAAAATTCGAAACTATTATTGAGCCAGGCCCTCCCATTAATTTTTCCCATTGCAATAAGGGCTGTAGAAATTGTTTATTTTTAAAAAGAATCCGTATATAATAGTTTCGAATTTTTGATATAAAATATTATTTAGATATAGAAGATTCTTCTCAGTAAGATATGTAGTGATTTAATAGAATGAAAGAAGACAAGTTTTGTTAATCATTTAGCGACGCAAGCTTTCGGGCAAAAACCCTTCAACAGGCAAGCTAAAGCATAAATACGACACTATGAACGTAGATACTAATGGCTGAAGTGAATATATGTAAATTCGACACTATGAACGTAGATACTAATGGCTGAAGTGAATATATGTAAATACGACACTATGAACGTAGATACTAATGGCTGAAGTGAATATATATAAATACGACACTATGAACGTAGATACTAATGGCTGAAGTGAATATATGTAAATACGACACTATGAACGTAGATACTAATGGCTGAAGTGAATATATGTAAATACGACACTATGAACGTAGATACTAATGGCTGAAGTGAATATATGTAAATTCGACACTATGAACGTAGATACTAATGGCTGAAGTGAATATATGTAAATACGACACTATGAACGTAGATACTAATGGCTGAAGTGAATATATATAAATACGACACTATGAACGTAGATACTAATGGCTGAAGTGAATATATGTAAATACGACACTATGAACGTAGATACTAATGGCTGAAGTGAATATATGTAAATACGACACTATGAACGTAGATACTAATGGCTGAAGTGAATATATGTAAATTCGACACTATGAACGTAGATACTAATGGCTGAAGTGAATATATGTAAATACGACACTATGAACGTAGATACTAATGGCTGAAGTGAATATATATAAATACGACACTATGAACGTAGATACTAATGGCTGAAGTGAATATATGTAAATACGACACTATGAACGTAGATACTAATGGCTGAAGTGAATATATGTAAATACGACACTATGAACGTAGATACTAATGGCTGAAGTGAATATATGTAAATACGACACTATGAACGTAGATACTAATGGCTGAAGTGAATATATATACACATATATTCACTTCAGCCATTAGTATCTACTTTCATAGTGTCGTATTTATGCCTTAGCTTGCCTGTTGAAGGGTTTTTGCCCGAAAGCTTGCGTCGTTAAATGATTAAAAAAACATGTCTTCTTTCATTTTATTAAATCACAAAATATTATTTAATAATCTAAAATATATAATTACACTCTCGAAGCCTGGAAACTCAATATGAAATATGTTTTGTAAAAAGTATATATAATGTATCAAAGTGTGTTTCAATGTTTGCATCACATATATATCATTTTCAATATGAAGTGAAGTAAACAGATCTCGGTAAATAGCTCCCAGCTGATTCAATTTTGAAACTTTTAAATCTTCCTCTAAAAACTTCAAATGACGCCAAAGCTGAGGAATCTTTCCCCCATACATATATACCCGCGGCAAATTAGAAATTTGAGAAAAAAGCTAGATCAAACAGAGATGTGCTGAAAGAATTTCTCCATAGAAATATTAATTTCCTTCCATTTAGGAATTAAGAACTTAAATCAATCTTTCTGGGTCAATTAGTCGAGAGTAAATATTGAATTTGATGCCTCCCCTTCTCTCTTGATGGTTTTTTTTTAACAGAGGAGGTTGGAATATTGCTAGTAGAAGGAAGGTTGTTAGTTCGGGTTTCAACATCTAGATGGCAGTGTCTGACGTTTATATCTATTTGAGAGAATCGGAATGTAATAAAACAATATATATATAGTTAAACCTGTCTATAGCGCCCCCTCTAAATAGCGCCTTCCTCTCTATAGCGCCCGATTTTAAATACGTAGTACGATGCGATTTACATTAAAAGTGACCTGTCTATAGCACCCTCTCTCTATAGCACCCCATCTCCTCAGCGGCGAAGTACGCGATCTACATATTCTTCGTAGATCGCGAAATGCGTGGTGTCGCTGGAGACTCACTGGTGATTCTCCTCCAAACTCTGCAGCGCTGGCAGAGGCGCCATATTCATTGTACATAGTGTATATAATGCATATTATCTTTTTTAAAAAATGGTACAGACTGTGCACTTTGTATGTATTGACAAGATGTCAATAAAATTATTTTAATTGTCAATTGTCTATACCACCCTATTTTGGCGAGTCCCAAGAGGGGGCGCTATAGACAGGTTTAACTGTTTATGCATCTTATCCCAGTACAATATCACATTTGTACTATTTTTTCACATTGTTTCTCACATAATTCCGGCCTAAACATCAGTTTCATGGTTTTTCAGGATGCCCCAAAAACCAGCCTTTTTGGTCGTTGAGGTACAGCTTGCACCACACTGACGAGGGCCAACAGCCCGAAACGCGTACATGGTTAGCTTTTCTTGATTTATAAAGAATGAGCATTTGGCCAATATTTTGAAGAAGTAATAAGAAATCAACGAATAGTTGATATTTATTCCGATAGATGGCGCAAACCATTGTGTATTTAACAATCTCAAATTAAAAATGTTGAAATAAATTGATATATTCTAATCCATATCTTATTATGGACATCGATGCAGCTATTCCAAACTTATAAGAATAACTACAAGAAATATTTCAGTATTTTCGACTAAGTTTCTCAGAAGAGAGAAATTTATTGAAAACCATTTAATACAATATATGGCCTACATTAGAAATCGGAGTGGGGTTGGTGGAGCAGAATAGATGGTCAGTGGTCAATTTATTTTAACTGCCCTCTGTGAATTTGGTATTCATGGTGGGGATGATGGATGTTGACAGCTGAGATTGGCACCACTAAACAAATATTGGTCCAGAGGAAGTGTGGAAATAGGATGAAAGAGGCGAGGGGTTAGCAGTGCTATGCAAATTAAACGTAAATCTTAGCTGCATATAGTACATTGATGGGGACCATTTAAGAAAGAAAGACTTTGGTCTATTTTGAAGGCATTTTTTATTCTTTCTTTATTTTTGTATTTTGTAGAGTAACTTCCGTATAAAGTATATTTTTAATACACATGAAGTACATTTTGAATCGCTATGCAACTTTTTTAGCGATATTATGTGTGACGTGCAGCATGTTTAACTTTATCAAACACTGATTCTTTTACGACCAGGCTGTTTTTCAAATAGGTAGTAGCTATTTATGCCTATTTATGTTTCTTTTTTTTTTTATGATAGCTATGTAATACTATTAATTAAATAATACAACACACAGGTTTCTGGAGATGAACTTCATTTTTATTAACGCAATCTCGAGCTTTCGGGCATCTCTGCCCTTCTACAGAAGTATGTAAATACGAATAAAAACTGATAAATCAAGAAAATGGGTTGGCTAAATATCAGGGAACAGGCTAGATTAACGTTTAGTTGTTGATTTTCTCGTGGCCAACAGCCCAAAACGCGTTCGTGGATGGCTTTTCTTGATATATCAAGAAAATGGGTTGGCCAATAATTAGGCAACAGGCTAAATCAACGTTTAGTTGATTTCTGTTCCACTAGTTGGCGCTCTGCCATCTTAAAAAGCTCATGTGCTCATGGCCAACAGCCCAAAACGCGTTCGTGGTTGGCTTTTCTTAATTAAAAAAAAAAAAATGGGTTAGCTAATAATCAGGGAACAGGCTAAATCAACGTTTAGTTGATTTCTGTTCCACTAGTTGGCGCTCTGCCATCTAAAAAGCACATGTGCTCGTGGTCAGGATATGATTAAAGGGGTGTTACCTTTCCGATCGAAGATGACGCATAGTATCTACGCCTATTTTGACGGGAGTGATAACTTTTAACGAGAAGTAATTTAACGATATTTAAACAGCTTGCTCTTTACAATCCTGTATTCCATGTACGAGGAATGTGAAGTAGCCAAGGAATAGAAGGAAGCCACTTCGATCGAACTCAGGGCTGGCTAGCCAGGACAAGTATTGAGTAGCTGTCATATGAACATGTTTCTTGTCATATATTTATATCGACCCGCAATGTCATTTCAAACCCTTGTTTCCTCAGACGTCACTGTCGTTTGGCCTATTATGCGCAGATACTCACTGCGCATGTATTACAAGGACACGTTACTCCTGAAAGCAAAATTATTTCGTATTCCCTCTTTTTTCTAAAGTCTGAATTTATAAGGTCAATATAAAGTAAAATCTCTCCTACGAACGACCTACCTGTTGAGCGACCGCTTCCCTAAACGATTACTGTAGATAAGATTAAAATAATTCCATAGAACCTCCATGAGAAGACACTCCCGATAGAGGACACCTTTCTACAAAGGACAGTTTTCATCACCAGAATGACCATTTTTACTATTTAACAACTCTCCGGTAAGAGGACACCTCTTCATAAAAGACACTTTTGCTCTGTAACTAGGTGTCCTCTACAGGGAGGTTATACTATACTGAGATCTAAGCTAACCTCCAATAAGAGACGACCTCCTACAAGAGAAACCAGTAGTTTCCATGTTCTTTGGGTGATGTATCATGGGAGTCTTTCTTTAATTATTTAATTTTGTTCCTTTCCTAGTCTCCGGGACGAATATAAAATAAGACAAACGGGACTTTATTAAGAGCTTTTGTTGTTGTAAATAAATGCACAGATTCGATTAAGGAAGTAATTCCAAAATGTTGAGTCATGCTAATCTCTATAGAGATCCATCAATAAGCTTTGATGAGCCAAAATGGGCGGTAAAGGAGAGGTCTGTGGACCGGTTCCCTTGTTCGCTAACTCAAATCTACCGTAAAGTTGTAGTAAGACTTGATAATTTTATCTTGAAGATAAGAGGTTGCCTGGCCAGCATTCATATTTCTTTTTAAAAAATCATTTTTAGCGCCTTTTCAAATGCTTTATTTTCTTGACGAGGACAAAAGACTTTTGTCGGAACGTTGAGAAAATAAAATTTTCCCTGACCGAAGTGTCTCTTTTTTGAAAGAAATTAATAAAGTTAGGGAAGGTTAGGTTAGGATCGTTTTCAGCTTTGATTTAGTTAAATTGAGGTTAGGTTTAGTTTAGGTTAAAGTTGGGTTGAGGTTAGGCTTCGTTAGGTTAAAGTTGGGTTGAGGTTAGGTTTTGTTAGGTTAAAGTTGGGTTGAGGTTAGGTTTAGTTTAGGTTAAAGTTGGGTTGAGGTTAGGTTTAGTTTAGGTTAAAGTTGGGTTGAGGTTAGGTTTAGTTAGGTTAAAGTTGGGTTGAGGTTAGGTATAGTTTAGGTTAAAGTTGGGTTGAGGTTAGGTATAGTTTAGGTTAAAGTTGGGTTGAGGTTAGGTTTCGTTAGGTTAAAGTTGGGTTGAGGTTAGGTTTAGTTTAGGTTAAAGTTGGGTTGAGGATAGTGTGAGTAAAGCATGGGAACCGGTCCCGAGACCTCCCATGATAAAGGGATAACCATGGAGATTATGGGTTTCCCCTCATCACCATGTACTCCCTCGAGGGCGACGGCGTGCGACAACGTCTGGAACGACTCCTGGGGCAGAACGTTGAGTCCACCGACTCGGAGACCGTGAAGCGACTGAGAAAAGCCATTGTGGACGATTACTTCAACACGATGCGAGCCAACATCCAAGAACGGCGTCTACGACAGCGATGGCGGGACAGGATGCTGGCCGCGAAGAACCCCGAGCCATTCACCCGACTTCGAAGACAGGTCCAGAAGACAGAATCACCGCTCGACCTACAGCTTAAGCTTGACGAGGAGAGGGAGACGTTGAACCGACAGAAATTTACGGAGAGCCTAAAGCCTGTACATGAGGATGCCATCTACGAGATCCTGATGGAGGATCTGGTAACGCGGGTGGTAGAAGAAGTCGAGATTCCACAGTCCACGGGGATCGAACATCCCAACGAGAACGAGCTGGTGAAATGTGTGAAGAAAGAACAAAGTTTTACTCGGATGTGGAAACTGGCGAAGTACGTCGCTGAGGGCTTGCATCGCTTCGACAGCGAGGTGGAGCTGAGATTGGAAGCGGAGTCGTCGCTTCTTTTCGAAGAGTACGAAGAGGAGCAGGCGACGGTCTTCTCAGGTGTCTCTTCGGAGGAATCTTCGTCGGAAGCATTTTGAGTCGTATGGCGATAAATTAAATAAGCTGAGTTCTTCGTGGAACAACAGAAAACATTCCACTCACCCGTTCTCTGCGTGAAAACTTTACATTCCTCCATTTTTACAACACTGATTACTGGTGGATAGTAATTATGGACAAAGAAATGACACATCTCTCTTTTAAAATGCAGTAAAACAATGCTTTCAGGGTTTATCACACAAGTACAAAACGTAATGGTGGTATCTATCCTATTGTAATTTGGTTATTGGGGTAGAGTCGACACCACGCTGATGAGGGCCATCAGCTTGGAACAGAGTAAATCTTGATTTATAAAGAAACTGTATTGGACACTGGATTGAACTAAATTTAAAAATCAACGTTTAATTGATACTTAGTCCAAAAGATGGCGCTTCGCCATCTAAGAAGATCATTTAAGCGGCTCAGCCCAAACCTTTTCATTCGTATTTCCATCAAGTTACAGTAATATGGAGTATTTATAAGGCTCCCCATATCGGATAATGGGTGACTTTTGTACGCACCGGGTTACACAGTCGTAAGAAACATTTCCTATCTTTATTTACATACTCCAATTAATATTTACATACTCCTTTTGTTTACCTTTACAGATGTCCTGTTAATTCTTTCTTTCAAAAGCCTTGCAGATTACATAACGGTTATTTGATAGAATTTATAAGACTTTAAATACGTTTTGAACAAGTAGTGAAGCTATTGCAGTGTGACAATGCAGTTTATTGCGTCCCAGCTCGCATCTTGCGAGTCTTCAAGGCACGGAACCAGTCTCTGGTGAGGGAATAGGTTCGAATGAGTTCTCGTAGAATGATGAAGTCGCGGAAGAGAGTCTGCGGTAGAGTCACTAGGTTCCTGAACTTGTAGGGCATGACCGTGCGAGTGACCCGGGTAGGATAGGGCGGAATCTTGAAGGCGATCATACCCCGCTGGAGCTGGGACAGTACCTGGACATTGTGGTCCTCCAGCTCGCGATACTCCCGCAAGTACGGTCCCTTGATGGCGTACTGTTGGGCGTACATCTGCTCCAGAGCCACCCCCAGCACCTGGTTGTTGTAGTAGTTCTTCTGGAAGCTCAGTGCACGGGGCAGCGCGATGTCCTTCAAGTACGGCACGTTCTTGATCTTCGGTAGCCATTCGTACACGACGTCCTCCACCCCGCTCTCAAAGTCCGGGTCGGTCAGATGCCTAGCGAGGAGAAGAGATTTGACGCGGTGAGCGTGTTGGAGCGCTGTTTCGGCGTTGTTGGCGATGGCCTCGTAGATCTGACGCTCCAGATCAGTCACCTTGAGCTTAGGTGTGATGGGGTAGGCGCGTAGATAGCGTACGAAGTCCAAGTTGGGGTCCGTGAAGAGCTCCCTAGGAAGATTTTTCGCTTCAGAGTCTGAAGAAGGGTCATAAGGAGGAATGCCTTCGAAAGGGTCGATTCTAGTGGACTGGGTTCGGCCAGAGGAAGGCTCGGACGGTGGGATGTAGGTGTCAGGTCTGTGGATGGAGGAATCCTCGCCCGTGAAGAAGTAGGCGTTGGCCCATCTGGGATTGAGGGGGAGTGGGGTGGACATGTCTGTTCTGACGTAAGAGCCCCTGGCCGTGGAGGACCCTGGATGGGATTCAATAATGGTAGTCAATCAGCATACTCATATCTCTACGTATAGAACATGATCCTGGGACTTTGTGATCCAGTTCTTTGCCGATACGATGTTGAGGGACTACATGGCAAAGTGATTGTCATTGAGAGAAGCTCAATTTGACAAAGAGGACCCATGGAGGGTGTAACAAAGAATCTGTGGCAATCGAATAGATAATGGACAAGATGTCTGGAAAAATGTACAAGATCGAAGTATGTCTAGTGATAGTTAGCTTGGTACGTCTGACTGTTAGGAGTGCAACAAGCCCAATCTGGTATACAATTCGGGAACTATTAGAAACATATTTTAACGTTATTTTTCTTTTTAAAAAATATATATTATAAGGGACTGCGGCGTATGATTATAAAACAACTTAAAGTTTCACCGCATAAGTTTCTTTTCTGTGAAAAAAACAATATTTATTTCAAAGAGAAATATTTACTATTTCTAACTTTTTTGGATGAAGTATGAAAGGGTGAAAATATGAAGAGTAATGGCGAACGGAAAAATAAAAGTGTCCAGGGGCGGGAATCGAACCCACAACCTTCCGCTTACCGGGCAGATGCCATGTCCACTAGAAAATTTCTCTTTGAAATAAATATTGGTTTTTTCACAGAAAAGAAACTTATGCGGTGAAACTTTAAGTTGTTTTAAAAAATATATAATTAAAATATATTTCTATAGCCCTTATATCAGGGTATTTTGTTTAAATATTGTTGCACCAAGTTGTAGCTTTGCAGGGTCGTCGACCTTGGTTTCCTCCTCCTTCTTGGTGTTATACACGTTTCCCGAGCGGGTTTCCATATTCAAAGCAAATACATAAAAGTAAATAAATAAAAGTAAATAAAAATAAATTACCTTTCAAAGTTATTGTGTTTATTTATTCGTGGTCTTCCTCGTAGGCCGTTATCCGCAGTCTCCCTCTAGGTCCTCTCTCGCTCCAATAACCAATCAAAATATATATACAATAAATATTACAAAAGGAATGAAACTATAAAAAGGAATGAAGATAATCTAAATATTCTGTTTCAAATAAATATTAAATATCATAGAATATTTTGAATAAATGTGAGACGCATTAAAATTGATGTAACACAATATATTAAAAACAAAATAGGCATATCCTGTTCGCGTCACATGAGCTTTATAGATGGCAGAGCGCCATCTAGTGGAACAGAAATCAACTAAACGTTAATTTAACCTCTTCCCTGATATCTGGCCAACCCAATTTCTTAAAAAATCAAGAAAAGACAACCACGAACGCGTTTCGGGCTGTTGGGCCTCGTCAGCGTGGTGCACGCTGTAACTCTACGACCAAAATTCTTTTGGTACCAGAGGCTTCTTGAGAACTAATTTAAAAAAAGGGTATTTAAGGCCAAACTTTCGTAACATATATATTTGCTCATCAGTGGTGAACTCTCTCAGCGGTTTCGCCAGTTTGATTTACCACTGATGAGCCCCAAGTCCTCTCAATATATATTTGCAATTATTTAGTTATTTGAATGTAATTCTACTGTCCTATAAGCTTATATCCATAGTTTTCTTGAAAACCATTTCTGAGATTCCATCCTTCAGTGCTGCGTATATAATCAGAATCATCCAATACAGTATTAGAACTCTGAGAAGCGGTCTGGTGGATTAAATTGGCGAAACCGCTGGGAGGGTTCACCACTGATGAGCCAAGCCTTCCCAATACATATTTTTTCATCGCAGTGAGGACAGTAGAAGTTTGTATTATGTATAAAAGAAACATTCGTGCTTTTAAATTCTTTCATTTTATATGTATAGATGGCGCGTTATTACTTTGTGTTAATTATTTAGTCTTTGTGTAGAAATTTGTCTTTAAAAAAATATAATTAAAAAATAATCTAAGGCTATATGATTATAACTTCATATTTTCACATATAGATGACGCTGAATATTATTTTCAAATGGGATTATTTATTATATATCTACACAACAATTTTATATCAAATATTTAAAATATTAATAAATTTCTCATTAAGTAATGAACTTATTTATATTTTCCCTATGTACATATTAAACATTTACGTAAAAAAAAGTCATAAGTATTGTGTAATAAAGTCAATAAAAACTGTTAAAGAAAGGGTTAAAAAAATTGTCGATACACATTCTAAATCTTCTTATCGAAAAAGGATAAAAAAAAGAGAGAAAGGTAAATCTTCAAATAGATAAAAACAAAAAACTCAGTATTTGATAAAATTACATTTAAAAAAAAAGATAGCAAACTATCTGGTCACCCTGTTTACTCTGTGAAAACAAAATAAAACGGTTAATTAAAGGGGTGATGAAATCGCCATAAAATTTTAAAATTTTCAATAAAATGGTCAAATTTATTAGTTTTCTCCATCTTCGATAAAAGCGATCAATTTTTTATGTCGATTTTATTACCTATAACTCGGATGGAACTGCCTTGAGCTTTTCCGGATGAGAAAAAAAAGGTATAATTTCCTATTTTAGCGGCAGGGGGGAGCTTATTTCTCAAGGAGGGATTTACAACTCTGAGACATGGCGTGGAAAATCAATGAAAATCTTTTATGGTGGTCTTCTGATAGTTAGACAAGTATCTGTGTTGAGAGGAATTTGTCTTTTGATCAAAATTGCTTCTAATTTTTCAAAGCTACTTTTTTTAAAGTACATATATCTACATAGTGTGATCAATAATTTACAGGAATGCTAAATATTTAAAGAAATACAAAAGTATAATAAAGTTTTATTTAAAATTTCTCAAAATAATGACAGTCACTATCTATACACTTGTTCCATCTTTTTTTTTTCCGGATATCAAAACACCTCTGAAAATCCTCATCTTTCAGGCTTTTCAAAATATTCTTCGAATTCTCCTTCATTTCAGGTATTGAGTCAAATCGAGGTCCTTTTAAGACTCTTTTAATTTTAGGGTAAAGGAAAAAGTCGTTGAGAGCAAGGTCAGGAGAATAGGGTGGCTGGGGGAGTAAAGCAATTCCGAGTTTAGCCAAATAGAGTTGTACAGTGACTGCTGTATGTGGCCGTGCGTTGTCATGACGCAAGAGACAATTTTTCTGATGCCATTTTTCGGGTCTTTTCTGACGCATAGGCTCTCTTAAACGTCGCAATACATCAAGATAGTAATGTTGATTAATGGTCTGACACTCGGGCACGAATTCATAGTGTACCAATCCCTTTACATCAAATAAAGTGATAAGAAGACACTTAAGCTTCGATTTGAACATCCTTGCTTTCTCTTGCTTATTCGACAAGCTTTTAATCGTGCAAACCATTCAAATGTCCTCGATTGTGATCGGGCATCTTCTTTAAAAGCCTGCTTCAAGATTTTAAATGATTCGGAAGCTGTTTTCCCTAATTTAAAGCAAAACCCTATGCAGACTCGCTGTTTTTCAATACAGTCCATACTGAAATTTAAAAATGTTCTGATATACTCGAGCTTATAAATTCGATAAAACGTGAGCGCGTGCGTCTATGTGATATATTTTTATTTCTACGTGTTGATAAATGTTTTATCTATAAGGTCTCCTTATAAAATTATTTCATTATTTTGAATATTTTACGTGATCCAGTCTCATTCCTGGAAATTATTGATCACACGTTGTATAAGCTATTGTCATGGATATTAAATTAGAATAATGCAACAGTTTTTGGAGATGAGTTTCGTTTCAATTTATTCGGGCGTTCTCAAGCTTTCGGTGCATATTTTCGCCCTTCTTCAGGAATATAAAAACAAATAATAATAATCGCCGTTAGATACTAATTAAATTTAGTTATAAATTCAATTGCCATCTATCGATAAAATATGTAACAAATAAATGTACTGGCAATATGTTTCTTTTCAATAATATCATCAAATATTATCTCTACAGACCTTACTGTAATGATATAAGTTATTAAATGAGAGGGTTTGGCTCATTAGTGGTGAATCATTCAATAACTTCTATCATTGCATTAAGGTATGTAGAGGTACATCCAATTATTTGTTTAGGCAGATACGATAAGTTAACCCCCACACTGATAAAACGGTGTTTACCTTACAACCCTGAACACTCGGATTTTCCTGGAAAATCTCTTGAAGATTTCTTGAAAAAGCCATGGTCCACTTGTGCTATGTGAGCAGAAGAACTTAAATTGACTTGTTCCATATGTAAATACCTGTTTTCTTTCCTCTTTTCGCTCTCCACTTCTCCCATCCATATCTCCAAAAAATTTTAATTTTATTTATTTATTTTTTAAAATTCTTCTTATTTCTTTATTCTTTCTTATAATCTGTATATATTTACCATATGTATATATTCTTTCACCATTTTTATTTCCCACTTTCTCCGTTTTGTAACCCCAAGGAGAATCCTCTGTAAGACCTGTGTGTCTTAATAAAGGCTTTTGTGTGTGTGTGGTATGTAGAGGTAATAATTGGTGTTATTATTGAAAAGAAACACATTGCCAGCAAATTTATTTGTTACAAATTTTATCTAATTGGATTGTTGAGTGGAGATAAGAAAGAAGGAGAATAATTGAGATACGGTAATTTTGTGAAAGGAATTTGTTGTGTTCTCTACCTAACAAAAATAGCACTTGACGAACACTAAGGTATTAGCCATTTATTTCTATAAAAAAGATACTTTTTCACTCTCCTCTTACACTCTATATACATCCAATCATTTTTACATATTTTATTTTCTATCAGAAAATTAATACATATTTACATATATGCTGCATTTTTTTTCTTTAATAATAAAATTTGCATATGGAATCATTACAGAATTAAAATTACGAAAGATTTATTTTTTCACAATAAAAATATTTCTTATAGAAGCGTGTTCAAGATTTATACAATATAATATGTTTGGAAAAAGAGACATCAGCCAATGATTTATTTAACTCCCAACGTTTCAATGATTCGCTGCCACTCTCCTCAGGGGTATTATTATTTTGAATCCTATTTTCTACTCTATATACAGTTACACGAGCGTCATTCCTCATTTCCTAATCAATCAGTCAGTTTTCATCTCTGTCACCGTTTGCTTTTTTTTTTTTTTTTTGGAATGGCGCCCTCCTATTGGTTGGCTACGGTCAGGCCACCTTTGCCCCCCCCCCCCCCCCCCCCATCATGCCCCCCCCCCCCCCCCCCACTCGCTATTTCGTCTTTGTAACTATTGTGTTGGAGCGGGTCGCTCCTTAAATAAATGCATATATTAGATAATAACCAAATGGAATCCTCTCTTTCTTTTTCCCAGTAAGAGACGCCTACGGAAGCCAACAGTACATAGACAGATAAAGCACATAGGCTATAGTTATTAACTAACATATGCAATTATTTAAGGCGCCAATTTATAATTGTAACAAATAGTATTTGAATCAATACATTCAATCGGGTAAAACACGGGCGTTGCCCGGGTCATTCGGCTAGTACTTATATATGTACAAAATTTCCTAAATACATGAGGATGCATTACATGTATTTTATACAATTGTGTAAGTATATAAGTTGAAAATAGGAATTAAACTAAATCATACCACTGATCCTCCTCTACATCCCGGCTCTCCTGGCCTTACCCGGCGATGATCCCCTGGCCACCCATCCCCAGGTTCCTGTACAATGTATATAGTGGTTTGTATATATTCCGCTTTATGTGTCCATCGGGGCTCAAAAATCATCCATTCTGGTTAGCAGCCTGTAAATAAAGATATGTCCAAACTAAATCATTCCCCTGAAGTCACTAAAACTTCGGGAATTAAATAATTGATTGATGTAGCTATCTCTTTTTCCAAACATCTTTTTCACCTCTGAGATCCCTGTACAATACTAGCTTCTCACACTGTTATAATATGTTTTACACGATTACATTAAATTTGTAAGCTTAGAATAAATGGAAGAACTCCCCACCTTCCATGTAATTTTGTGTAATTATATATTACTAACGGCGTCACCGTGGTTCTACCCAGTTGAATACTTGCCAAAAGTGTGTTAACAAATGTTATTTTATTATACAAGTAGTATAGTACAAGTATTACTTGTAATTGGATTCTTATTTTTTTTAATTATTATTATCCCTAGTACACACACGGCCATGATAATCATTACTCTTTACCCTAAAGTATCTTTTATCATTTCGGAGAGAAAAGACAATTTGACAATTAAAATAATTTTATTGACATCTTGTCAATACATGCAAAGTGCACAGTCTGTACTGTTAAAAAAAAGACAATATGCATTATATATACTATGTACAATGAATATGGCACCTCTGCCAGCGCTGCAGAGTTTCGGAGGGAAAAGAAGAAACGTAATTTTTTTTAATTAAAACAAAGCTCCTTTATTTTTTACCAGAAGGAACTTTTAATATGGAAGGGATCAGCTATAAGTATAAACTGTACAGGCATAGCTGTACATAATGTGACCATAAAAGCATATTTCCATAGAACTTTCACCTAACGATGTCCTAAACTTAACATAATATTGCCTTAACACTAACCTGACTATGCAAATAAAAAAAGTTGCCATATATACAGATATGCAACTTAAAATATATATACATCAATAGTCAATATATAAATAGACAAGGGATTAATATTCTTCACAGAAATATTCTCGATTTGTGTCCTACTGTCAACTGTAATAGCCATAAAAATTTATTTGAACCTTAGAGTCAATATAAAATGAAAGGATTTAAAAGCACGAATGTTTATTTTAAACAAGTATTCTATATACAGTTACGAGCGTCATTCCTCATCTCCTAATCAACAATCAGTCATCAGTTTTCATCTCTGTCACCGTTTGCTTTTTTTTTTGGAATGGCGCCCTCCTATTGGTTGGCTACGGTCACGCCACCTTTGCCCCCCCCCCCCCCCACTCGCCTTTTCGTTTATGTAATTATTGTGTTGGAGCGGGTCGCTCCTTAAATAAATGCATATATTAGTTAATAACCAAATGGAATCCTCTCTTTCTTTTTCCCAGTAAGAGACGCCTACGGGAGCCAACAGTACATAGACAGATAAAACACATAGGCTATAGTTATTAACTAACATATGCATTTATATAAGGCGCCAATTTATAATTGTAACAAATAGTATTTAAATCAAAACATTCAATCGGGTAAAACACGGGCGTTGCCCGGGTCATTCGGCTAGTTTTACATATAAAACAAACTTTTACTGTCCTTACTGCAATGAATAAATATTTGGAGTGCTTGGCTTATCAGTGGTGAACTCTCCCAGCGTTTTCGCCAATTCAATCTACCAGACTGCTTCTTTAGAGCTCTAATACTGTATTGGATCCTTCTGCTTATATATGCTACACTGAAGATTGGAATCTTAGAAATGGTATTTAGGCAAACTATAAACATAAGCTTTTAGGACAGTAGAACCTCTATGAAAGGACACTCACGCTTGAGCACACCTCTCTACAAAGGACAGTTTTCATTTGCAAAATTACTATTTTTACTATTTAGCAACTCCCCGGTAAGAAGACACCTCTTCCTAGAGGACACTTTGGCTTTGTTATTATGTGTTGTCCTTTACAGGGAGGTAGTTCTACTGTGGTGGATAATATAATAGCGTATAATATTTTACTATGGACATAAGCTATAAATGTTTAAATATATCATTGAAAAAAACCTTTTTACATTAAACTTTTCAACAAAAAAAAAAATCTCTATTCTTGTGTGAAGTACATATTCTCCCTATAACGTGAAATACAATTGAAGTCAATGTAATTTGAAATGGAAAATTTTCCCATTTACCACTTCTCAATAATTCAACCATGACGTACACTTTTAAGATTCAGCCTATTTTAAATTTTTCCAATTTGAAAAAAAAAATTCTCTTTTCCTTTCCTTTTTTGTTTTGTTCAAAATTAAAACAGAGGAACATTCAATTAAATAATCCTCCCCCAGTCAAATGTGTTGTATAAATTCCATTCTATGAAAATAAAGTTATTTAGAAAAGACGGAAATGTACGAGAAAAATAAGAATTTTTACATTTATTTCTGTGACAGGAAGCCATTTCTGTGAATAACTAAAATGTAATAATTTTAACTCTGTGATTTTTTCTTTATTTTCTTTCCCCCTTTCTCTATTATATCTCACTTCCTCCTTTTCATCCTTTTTGACAATAAACTGTGTTGAAAATTGAATTTTCACTCTGTGAATTGTAATAAGAAAATTTTGCTTACTACTATTAAAATAATAGGTTTCTTGCGCGCGCGCGCGTAAATAGTTTATTGTTCGTCTGCTACATATTTACATAACTAATGCTAGCGAGTATCCGGCGGCTTCTCCCGGTTGTAATCTTATTCGAATTTTGCCTAACAACGGTTATCAGCAGTATAAAATTCATTAATATACCATTGTCATCATTTTTTTATTTTATAAAATATGCAAATAAGTTAGTTATTAGTTTAATTTGTGTTAAGGCTTTGAATACACTATATTTTTTAACTGAATCTTCATCAATACATATATTTGTTTTTTTAAAAAATCGATTAAATTTTATTAATAGTTTTAATATAAAAGAGTGAAAGTGGCCTTTGAATCTCCCTCCCTTGTATATATGCATACCCATGGACAAAAATTAAGGAAGTGGAATGTCTTTGATGTTGCTGGTCGTCTGCTTTTTTTTTTTTTTTTTTTAAGGAGACAGAGACAATTTTGTTCACACTTGGCTATTTCGCGTGTCTTCAATAAAGGTCATTGTAATATCTTCCAGAGTTATTGTCTGAATCCCGATATACATGTTAAAAGGTACAACTTCCTTAATGAATGTATATAAATATGACCTGGCTTCGCCCGCGTTCTGCTTGAATGAATATTTCGCCTATTAAACATGATACAACATATCATCATCATAATAATAATTAATCTCTAATTAAAAAAAAGTAAGTAAATAAGTCCAGTATTTGGCTAATTGGATTTATATTTTGGTTGAAAATATGACAAAGTCTTCTTCCACAGATGCATCCCTATATCCTGTTTAAAAAAGGTTGATGAATTTTACAAATTGAATTCTATATCGTATCAGAAATCTACTCACAAAGGTCAAATATTATGGGAATGTATGCATAATATAAACGGAATATGCAAATATTCAGTCTGATTTGCATACTCAGGGATCAAGCCTAGGACAATGCCTTCTTTTAAATACCTACTCAGCCTAACGAACGTTAAAAAAGAAACACAATGGAGAGAGAGCTTTATTATAAAGAAAATCCTTTTTAAAAAAATTCAAATTAGTGGGATTATTATTAACTTACATTAATAGAGAAGAAAATTAGAGTTAAATATTTAATTAAAAAGCGTCCAATTTAGTCTATAAAGAAAAGGGTTCTTTAAAAATATCTTAGGGAGAAAGAGGATTGTTAGAACAATTTATAAGAAACGTTAGTAGAGAAAGAAGGATATGTCCATTAGCTGCAATTGTACAGATAGACAAAGGCTTGGTGGTATCGTCTGAAACTTTAAGCGCCATTTTGGTATTCTACTTCTGTTTCTATCGTCTGTTTAACATCGCCGTAATATTGATGCATGATAATTGAAGCTATTTTAGCGATTTTTTTTACATTATATTTAATAACTAAACTACTTTATCTACTGTCCGTACTCCGATAAAAAAAAAATGGGGAGCATTTTAATTGTGAATGAAAATAATTAATACAGAAATAGAGGTTAAATTCTTATATATTATCACAGTTTCAAATTAGAATTTTATTAATCAATTGTTACACTTTGAGAGTGATGTTTTCCCTCAAAACTAAACTATAGAAAGTGAAAAATCAGTTATACAATTTACATACCTTCCTTATATAACATTAAACATAAAAGTATTTACATATTTACTAATATAAACATTTGCTTTACATTTTCTATAAAAAAATTTCGTGACAATATAGATGGGGTACTAATACCTTGAAATTTATTATATAAATAACTGGTATTTGTGTGAATTGTTTGTTGAAGAGCTTCGCTCGATGCAAATTTGTTTGTATGTATTTCTACTCTGTGTCATTTGGAAATAAAATTCATCCACGTGGATCAAATTCAATATTTCGATATACACTAATAGACAAAACTTAAGGAAGTGTCATATTTTGATGTCGCCGGTCGTCTGTTTTTTTTTAATTTGGTTTTTGAAGGAGACAGAGATAATTTTGTTCTAACTTGGTAATCTCGTATATCTTCAATAAAGGTCATTGTATTATATATCAGAGTTATTGTCTTAATCCCGATATACATGGTAAAATGTACAACTTTCTTAAGTTTTGTCCATGAGTGTACTCAGATATTTAAAAACAAATTTATCGGTAAATGATAAAGAAAACTCAAAGTTGAGGTAAAAGTAAAACATTATAAAATTTGCTTTCTTTAGGGCGTATTTGCTTGAAATAATAAACTACACTCATACGTTTTATACTGGGGTGATAACATAAAATGCATTATTTCACTTTTTAAAATACATTTTAAAAGAGAGAGGAGCCACTTTTTGATACATGAATATCATCCTCCCGTAACTTTATGTTGTGTTATATATATATATTAAATAGAGCAATCCATAAATATATCTTTACTCAAAAAGGCATATATTGGCCTATAAGGTAAAATAAATTATATTTTGATCCAATCCATGATTTTTAATTTAAAAATATTGTAAATAGAGCAATCCATAAATATATCTTTAAATAATAATATTTTGATTCAATATATGCCTTTTTATTTTAAACATATATATATTAAAAATTAAAAAAAAGGCATATCCTGACCAGGAGCACATGTGCTTTTTAGATGGCAAAGCGCCATATATATTGTAGTGTAGTTTATTTATAATTTACATAATTTTGAGTTTTATTTTTTAATATAGAATTACATAGTTTGTGGCTCGAAATGTGTATTTGTTATATAAATGTTACAATTTTAGACCGTTGTTACCGAGAATAAAGTTGGTTTGTGTGTAGTATCTCTCTTCGCATCTATGTTCCAACGCGACAAATATATATATATTGTAACCTCACGATGATTCTCACGACGTAGGAACTGTTTTAAATATATACGAATAAAAGATTACATGAGGAGCTTCTTTTTCGATTTATTGCGAGCTTTCGAACCTTTCGGTTCTTCTACAGGCATGGATAGCATGAATATACTAACGTTAGTATATTCATGCTATCCATGCCTGTAGAAGAACCGAAAGGTTCGAAAGCTCGCAATAAATCGAAAAAAGAAGCTCCTCATGTAATCTTTTATTCGTATATATTTAAACAAAATCGACTGAGTTCATGTAGCCGAAAATACTGTTTTAAATGGATAGAAAGGTAGACAGAGTGAGGTACAGGAAGGAAATCAAAGCGAAAGCCTTACCCGGCAACACCCGACTTTATTTAAAATGCGGACCCCATAAAAAAGAAGGTGTTTGGTGTTAGCTGTGACACACCCTATGGTGACATTTGGACACCCGCCAAGACCTGTCGGGACTCGTGACCTACAGTAGGCGACATCTACCGTGGTGGTGACATCTAGCGGGGCTGTCCTGTAGACTGATCTTCATCACCCGAAACTCGTCTTGTATATCTCCTTCATCACCCGAAAGTCGTCTTGCATATCTCCTTCATCACCCGAAAGTCGTCTTGCATATCTCCTTCATCACCCGAAAGTCATCTTGCATATCTCCTTCATCACCCGAAACTCGTCTTGCATATCTCCTTCATCACCCGAAACTCGTCTTGCATATCTCCTTCATCACCCGAAAGTCGTCTTGCATATCTCCTTCATCACCCGAAAGTCGTCTTGCATATCTCCTTCATCACCCGAAACTCGTCTTGCATATCTCCTTCATCACCCGAAACTCGTCTTGCATATCTCCTTCATCACCCGAAAGCCGTTTTGCACATCTCCTTCATCACCCGAAAGCCGTCTCGCATATCTCCTTCATCACCCGAAAGTCGTCATGCATATCTCATTCATCACCCGAAAGTCCGTCTTGCATATCTCCTTCATCACCCGAAAGTCGTCTTGCATATCTCCTTCATCACCCGAAAGTCGTCTTGCATATCTCCTTCATCACCCGAAAGTCGTATTGTATATCTCCTTCATCACCCAAAAGTTGTCTTGTATATCTCCTTCATCACGCGAAAGTCGTCTTGCATATTTCCTTCATCACCCGAAATTCGTCTTGCATATCTCCTTCATCACCCGAAAGTCGTCTTGTATATCTCCTTCATCACCCGAAAGTCGTCTTGCATATCTCCTTCATCACCCGAAAGTCGTCTTGCATATCTCCTTCATCACCGAAAGTTGTCTTGCATATCTCCTTCGTCACCCGAAAGTCGTCTTGCATATCTCCTTCATCACCCGAAAGTCGCCTTGCATATCTCCTTCATCACCCGAAACTCGTCTTGCATATCTCCTTCGTCACCCGAAAGTCCGTCTTGTATATCTCCTTCATCACCCGAAAGTCGTCTTGCATATTTCCTTCATCACCCGAAACTCGTCTTGCATATCTCCTTCATCACCCGAAAGTTGTCTTGCATATCTCCTTCATCACCCGAAAGTCGTCTTGCATATCTCCTTCATCACCCGAAAGTCGTCTTGTATATCTCCTTCATCACCCGAAAGTCGTCTTGCATATCTCCACTCTATCCTATTGAGATTGTCACAAGTCAATTTATAAGAAATTTACTCCATTTTTGAAGCGTATGATTCGGTTTAAAATAAAACAATTGCCTTACAGCAATGATAAATTAATGGAAGGGCCTGTGTGGTGTGAACCCTCCCAATAATTTATCATTTGGAGTAAGAGAGAAGTAGAAAACCTTTTTAAAAAAGGAATCATACGCGTCAAAAATAGTTTAAATTTATGATAACAGATGACGTGTTAATGCATCAAAAGTCTCTTAATATTGAGCTTTTTGATAATGTCTGTGTTGAGGATGGGTAGAGCTCATCAATGGATGCATTCCTTGATGTGTTTTGGGAATCGGTGGACAGTTACGACCCGGGGTCGAATCCTGATTTGGGTACTTTTTTTCCTTAAGAAAAAATTGCTTCATTGGCTCTACCGTTTCTTGTAAAAGTCCAACCCCACTGGTTCAAATAACCAAACGGGTATCTGCCACACTTTTAAATGTAATTGCTAATATCAAACTGGTAGACATGTGGTGCACTTACAGTAAAATCAGACGTTAACTACTACCAACCATTAAAATCATGCCCTGTACCATGTGTACTAGGGATAATAATAACTTTATTTTCCAAAAAATGTTACAAGTTTTTCTCTAAAAGGTGTAGCGAATGGGTCAGTCTATTTACATATTTTTATTTACAACTTCAATAAGTAACAACAGTAAAAGTAAACAAAGATATTTACATTTGCTATCTTGACTCCTGGTCAGTGCTGTTGCCCTCGCCGTTATGGTCCCCTGATGTCCTGCAGCTCTCCAGCAGTCTTTCTATGGCCTCTCCTAGTGGCTCCTCGATAAAATGGTCCCCTGGCCTTGATCCATTCTTGTCTGTCAGGTCTCCTGTCTCTGCTCTAGGTCGTTCTCCTGGATCTCTTCTATGGCCGTTGTATCCCGAAATAATAATAATAATAATAATAATAAAAGACGTGGATTGCTATTAATTGTGATTTGTATAAATTTCATTAGATGCATATTGTCAGACGGGTGAACCAATCACCAGCACGTGTACGAGTTGTACCTGGACTACTCACTTATATATTCCGAAGAGATTTTTCCTATCAACCATCATTCCGTTTATAATGTTGTATACATGTTAGTAGCTCTTGGTTTTAAGATGTGGAATACATGTTGGTAGCTTTGAGGATGTTATTAAGATTGTAGAGCAGTGTGTTTTAAGCAAATTTCTACAATTACAGAATTCTCATTCCGTAGTTTCCTTGGACATCGTCACAAAGAATAAACCTTCAAATACATACCATATAAAAACATAATGAGCAATACACTAATTGTTGCTATCTGTTGGATTATATTGGCGAAATTGTGTGTGTGGCCTAAAACCACTGATGAGCCAAGCCCTCTCATTCAATAACTTTCACCATTTCAATAAGGTCTATAGTGATAATATTGGATATGTGAAAAGGAACACATTGCCAAAAATATAATTATTACAAATTTTAACGATAGATGGCAATTTAATTTTAAATGTAATAGGTAATGTTATATACGCGCGATGGGTTTGCGAACTGATTTTACTTTAAGTATACTACAAGAAAATAATGTAAAATCAATTGGAGTTTTGTACTCTCGAGGTGCTAAAGCCCCGCATGGTTACATATACTCTTTGCTGGGGTTAGAATCTCTTGTATATAAATTGAGATTAATTGAACAATGTATTCTGTGGTTCTACTGACCACAAACTTCGCCCCAGTTTCGAATGACGTCACAAGGAGTGCCTTCACGCGACCGCCCTGTCACGATACACCCGACACCTCTGTCAGGAAAGGTGTGATGGGCAATAAACCACCGGGGAGGAATGTCAGCGAGGTCTGGCCAGGGTCAAAATGTTGGAATGGTCGACACCAGGATAGCCATTGTTAGAAATGTACAACTCCTGAATATGTCAAACACTAGAATCTACAACTCCAGAACTTACAATTCCAGAACGTACAACGTTTGAATGTCCAACACATTAGAAACTAGAACTTACAACTTACTTACAGAACGTACAACGACTTAAAATTCCATAAATACACTTATGGACAAAAATTAAAGAAGTGGAAAGTTTTTGATGTCACAGGTCGTCTGTTGTTGTTTTTTTTTCTAAGGAGACAGATGCAATTTTATTTACACTTGATTATCTCGTATGTCTTCAATAAAGGTCACTAAAATATATTTTAGAGTTATTGTCTGAATACCGATATACAAACTAAAAGGTACAACTTCCTTAAGTTTTGTCCATGAGTATACAGCACACCAGAAGGTGCGACATTAAAACTTACAATTTCAGAACTAACACAACTCCAGAATCCACAATTCCAATATAAGTAAACCAACTAATGTTTTACGCTAGAAGAGAGAATCCACACACACAACAGAATGTCCCCATCTGTCACCATCCATCAATGAGGAAACTTACTTACACCACCCATTATCATCTCCATGTATTAATGGGGTACGCCTTAGGCTTGTTTACACCTCATTGATAATCCCTACCACGCCATCACATTGTTGGTTTATTCATCTGGGGGCGCTGCTCATCACTCAACTATATTTACACTCTCTGTCATACACCTGATTACTGAAAACATCGCTCTCTTTCTCTCCATTCCATTTTTTATATGTTTGTTGTATACGCAAATTCCTTTCTTTATTAAGACATATAGTCTGGTATACGGATTCATCACGGAGGCTTACAAAGGAAAATAATACAAAGGTGAACGCAATTCATATTTAATGTTAATAATATGATGCACTAGCGCGCCATCTGTTATCAAAATACAAAACTATTTTAAAGGCGTAAGATTCTTTTTGATATTTCTACTGCCCTTAAAAAGAAGTTCCAAAAATGCAATATAACAGCGGTATGGTAAATTAAACTGGCGAAACCGCTGAGAGGGTTCACCACTGATGAACCAGGCCCTCTCATTAATTTTTCCATTGCAGTAAGGGCAGTAGAAATTGTTTAATATCAAAAAGAATCTTACGCCTTTAAAATAGTTTTGTATTTTGAATGTTAATAATGCATACTATCAAAACACGAAACTACTATAGACACGTATGATTCTTTTAAAAATAAAACAATTTCTACTGTCCTTACTACAATGGAAAAAATAAGGGAATGAAAAGTAGAAATTAATTTTGAAATTATTTTTGAAAGAATCATACGCGTCTAAAATAGTTTCGTATTTTGATAACAGATGGCGCGCTAATGCATCATAATGCATATTATATCAATTGGTAAATTTAATTAAGACAATTAGTTTTATATAAAACAAAAGGATTTAAAAGCGCGAATGTTTCTTTTAGACATAAAACGAACTTCTAACTTAGTTTTAAAAACAGGGATTTGTAGAATAATAGGAAGACAACAAAAAGAGAGATAATTAAAGGAAAAATTAGAATAAAAACACTGGTATATTTACATATTTACATATAAGCCTTTATTAAGATCTTTTGTCTTATGGCAAATATATTTCTCAGACGAAAAACTTTTTTTTTTGTAACGGGACTTGCCTACAGTAGTGTATGCTTTGCTAGAAAGAAAAAGCATAGAAGTTAGGCAATGAAATTAGAAATTTACTCATGGACAAAATATAAGGAAGTGGAAAGTCTTTGATGTCGCTGGTCGTCTATTTATTTTTATTATTATCTTTTTTTAAGAACACAGAGGCTGTTCACACTTGTTTATCTTGTGTGTCTACAATAAAGATCACTGTAATATCTTTCAGAGTTATTGTCTGAATCCTGATATACATGGTAAAAGGTACAACCTCCTTATATTTTGTCCATGAATGTATATTAGTTATCTCGTGTGTCTACAATGAAGGTCACTGTAATATCTTTCAGAGTTATTGTCTGAATACCGATATATATGGTAAAAGGTACAACTTCCATAAATTTTGTCCATGAGTGTATATTAGTTATCTCGTGTGTCTACAATAAAGGTCACTGTAATATCTTTCAGAGTTATTGTCTGAATCCTGATATACATGGTAAAAGGTACAACTTCCTTAAGTTTTGTCCATGAGTGTATAGTTGTAGAATGATGACAGAGAAGGTAGCAAAGAAGAAAAAACTGAGCAAGAAGACAGAGAAAGTATCTAGCTAACTAACCAGATAACATCTTGTTCAAAGTCTATAGAAACTGTGATGATATATCACACACACATACCGGGTAATTTGACAGAAATATTAATGGCAGAAGTCAATTCTTCTTTGATTTCTTCCTCTTTTTTCTCTCTCTTAGGGTAGTTGGCGTGTTGTACGCTCCAGGAACCCGCCGCCGGGTCATAAATATCTCTCTCTCTTGCAAAAATGGCATACTCTATATTTACATCTTCCTACATGCACACCACGTATATCTCTTTAACAATGTAGAAATATACAGTTAAACCTGTCTATAGCGACCCTCTTGTGACTCACCAAAATAGGGTGCTATAGAGAGGGCGTGCTATAGACAGGTCACTTTTAATGTAAATCGCATCGTACTACGTATTTAAAATCGGGCCCTATAGAGAGGAAGGCGCTATTTAGAGGGGGTGCTATAGACAGAGGTTTAACTGTATAATGATTTTTTTATATTTAAAATATTTTGACGTTATTTTGGTGTGTGTGTGTGTGTAAAACAGCTATGTCTAGCTAATTCAAAAAATTAATATATATATATATCTTTATGTGTGTGTGTGTGAATATACACCTATCCCCCGATTTACACGGTAGATACGTTCCTGAGAAAAACGTGTAAATCGAAAATTAAAAATTTTCGCGAAATTTTTATACGAAGAAATACAGACACAGTGTGCGTGTGCAGCAAGTCAGCACATAAGCTCGGGATTCCTCGTGAGATATGTACACAGCGCATGTGTTCAATCACAGTAGCATTTGGTATAGTGCGATAAAAACAAAAAAAAAACTTATTTGGAAAACCGTGTAAAAGCGAAAACGTGTAAAACAAGTACCGTGTAAATCGGGGGATAGGTGTATTCTAACTTCTCTAGGATATCTGTGGAAGAGTGGGGTAAACCGTAGATATTCGACAGCTACGACCCAGAAATTAAATCCTGCTTTAGACCCTTTTTTTATGAAGAAAAGAGAAATGCCTAAATGGCCTTCATTTTTGTAGAAGTCCAACTCCACCAGTGAGTACAAATAACCAAACGAGACTCTGGCACATTTGTAAGTGAAAAAAGTAGAACTCTCTCTGTTTTCTATATAAGAAATTTAAGCTATTTTTTTTACGCGTATGATTATTTAAAAAAAAACTATTTTTACTGCTTTTACCACAATGTCTGTGGCTTGGTGGCTTTACATCAAAGTCAAGAGTTACCAACATGTATTCCACATCTTAAAACCAAGAGCTACCAACATGTATTCCACATCTTAAAACCAAGAGCTACCAACATGTATTTCACATCTTAAAACCAAGAGCTACCAACATGTATTCCACATCTTAAAACCAAGAGCTACCAACATGTATTTCACATCATAAAACCAAGAGCTACCAACATGTATTTCACATCATAAAACCAAGAGCTACCAACATGTATTTCACATCATAAAACCAAGAGCTACCAACATGTATTTCACATCATAAAACCAAGAGCTACCAACATGTATTTCACATCTTAAAACCAAGAGCTACCAACATGTATTTCACATCTTAAAACCAAGAGCTACCAACATGTATTTCACATCTTAAAACCAAGAGCTACCAACATGTATTTCACATCTTAAAACCAAGAGCTACCAACATGTATTTCACATCTTAAAACCAAGAGCTACCAACATGTATTTCACATCTTAAAACCAAGAGCTACCAACACGTATTTCACATCTTAAAACCAAGAGCTACCAACATATATTTCACATCTTAAAACCAAGAGCTACCAACATGTATTTCACATCTTAAAACCAAGAGCTACCAACATGTATTTCACATCTTAAAACCAAGAGCTACCAACATGTATTTCACATCTTAAAACCAAGAGCTACCAACATGTATTCCACATCTTAAAACCAAGAGCTACCAACATGTATTCCACATCTTAAAACCAAGAGCTACCAACATGTATTTCACATCTTAAAACCAAGAGCTACCAACATGTATTCCACATCTTAAAACCAAGAGCTACCAACATGTATTCCACATCTTAAAACCAAGAGCTACCAACATGTATTCCACATCTTAAAACCAAGAGCTACCAACATGTATTTCACATCTTAAAACCAAGAGCTACCAACATGTATTTCACATCTTAAAACCAAGAGCTACCAACATGTATTTCACATCTTAAAACCAAGAGCTACCAACATGTATTTCACATCTTAAAACCAAGAGCTACCAACATGTATTCCACATCTTAAAACCAAGAGCTACCAACATGTATTCCACATCTTAAAACCAAGAGCTACCAACATGTATTTCACATCTTAAAACCAAGAGCTACCAACATGTATTCCACATCTTAAAACCAAGAGCTACCAACATGTATTCCACATCTTAAAACCAAGAGCTACCAACATGTATTCCACATCTTAAAACCAAGAGCTACCAACATGTATTTCACATCTTAAAACCAAGAGCTACCAACATGTATTTCACATCTTAAAACCAAGAGCTACCAACATGTATTTCACATCTTAAAACCGAAGCTACCAACATGTATTCCACATCTTAAAACCAAGAGCTACCAACATGTATTCCACATCTTAAAACCAAGAGCTACCAACATGTATTCCACATCTTTACCACCAAGAGCTACTAACATGTATTACACATCAAAACCAAGAGCTACCAACAAGTATTCCACATCTTAAAACCAAGAGCTACCAACATGTATTCCACATCTTAAAACCAAGAGCTACCAACATGTATTCCACATCTTAAAACCAAGAGCTACCAACATGTATTCCACATCTTAAAACCAAGAGCTACCAACATGTATTCCACATCTTAAAACCAAGAGCTACCAACATGTATTTCACATCTTAAAACCAAGAGCTACCAACATGTATTTCACATCTTAAAACCAAGAGCTACCAACATGTATTTCACATCTTAAAACCAAGAGCTACCAACATGTATTTCACATCTTAAAACCAAGAGCTACCAACATGTATTTCACATCTTAAAACCAAGAGCTACCAACATGTATTTCACATCTTAAAACCGAAGCTACCAACATGTATTCCACATCTTAAAACCAAGAGCTACCAACATGTATTTCACATCTTAAAACCGAAGCTACCAACATGTATTTCACATCTTAAAACCAAGAGCTACCAACATGTATTTCACATCCTAAAACCAAGAGCTACCAACATGTATTTCACATCTTAAAACCAAGAGCTACCAACATGTATTTCACATCTTAAAACCAAGAGCTACCAACATGTATTCCACATCTTTACCACCAAGAGCTACCAACATGTATTTCACATCTTAAAACCAAGAGCTACCAACATGTATTCGACATTTTAAAACCAAGAGCTACCAACATGTATTTCACATCTTAAAACCAAGAGCTACCAACATGTATTTCACATCTTAAAACCAAGAGCTACCAACATGTATTTCACATCTTAAAACCAAGAGCTACCAACATGTATTCGACATTTTAAAACCAAGAGCTACTAACATGTATTACACATCTTAAAACCAAGAGCTACCAACATGTATTCCACATCTTTACCACCAAGAGCTACCAACATGTATTTCACATCTTAAAACCAAGAGCTACCAACATGTATTTCACATCTTAAAACCAAGAGCTACCAACATGTATTTCACATCTTAAAATCAAGAGCTACCAACATGTAATAACATCTTAAAACCAAGAGCTACCAACATGTATTCCACATCTTAAAACCAAGAGCTACCAACATGTATTTCACATCTTAAAACCAAGAGCTACCAACATGTATTCCACATCTTAAAACCAAGAGCTACCAACATGTATTTCACATCTTAAAACCAAGAGCTACCAACATGTATTTCACATCTTAAAACCAAGAGCTACCAACATGTATTCCACATCTTTACCACCAAGAGCTACCAACATGTATTTCACATCTTAAAACCAAGAGCTACCAACATGTATTCCACATCTTAAAACCAAGAGCTACCAACATGTATTTCACATCTTAAAACTAAGAGCTACCAACATGTATTTCACATCTTAAAACCAAGAGCTACCAACATGTATTTCACATCTTAAAACTAAGAGCTACCAACATGTATTTCACATCAAAGCACCAAGAACTCCACACATATCTCTATATAGATGGAAATTTTTGCCGGGAGGAAATTATCTAAAGAGACAAGGGTCACCTCTCCCGTCAAAATAGACGTCTAAAACCAGACGCCATCTATTGACCGTCGCCGCAAGACGCCGTGTGGATCTCATGGAATAAAGTCCGCCCTAGACTGACGAGGGCCATTAGCCCGAAACCATGGTCTCTAGGTGGACGCTTTTCAGTTTGCCAAAGCTGATGTTGTGGCTTTGTCACCGACCCGAGGCCGCTAGTTGCGGCGACGGTCAATAGATGGCGTCTGGTTTTAGACGTCTATTTTGACGGGAGAGGCGACCCTTGTCTCTTTACATATCTCTATTTTATTTACAAACCAAAAGATCACAAATTGTTTTTTTTTCATAACAAGGCCTACATACCTTCCCCCATTTTGTAAATTTCACCAAAAGATAGTTATTAGCCGCCATTTTATATTCTAACAAGAATAAAAAAATCGAACATTCCTAGAAACCGTATTTGTGTTTTATTTGTTTTTGTCTATTTCTTTTGATTTTATTAGAATTGCCTGGAAAATTACCAAATGGGGAGAAACCAATTGGAGAACATTAAGTAAATAAAAAAAAGGTAGAAATGGGTGTGTAGAGAAAAAAAAAGATAATGTGGTTTTTCTTTTGGTATAAAAACAGTGTGGTCGATTCAAAACTTGAAAAAAAAAACTTTTTTCTATTATAAACTACGGGGGATTTGGTAGGTAAAATGGATTTAGTAGAAATTCAGAGGAAAAATGTTTATATTTTGTGTGAACTCTGAAAACATTTAAAAACTTCGTAAAGAACAAATCTGAAATGATACAAAACTCGTGTTCAGGGTTGTGTTAACCATTTATTTTTAAATCTTATATTAAACTTATAAATTAACACAAAGCAAAGCATATATAAATGAATACATAAGTATTTATACTTAATTGAAGCTATGAAGAGCATTGTTCGATGCAAATATTTTAATGTAATTCTACTGAACTACAAGCTTATGTCCATAGTTTTCTTGAAAACCATTTCTGAGATTCTACCCTTCAGTGCTGCGTATATAAGCAGAATCGTCCAATACAGTATTAGAGCTCTGAGAAGCGGTCTGGTGGATTAAATTGGCGAAACCGCTGGGAGGGTTCACCACTGATGAGCCAAGCCCTCCCAATATACACTGCGTGACATTGAAAATGGAACACCAAGAAATAGTGGCCAGAAAATTATGCAAATTTCAGGGTAGACGCGCCTAACCGAGTTATGCAAATGATGTAAAATGCGCAGCTCTCGTGCGCACATGGAGTAAGATATAAGGGAAGGAACTTGCAGAAAGGACAGTATTCGTTTCGTTATTTCTTCAAGGAAAATCATTGTAGAAATTTTGTTTTTGTGTCAAAAGACACGTGTAATAACAGAGAATGCCAGGTCATCGTAAACGGAGGCAGTTCAAGCAGACAGACGCTTTTACGAGGGGCATGGTGATCGGACTGAAAAGGGCAGGTTGGTCCATACGTCAAATCGCAGCTGATACACACCTTGGTGCGTCCACGGTGCACCGACTGTGGAGAAGATGGTTGGAACAAGGAAATGTGGCAATTTATAGGAATGTCGGTGCAACCAGAGTGACGTCAGCACATGTGGATCGGCGTATCCTTCGACAAGCAGTGGCGGCCCCACAAGCAACTTGTACCGCCATCCTGCAACATGTGCAAGACACCCTAGATCATTCCATCTCGACCAGAACCATTTCCCGTCGATTGGTTGCTAATGGCTTGCACTCATGCCGTCCGCTAAGAAGACTGCCATTGACCCCACCGAATAGGCGCCAACGTTTGGGATGGTGCCGGGCTAGATCGACGTGGATGACGGAATGGCACAGGGTCGTGTTCTCAGATGAGTCGCGTTTCTGCTTGTCCAGTGATAGTCGCCGTGTACGCGTGTGGCGTCGACGTGGAGAAAGGTCCAATCCGGCAGCAATTGTGGAACGCCCCACCGTGCGACAACGTGGAATCATGGTTTGGGGCGCAATCGCCTATGATTCCAGGTCACCTTTACTTCGTATTCAGGGCACTATGACGGCCCAACGATACGTTGATGATGTGCTGCGACCGGTGACACTCCCCTACCTTCAGGGGGTACCCAATGCCCTTTATCAGCAGGATAACGCCCGACCGCACACTGCTCGCATTAGCCAACAAGCTCTGCAAGATGTACAGATGCTTCCCTGGCCACCGTACTCTCCTGAACTCTCACCAATCGAGCACGTCTGAGACATCATTGGACGCCGTTTGCATGCCTTGCCACAGCCGCGTTCAGAAGACGAACTGTGGCAAATGGTTGAGAGGGAATGGAGAGCCATCCCTCAGGATGCCATCCGTACTCTGATTGACTCTCTACCTAGACGTGTTGCTGCGTGCATCGCCGTCCGCGGTGGTCCTACTTGCTACTAAGCCGACGCCGTTCTCGCTCTGTATTATGACTATCATTTTGAAATAAAGATCACTTATTGTTCGTCCCTGTCTCTCTCTGTCTGCCGAGTTTCATCACTTTCTGGCCACTATTTCTTGGTGTTCCATTTTCAATGTCACGCAGTGTATTTTTTCATTGCAGTAAGGACAGTAGAAGTTTGTATTGTGTATAAAAGAAACATTCGTGATTTTAAATCCTTTCATTTTATATTATACTTATAGTTAATTTTTGAATACAATTTTACAGAGAGAGGGAGTGAATTTACAGCGAGTCACATCTCACACATATGTTGATAGAAATTATATAAATGAATTACCGCAAATTGAAAAAATATTTTTGGAAACTTTCGAGTTTTTTCCCTATTTCAAAACCTGTCGATATTTGCACTCATGGACAAAACTTAAGGAAGTGGAAAGTCTTTGTTGTCGCCAGTCGTCTGTTCTTTTGAAGGAAACAGGGACAATTTTGTTCACACTTGGTTATCTGGTTTGTCTTCAATAAAGGTCACTGTAATATCTTTCAGAGTTATTGTCTCAATCCCGATATACATGGTAAAAGGTACAACTTCCTTAAGTTTAGTCCATGAGTGTATATTGGTTATCTCGTGTGTCTTCAATAAAGGTCACTGTAATATATTTCAGAGTTATTGTCTCAATCCCGATATACATGCTGAAAGGTACAACTTCCTTAAGTTTTGTCCATGAGTGTATATTGTTTATCTCGTGTGTCTTCAATAAAGGTCACTGTAATATCTTTCAGAGTTATTGTCTGAATCCCGATATACATGCTAAAAGGTACAACTTCCTTAAATTTTGTCCATGAGTGTATATTGGTTATCTCGTGTATCATCAATAAAGGTCACTGTAATATCTTTCAGAGTTATTGTCTGAATCCCGAAATACATGCTAAAAGGTACAACTTCCTTAAGTTTTGTCCATGAGTGTATATATGTGTGTCTTCAATAAAGGTCATTGTAATATCTTTCAGAGTTATTGTCTGAATCCCGATATACATGCTATAAGGTACAACTTCCTTAAATTTTGTCCATGAGTGTATATTGGTTATCTCGTGTGTCTTCAATAAAGGTCACTGTAATATATTTCAGAGTCATTGTTTGAATCCCGATATACATGCTGAAGGGTACAACTTCCTTAAGTTTTGTCCATGAGTGTATATCCCTTGTAGGAGCCAGTAGGGGGAATTGGATGGAGGACGTGTGTAAGCTTCTTTTACTAATTTAACTGCTACCTATTTCCATATATCCCATGTGGATGGCAATTCACTGCAAGTAGATCTTTCTATGTCAGATCTTCTTAGTTATTCTGTGAGTTGTGTACTATGTGGTATTATGAATATATCCCGTGTATGCTGAATGACACCAGGTTATCTGCAAGAGGATCTCCATTCCAATATCAAAATGTAATTCTAGTTTAAGTGGGCGAAAAAAGATAGAAAATATAGACAATACAATATTTAAAAAATCAATAAGCTTGAGGGATGAGTATCTTTAGCAAATAAATTTATTTCAATCTTTTGGGCTCAACCGCCCTTCGACAGGAAAATTACGCTACTGACGTTTTCGGATCTAATCCATATATATATACACACGAAGAAGCCGAAAATATACTACAGTTATGCAAAGAGCTGATTTACATAGTGAATAAAACAATAAAACTGAAATTTAAGCATACATATATAGAGAATTTGAATGTCTACAATATGAACTGATATGGAATAAGACAAAGAATATGGCATATTTTGGAAAAACAATATTATTAAAAGCTATATGTTTCTTTGATATTTGACCTGTTATGTAATTAGGTATGAGAAACTGACAATGTTTGTCTTTCTCCCTGAAATCATGAACAATGAAGAATCCTATTGAACATCCTATCCTGGATACCATCTCCACATAACTCACATTTCAGTATCATCAGAATCTGTATATTATAGATGTAACGTTTCAAATTTCAAATTACCTATGGTAATTTATAGAAATGTATTTTTGCTAAAAAAATATCTTTATTATGTATTTAAAAGGTAAGTTATTCGAGCTAAGACTCTTCTCAACGCTTCTAAAATTACGAAGTATACCTGTTAGAGTTTGAAGAAGTATTTGCTATAAATATCTTTATTATGTATTCCAAAGGTAAGTAATTCGAGCTAAGGCTCTTCTCAACGCTTCTAAAATTACGAAGTATACCTGTTAGAGTTTGAAGAAGTATTTGCTATAAATATTTTTTTATTATGTATTTAAAAGGTAAGTTATTCGAGCTAAGGCTCTTCTTAACGCTTCTAAAATTACGAAGTATACCTGTTAGAGTTTGAAGAAGTATTTGCTATAAATATCTTTATTATGTATTCCAAAGGTAAGTTATTCGAGCTAAGACTCTTCTCAACAGGCCTATTTATAAGACGACCCTTTAGTCTGGTAAATATGTCTGTTGAAGAGCCTCGACTCGAAAGTTTTATTTTTGAATAATAAAGATATTTATTTTGAAAATAAATCCTCTCTAAACTAAAAAAAAGGGTCTGTATCTTATAGTATCTCTAAGTAGGCAAAACAGATCACATAGATTAATTTCTTGTAAATATGTAAATAAATTATGTATATATATGTAATTGTGGTGAATAAAGTGGATCAATGAGTGAATCGGGTTGGGTAGTTCTTGTTAGAGTAGATTCCGTATATTCCGTGGTAAATGTCAAGTTGAAGACAAATTAAGAACAAAGCGATATTCTATCCCAACTACAGGGAGATCAAAGCTTGTTCTGATCACCATTAGAGAGAGCCAATCAGCAATCTTAGAAACAAAAGTACCGCCCTGTGTTGGTACATCGTGTCACACGACCCACACACAACTTTCACGCATCATCCAATCTAAAAATAACGCCGTGCGCACTCAACATTCCCGATCACAATAATTCAATAAGTTCCAATATTGAACTTTGGGTGAATCTTTTAAAAAGTCACGTTTTAAATAGGAAATTAACTTCGATCATCAATATTCTGGAGACGTCTTTCCAGAAATTTCATTCCCTTCTTCCTCACACTGCACACACCATTGCTGATTCTACTGTCTTCCACTCAACTTTACTGACGGTGTTGTTAGAGACTTTAACACAATTGTAGAGATATTCTTACTAGCCGAATGACCCGGGCAATGCCCGTGTTTTACCCGATTGAATGTTTTGATTCAAATACTATTTGTTACAATTATAAATTGGCGCCTTATATAAATGCATATGTTAGTTAATAACTATAGCCTATGTGCTTTATCTGTCTATGTACTGTTGGCTTCCGTAGGCGTCTCTTACTGGGAAAAAGAAAGAGAGGATTCCATTTGGTTATTAACTAATATATGCATTTATTTAAGGAGCGACCCGCTCCAACACAATGGTTACAAAAACGAAAAAGCGAGTGGGGGGGGGGGGGGGGGGGGGGGGGGGGGGGGGGGGGGGAGCAAAGGTGGCGTGATCGTAGCCGACCAATAGGAGGGCGCCATTCCAAAAAAAAGCAAACGGTGACAGAGATGACTGAAGAAGAATGACGCTCGTAACTGTATATAGAATTCCTGGTTCAAATTCACATTAATAGGTACCGCTCAGCAAGAGCAACCTAGTTCACGATAATTGAAACAGTGAATAATATGTGAAGGTTATTCACATATTAAACAAAACTTTAACGCGGGATTCAATCCCGGTTCATGACTGTCGGGAATCGAGGGTGTTACCCTCTCATCCACCGACTTTTTTATATTCTTATTGCATTAGAGAACCATCTATAGATAGATAATAAAACTAAAAAACGCGAATTTTAAATTATTTTTGAATCAAATAAAATAAATTTTATAGTATCCTTCTACTGTTTATTCTCATATATACACTCATGGAGACAAAACTTAGAAGGAAGTTGTACCTTTTAGCTTGTATATCGGGATTTATAGAATAACTCTGCATTAGCGCGCCATCTACAGGTAGAAAATAAAACTAATAAACGCGATTTTTTTTCAATCAATTAAAACAAACTTTCTAGTATCCTTCTACTGTTTGTCACGTATACACTCATGGACAAAACTTAGAAGGAAGTTGTACCTTTTAACATGTATATCGGGATTGAGACAATAACTCTGAAAGATACACTCATGGACAAAAATTAGAAGGAAGATGTACCTTTTAACATGTATATCGGGATTGAGACAATAACTATGAAAGATACACTCATGGACAAAACTTAAGGAAGTTGTACCTTTTAACATGTATATCGGGATTTAGATAATAACTCTGAAAGATATTTAATACATATAGTGACCTTTATATATAAATTAAATCGGATAGATAGTGGGACATTTCGTTTGTAGTTTTTATTCAGCAAAGCTTTGCAATAAATGGTTTCATTTTTGATGATTTGAAGGTGATCGTGTTTTAAGAGTGTTGATGTGTAATTCGGACTTGTGTGTAATGTATCCTATTTTAACACATTCCTGACTTTACAATTTTATAAAATAAACAAACAATACAGGGCTAGGTGTCTTTAACTATTCTTCATCTCTTTCTAGCTTACTCGGGGCAACATGTCCTTGAGCAGGAGAACTAGACCGCATAGCGCGTAGAGTGTTAACATATTTTTAAAATAAACTTAGTCTTCTTAGCTTGATTATTAATTTTTGCCTCTTTTTTCGCGTTTTACCTAATCTCGAATTTTGGGCTGATCAAAAGGGGGGTTCTTTCTTTAATAAAAGGTTATTCCTTGATAGAATAAATAGGGGGGGGGGGGGGGGTCGGTGGAAAGCTGGTTAAACCGTTTGGTTTTCGACCACTACGACCCGGGTTCGATTCCCGCATTGGACACTTTTTTTCTGATTTAAAAAAAAAACATGCTCCAATCGCCCCCGATTCTTGTCAAAAGTCAAACCCCACCAGCGAGTTCAAGTAACCAAACGAGACTCTGGCACATTTGTAAGTGCAAAGTCGAACTGCTTTTCACATGTGTAGACATGTGGTGCGCTTACAGTAAAAGCAGTCGCTAACTACCCACCATGATTATCATGGCCTGTACCACGTGTACTTAGGGATAAGTAAAAAAAAAGAATAAATAGACTATTTAAAGACTTAGAAGGTTTATTTGATCATTACAAATGACTCCAGGATTCTGATAAGATAATCAAAAACATTTTGGTAACCTTTAAGACAAACGGGAAGTTTGGAGTGGTAAATATGCAATACAGTCAATACAAACTATTACATACTGAACGAACAGACTACATATGATATTATTAGTTATCTCTAGTTAAGTAATGCGCTAACCATTATAACGATATATATATCTCCATATTCATCTAACTAATTAGAAACTGGGGCAATTAAACGTAATTATCGCGCTAATTGGTTAGTAATTTACAAACCACAGGCTCTCTAATCGAACGGTGTTTTTTGCCAGGTGTAGCTGGGTTGAACAAAGATAAGACAATGTCATATTCCTCACCCCATTCTCACTGTGCTATAGCTATTCCTTAACTGAAAATAACGGTAGGAAATTGATATATAAAAATAAATGTCGACTCTCAAAGAATGACACTTAGTTTTAACGTCTATTTTGACGGAAGAGGTGACCTTCATTTCTATAGATCAATATCCTCCGACAAAATTTCCATCTATATTTTGGTCATAGATTTGGTCTAGCCATTCTATCAGTTAAACACCTCTTCCCATCCCTGGACACTCTTATTTTTCCGTTCATCATTACTCTTCATAATTCATCCTTTCATACCTCATCCAAAAAGGTTAGAAATAGTCAATATTTCACCTTGAAATAAATTTAGATTTTTCATTGAAAAGAAACTCATGCGGTGAAACTTTAAGTGTTGTTTTACAAACACCTCTTTGTCAGATTGTGAAGATTCCATTTGATCCCTTGTGGATCTCATGTAATAAAACCAGTCCTGGACTGAAAAGGGCCATTAGCCCGAAATTATGGTCTTCAGGTGGGTTCTTCTCAGTTTACAAAATATGATGTAGTGGCTTTGTCACCGACCTGAGTCCGTTAGTCGTTCAATATATGACGTTTAGTTTGAGTATCTATTTTGACGGGAGAGAGGAGACCTTTATTATAGTTAATGTCAGGTAAATCAACAGGATGTTTGAGTTTTATAGAGAGATCGGACACTTGAAACCCCAAATATAGCACCATGTCAGGCGAATAAGGATCATAGGCTAAAAAAAGAACTAAACATGGTATATCGCGGCAACTACATCATTACTCGCCAGAGGTTGAAGTGTAGACGTTGACAAGGTTCTGGACTAGATAACAACAGACGGAGTTGAAAAATACAATAATGGCTGCAGTTCTGACATGTGCAAGACAAGGGGATACTTCCATAGTATACTCATGGACAAAACTTAAGGTGTTTGTACCTTTCAGAATGTATATCGGGATTCAGATAATAACTCTGAAAGATATTACAGTGACCTTTATTGAAGACACTCATGGACAAAACTTAAGGAAGTTGTACCTTTTAACATGCATATCGGGATTCAGACAATAACTCTGAAATATATTACAGGGACCTTTATTGAAGACACACTCATGGACAAAACTTAAGGAAGTTGCACCTTTTAACATGTATATCTGGATTCAGACAATAACTCTGAAAGATATTACACTGACCTTTATTCAAGACATACGAGATAACCAAGTGTGAACAACTTTGCCTTTGTCTCCTTAAAAAAAAAAACAGACAACCGGCGACATCAAAAACTTTCCATTTCCTTAAGTTTTATCCATGAGTATATATATACACAAGTGAAATATATTACCAAGAGACCTGAAACAACCTATTAAAAAGTAACACTAAAACTTTTATTTATTTTATAGATTAATGAATTAAAAATATTTTGATTTTCTCACGAGAGGTCCTTTAATTTTAAATCTAGTTTAGCAATTCTAGTTTTATTTTTTTTATCTATAAAGGATGATCTTCTGTTATTTTATTCTGATGTGTATGAATGATGAGTATCTATATATATTTATTAAATTATAGGTTGATTTTTTATTTACCTACAAAGGATGATGTGTGTTCTGTAAGTTTGTTCTGATGTGTATGGGATATAACTATCTGATGTGTATCTAATTTTTAATTAAAAAGGCATATATTGGATCAAAATATCATTTATTTTACCAATATTTCAGTTGGCTTAACGCCAACCTTTATCAAGGTCTTATAACATTTTAAAGTGTGTCAACAACAAACTCAGCGCCACATAACGTCAACAGAATCAAAAACAGAAAAAATATATTGAATATTCTGTGTAGAACACATAGGGATATGTAAATAACGATCTATGCAACTGGGATATTCTACCCAAGTTATTATTACTTCGAATAGAGAATTGAAGGAATTTAGGAAGGCAGCCGATAGTTGAGGCAAAGTTATGGTGAATCAGACGATGCCTCCGGGACATCCCTAGAAATGGCGGGAAAAAATATATAACAGAAAAGATAAGTCTTATGCCAAAATGAATGAGAGAGAGAAAATATTCCATTCACAGACTAACTAAGTTTTTATTATTTTTGACCATGTTTATAATAACAGTAATTTCGTAATTGGGTATAACTTTTTTTTTTGTTTATTATTATTCTTTTAGTCGCGCGCGTTTAATTTATCTGCTGCCTAAACCTTCTGGGAATATTTATTTTCGTCTGCACGCGTAATTACGATATTTAATTATCAATTTATTTAACAAATTTACATACCATGTTTTTGTCTATATAAGTTCGAAATCAATACAACATATAAAAAAAATTACAATTCCAAAAAAAAAAAAATCTAGGTAAAAGTTTCTTAAATTAACCAAATAACTGCTGTTTTTATTAAATATGCAAATAATAGCGGTGAATAGATGTGCCTAATTGAATACGAATATTTTTTATGAGATTCATTTGACTAATTCCATTTTTATAAAAGAAAATTTCGCTTATTTTCGTTATGACCAAGTGTGAACAAAAAATTGCCTCTGTTTTCTTAAAAAAAAAAGACCGGCGACATCAAAGACTTTCCACTTCAAGTTTTGTCCACGAGGGTAAAACATTACCAACCTGAAATTCTGATTGTTTACTAAAATTTAAGGTGTTTATAACGTTTATTGAAGCAATTCTTTCAGGTTTAGAATAACAGGAAAAACCCAAACGATAACAAAATGAATGCAGGGTGACCAGATTTCAAAACATTCTATATTCTATGAGATATAATCTAATTGAAATATTATTCCATAAAGTATCTCGCAAGGAAGACGAAGAAAAAAAATATTCAACGAATAAAGAAAAAACCATTAGAATTGAATTTATATTTGCTTCCTAGAATAAGGGAAAAGTAATTTGAGACTAAAAACTTTTTTCTTTAAAAAAAAAAACGAAGAAAATTTTGAAGAATTTGCTAAGTATTGGTATAATGGCGGATTGTCCATATTATTACCATTTTATTATATCCAGTCCATTAGAGAATTTGGTAGATCTTCCATTGTGAGGAGAGGAATGTAATTATGCCATTTAAATCTACACAAACAATGGTTTTAATTAATAGTTAAATATAGAGAGAGCGCCCCACAATAACTATTATATTTTACTATCTCGTAATTAACTCGTGCTCTCTCGCTCTCAAGATATTAATTAAATAATATTTAATTACATTAAATATAGTAGAACAATATCCAATTAGAAGTTGGACAAATTCTTCATCGTTTCTTGCGTTCTATTTTAATTAGTTTTTAAATAATCCTACAAGAAATTAAAGTTAACGCAATTTTCCTTAGTTTTATTAAAATTAACTTTTAGAATTTTGAAAATACATATGTAAATTAGGGATCAACATATATAGTCACGACCGTCTTTCCACCGTCAATTCCTCATGTCACGGATGCGCGCGCATCATCATTATGATTATTATCACTATCTAATGATAATAATAATAATTATTATTATTATATTATTATTATTATTTTATTATTAATTTATATAGTCACGACCGTCTTTCCTCAATTCCTCATGTCACGGATGCGCGCGCATCATCATTATGATCATTATCTTCTATAGAAGCTTCTATCTTTATAATTATGTATATTTACAAAAAGTCAATTCGCTCGCTCATCTAGCGGTGAAAATGAGGGGTAATACAAGCTGACCTAATGTACACGTAAAGTTTGGAGCGGGACGTTTCACAAGAGTGACATCCACGGCTCCAATTTATAATTGTAACAAATAGTATTGGAATAAAAACATTCAATCGGGTAAAACACGGGCGTTGCCCGGGTCATTCGGCTAGTACTACATATATAATTCATCTACAATAAATTGAAATCAAATATTTAGGTGTTACTTTTGATATCATTTATGTCTTCCATCTATAAATTTTTATAATACTCAATTTGTTACATACCACGGAAATTTCTAAAGTTTTTTAAATAGAATAAAGGCAGTGGAAGATTCAAGTTGCTTTTGTGGTATTGAGGAACAAACATCAAGACATCTACTGATCGATTGCCCAGCATTTCAAGATTATAGAATGAAGAATGAACTAGTTGTTTGTGAACTTAACGATTTGATTTCCGATAAAAAAAAATCATATTTAAAGTTCAATTCACATTTTGTAAATACATTCTAAACTTTCTACAAAATCTGGATCTCTAATGTTTTCATGCGTTGAATAATGTAAATAACTTATGTAAATAAACTTTTCTCCTTGTTTGGCGCAAATATCCCTTGCGGGATATAGCGCTTTGGAAATAAAATAATTGTAATCTATACCTCATGTTCCCTCTTTTTATCCTACTTATTTATTTCATCTATACCATTTTGGTATCTATATCATGCCATTTATGTATTCTGCATGTTCCCCAGATATTTAACCAATTAAGCATGTGGGGGACATGAAGGGGAGGAAAATTTGGCAATCTACATAGCCAAGTAATCTTCAACAACTTCATCAAAAATTGAAAAGGCTTGGTCTAGCATTCTACAAGAAGCCATAGAAATAACTATGACAGTATGTCTTACCGTATAGCTGCTTGTATATGTGTAAAAGGAAGACACACCAAATATTGATAAAAAGCTGTGAATATAAAAAATTTACATCCTTTTTAAAAAAAATTTCAATCAATTATTTTTCACAATAACATTACAGTAAACTCTCCTATAACGCGATTAATGTGTTCCGTATTGTATGAAATCGCGTTATAGGAATTCGCGTTGTACGAAATAAAACTTGTATAACGCGAATGTTGTTAGGGTAAATTGTTAGTGACAAATATCATGTATTTTATTTTATAACGCGTTTTATACGAAAATTCGCGTTGTATAAATAAAATTGTCGCAATTTTTTTTATCACGTTGTAAAAACTCGTGTTATAGGAGAGTCTACTGTATATAGCTCACCAAATTTCAGAAAATTTGCATAAGTATTTCTGAGTGATACTTTGTGTGACCAGTATAACCAGTAATATAAATATTCGATTTCCAACAGCCACGATTAAGGATTGAATCCCGCATTGGAAACTTTTTTTTTTATGAATAAAATAATCGCTCCAATGGCTCCCGATTCTTTCAAAATTCCAACCCCACCAGTGAGTGGTGTAAAGTAACCAAACAGAGGCTCTGACATATTTGTAAGTACAAAAAGACAAACTGCTATCTTCATATGTAGACATGTGGTGCTCTTACAGTAAAAGCAGTCTCTAACTACTACCCACCATGATTTTCATAGTATATACAACACACAATAACAATAAAAATCCTGTTGAAGAACCTATGCTCGAAATTTAGCCTTCTCACTCTATCTAAATAAATGGAATTCATTACCTAATTTGATTTTATTTATAATATGGATTTAAAAAAAAAAACTATACACTACGTTAACCTTATTTCTTGAAATTAAAGATACTTCGGCCAGTGAATCTTTTTTATTATCTTGACGTTTCGACAGAAATATTTTGTCATCTTCAGGAGCAAACAAAAATTAAAACATTTAGTAATACTTAGAATTATTTTTAACGCCTTGCTACTGGCTGAAGTATCTTTATTTTCAAGAAATATGAATGCCGGCTCAGGCAGCCTTTATCTTTACAATAACTCTAAACTTAGTTAACGGATATGATCATCTGCAAGTTAACTATTAGAAAACGCTGTCTAGATAAAAGGAACACGTTACTAAATATGATTTTATATATTATAATATAGATTTATAAAACTACATAATACGCTAACCCTAGTTAGTGGATGATCGTCTCTAAGTGACCTATTAGAAAAAGCTATCTAAATAGAAGGGATGTATTGCTAAATTTGATTTTATTTATACTCGTAATATGGATTTCTAAAAGCTCTAAATCCCCCCTAGTTAACGCGGATTATCTGCAATTGAACACTTACAAAACGTAATATATAACCCATCTCTTATTTCCAAGACATCAAGAACGATATCAATGTCGCCCCCAAATGTCTTGTAATAATGTCACGCGGGGTGTTGACACTTGACACTTTTAATCTTCTGCCAAAATGGCGACATAACTATCAGACGACTATATCACGTGTCATCTGCCCGAGTTCTTCGTTTTCAATTAGATTCGGTCACCCTGTCGTTACCATGACAACCGTTGTAGGTTACCAGAGATTACTGGGAATGTTTTTAATATATAAAAAAAAAAAAGTTTTTTTTTTTTAAAGTTGTTTTTTTTTCTTCCTTCTTCCATTTCTTATCACTCTCTTGAGTAAAACAAAACAACGATTTAAAACTATTGTTATCATTAAAGTAATCGAAAAGGTAGCTACCAGCTCGCTATTGGTGGAAATCCTGATAGCAGATAGGGTCACTTTGTTCGATTTCCTACCGTATTTGCATATTGGAGTTTCCGTAAATAAATTATAGTTTTTAAGACGACCACTCTGCATTAATTCCCTCTTTTTTGTATGTCAAAATAGTGTCCAAACCATATCTTCTATTGTAACAACAAAAGCCTTTTATTAAAATATCTCGTCTAATATACGAGGTCATCCTCAGCGGCAAAGTACGCGATCTACGTATTCTTCGTAGATCGCGAAATGCGTGGTGTCGCTGGAGACCCACTGGCGATTTTCCACCAAACTCTGCAGCGCTGGCAGAGGCGCCACATTCATTGTACATAGTTAATATACGAGGTCTGTTTGAAAGTATCTGAACTTTTTTTAATGGTGGATTTTAATGAAGCGCGCTTGCACGAAGCGACCTTGAACCTTCATACGCATATGTAAATTTTTTCCCGCCTGTCAATAGCGTCAGTTGATGGCAAGCAGCTTTTGAGTGAGGTAGTGTATAGTGCACTTTCGTCGGATTTTCATTGTAAGGAAAATGACGAAGCAACTGGAGCAGCGCTACTGTATCAAATTTTTCCATTTCAAGTTCCAAAATAACTTTATTAGGTGCCGCTCAAAAAGAGAAACCTAGCTTATTTTTTAAATTTTATTTATTGTTACAAAAGCACGAAGTCCAAAGGCCTATTGTGCTGTGCTAGTATTATTTACATATATATGATTAATTATTTACACGATGGGTTAGTAGTGTTTTGTAAATTATTGTACAAATAGTTCTAAACTTAACAAAGTTCTCATAAGATAGAGTATATACACAAAGAGAATTTGGTAATGTTTCAAAGTATCTACATACAATTTGATTAGTCAGAGGGCAAGTTAAAAGAAGATGCTCTGGTGATTCAACATCTAAGCGGCATTCACATGTTGGATCATTGATAACATTCAGCTTGAATAGGAAACTTAAGAAGGGTCCTTTGCCTGTTAAGAATAAAGTAGTGAATTTATCAGAAGAAATGAAATTTGGGACAGCAATTGGAAATATTTTTTTTAACAGTTCATTAGATTGAGAAAGATAAAACTTAAATTTTAGATCCAGATATAGTTTATTTAATTTTTTTTGAAGGGTTTTTTTGAGTGTTTGATCTGTGAGAGAATTTGTCATATTATACTTTGTTTGTGATAATTCAAGATAATCGGCCAGTAAAGGAGTTTTCGCTAGTAAATGTGTGATGTAAGAAGATGAAGTCCTATAAGCATGAATGCATCTAATAAGAATTTGATATTGTATAGAATTCAACTTGGATCTTTTTGCTGCAGTGATAAAATGATATTTACATTGAATAATATGTACAGGTTCTTCACATTTACAGTGTATTTACATATTTACAAGGTTGATATTTTTACAGAAACTGAGCGACAGCCAGGTGGAAATCATTCGAAAGATTCAGATGGATTTCGTTGACGATGTCATGGACATTCCACGTCACAAAGACCAAAGAAGGCCTGTCAGGTGCGCAGCAAAGTCAAAGTGATGTTGACTGCTTTCTATGACTCCCGCGATGTGGTCCACCAGGGGTCGGTGGAAGGATGGTCTAAACCAGTCCTGGCCAACCTAAATGACGCCGCACGGAATCGTAAACAAGGTCTAAAAACTTTATATCAAAATTTTAACTTTAAAATGTAATTTAAAAATACTTAATACTTCCTTGATGCTTAATGTTTTTATTTATTATTTTTCGGCTGCTTTTTTAAAATAAAAATAATAATCAATTTAAAATTTAAAAAATAATTCTCTATTAATTACCATTATTCCTGACTTTTTTCTTCCTTTTTATGGAATCAAATATGTATTTTAAAAATTGTGGGACATATTTCAAATAAAAAAATTATTATAATTATTTCAATATATATTTTCTGTTTTTAAATATACAGACGAGAAATGAAAGTTACAAAAGAAATATAAAGTTAAATGGCGAGCCGCAAAATATTTTACGGCGTGCCGCGGGTTGGCCAGGCCTTGTCTAAACCGTTGGTTTTCAACCGCTACGACCCGGGTTCGATTCCCGCATTGGGCACTTTTTTCTGATTAAAAAAATACTCCAATGGCCTCCGATTCTTGCAAAAGTCCAACCCCACCAGCGAGTTCAAGTAATCAAACGGGGCTCTGGCACATTTGTAAGTGCAAATTCGAACTGCTTTTCACATGTGTAGACGTGCGATGCACTTAGAGTAAAATCAGTCGCCTTCTTCTACCCACCATGATTATCATGGCCTGTACCCACGTGTACTAGGGATAAGCAAAGAAAGAAGAAGAAGGTACACACAGGGTATGCACCACAGAGTCAAACAATCACCAAAAAGTACTACAGGGATGTCCTACGTGATGCTGTGCGGTGTAAGAGACCGGAGTTGTGGTCAATAGGCAATTGACGCCTCCATCATGACAATGTTCCAACACATTCCTCGCACTTGATTCAGACTTTCCTGGTGAAAACCCATACTTCTGTGGTTCGCCAACCTCCTTACTCTCCTTATATGTCTCCCCGCGACTTCTAGAGGTCATTGAAAAGGAAGCGATTTAAGACAAGACATTTTATGAGGTATTTTAATAGGGAGGGGAGATATTTTAATTTATATAAAATAAGTATAATATGAAACATTAGTGCGCCATCTGTTATCAGAATTTAAAACTATTATAGACATGTATGATTCTTTAAAAAATTAAACTACAGTGGTACCTCGACATACGAGTTTAATTCGTTCCGCAACCTTGCTCGTATCTTGAAATACTCGTATCTCGAAGCAAATTTCCCCATACAAAACAATTGAACTACCATTAATCCGTTCCAACCTCCAAAATGTCACCCCAGTTATTTTTGTTACGTAGTTTTAAATAATAAAAACGTATTTATAAATATCAAATATTTATTGCACAAAAACAAAAAAGAGAATGTAAAGAAATAAATTAGATATCCACACTGGTCTTTGCCGTTTTCGCTACATTTTTCTCGCTTTCACCTGTAGGCCGTTTAGAAAAAAACATGTCCAAGGAGGTTTGTTTCTTCCTCCCTCTCAGAATGTTCGGAAGCACGCTGCTAACTGATCGTAATGGCGCGACTGCGTGTTACTACCTGTTGTGTTTTAACTTTAAAAGCACACAAAAATATAATAAACTTGAATTTTTTTATTCAAGTCTCAAAAAACAAAGCTTTGCATATAGAACAAATAATAGTGAAGAAGAAGAAAGAAACATTTAAGGAAAAGCTAAAACAGAACAAAAGTACTGGTCAAAAAGAAACATTTAAAATCACAGATTAATATCTTCAACACTACCGAACCGAACTCGTATCTCGAATTTCGCTCGTAACTAAAAGCAAAAAATCACTTGCTCGTCGGCTCGTATCTCGAAAAACTCGTATGTTGGGGCGCTCGTATGTCGAGGTACCACTGTATTTTCTACTGCCTTTATTGCAATCAAAAATTAATGGGAGGGCCTGGCTCATCAGTGGTGAACCCTTCCAGCGGTTTCGCCAGTTTATAGGTATATCCTGACCGTACCCATAAATATCAGCACCTGACCTTTTTTCTATTTTTTTTTTCAATAAAAAATACATATCCTGACCAGGAGCACATGTGCTTTTCAGAAGGCAGAGCGCTAACGAACTTCTGAAAAGCACATATGCTCCTGGTCAGGATATGTCTTTTTTATTTTTAATATCAACACCTGACCTTTTTATTTTTTGTTTTTTCATATATATATATATGGAAATTTTTACCGGGAGGAAATCAATACATAGAAGCAATGGACGCTTCTCCCGTCAAAATTAACGTCAGAATCTGACGCCATCTATTGACCGTCGCCGCAACTAGCGGCATCGGGTCGGTGACAAAGCCACAACACCAACTTTGGCAAACTGATAAGCGTCCACCTAGAGACCATGGTTTCGGGCTAATGGCCTTCGTCAGTCTAGGGCGGACTTTATTCCATGAGATCCACACGGGATCTAGTTGCGGCGACGGTCAATGGATGGCTTCAGATTCTGACGTTTATTTTGACGAGAGAAGTGCCCATTGCTTCTATATATATATATATATATGTCGTAAAATGAATATTCAAATCATACCAAGAGTGTAGATGTGTCAATTATCTAAATCGACGTACAAGAAGTTGAACACGTGTATTACTCTGGGAAGAGAGTCGTCCTGTACAAGGTAATTGTGGTGTGTAATAACGGGTGACCTGTCATTTGGAATCTATGCAATTACCCCCAGCAGCCCCGGGGACTCTGTGACATTGTCACGTGGCGCAGTTTGACATTTGGGCGACCATTTAGAACGGTATTGAGGACGTACGTTACCATTAGATCGAATGGTTACCTTGACTTTCGGTGTAGTTCTGTTGAATATTTAGCTGTGTGTCTTGTAATATTTAGTATCTACAGTCATGGGGACAAAACTTAAGGAAGTTGTACCTTTCAGTATATATATCGGGATTCAGACAATATCTCTGAAATATATTACAGTGACCTTTATTGGTAACACACCTATATACACTCATGGACAAAGCTTAAGGAAGTTGTACCTTTCAGTATGTATATCGGGATTCAGACAATAACTCTGATAGATATTACAGTGACCTTTATTGAAGACACACGAGATAACCAATATACACTCATGGACAAAACTTAAGGAAGTTGTACCTTTTACCATGTATATCGGGATTCAGACAATAACTCTGATAGATATTACAGTGACCTTTATTGAAGACACACGAGATAAACAATATACACCCATAGACAAAACTTAAGGAAGTTGTACCTTTTACCATGTATATCGGGATTCAGACAATAACTGTGAAAGATATTACAGTGACCTTTATTGAAGACATACGAGATAACCAATATACACTCATTGGGACAAAACTTAAGGAAGTTGTACCTTTCAGTATGTATATCGGGATTCAGACAATAACTCTGAAAGATATTACAGTGACCTTTATTGAAGACACACGAGATAACCAATATACACTCATGGACAAAACTTAAGGAAGTTGTACCTTTCAGCATGTATATCGGGATTGAGACAATAATTCTGAAATATATTACAGTAACCTTTATTGAAGACACACCTATATACACTCATGGACAAAACTTAAGGAAGTTGTACCTTTTACCATGTATATCGGGATTCAGATAATAACTCTGAAAGATATTACAGTGACCTTTATTGAAGACACACGAGATAACCAATATACACTCATGGGGACAAAACTTAAGGAAGTTGTACCTTTTACCATGTATATCGGGATTGAGACAATAATTCTGAAATATATTACAGTAACCTTTATTGAAGACACACCTATATACACTCATGGACAAAACTTAAGGAAGTTGTACCTTTTACCATGTATATCGGGATTCAGATAATAACTCTGAAAGATATTACAGTGACCTTTATTGAAGACACACGAGATAACCAATATACACTCATGGGGACAAAACTTAAGGAAGTTGTACCTTTTAACATGTATATCGGGATTCAGACAATAACTCTAAAATATATTATAGTGACCTTTATTGAAGACACACGAGATAACCAAGTGTGAACAAAATTGCTTCTGTCTCCTTCAATACAGACGACCGGCGATATCAAAGAATTTTTAACTTTCTTAAGTTTTGTCCATCAGTGTATATTCGGGATTCTTTTTTAAATCTACGATTTTAGTTGAAATACATTCTAATAGATGGCGAAAGTCATCATTATGTTTTAGTTACTGAATCAAAGGAAATGTTAAGTTTATGTAATTACATATTCGGTTTCAGCATTTACATATTCCATCTCGATTTTATTTACATATATACATAATCTTTCGCTAGAGCCAAATGGGTATTTCAAAATGCACATATCTATAAGGGCTATGTATAGAACAAAATGCTTTTTTTATATTGATTCTCATCAATTCTTTGACTGCGTGGAAACTATATCCAGTTACAGATGTGGTTTTCTCTCGATCAGAAATTGCATGGAGGCGATATTGCGTGCGGCAAAATAAAATCAAGGAAAGAGTATAAAACATATTTTGAATTGTAGATTACTATCCTACTGTCACAAAATACTGGGAAAATAAGCTCTATTAGAATCTAATATATGAGCTATATATATATTAATTGCATAATTCCCATATGCAAATATGTATTACAAGGATATATGCAAATATGTATTATACGACTATACAGTGGACCCTCGGTTTACGAGCACCTTGGAGTACGAGCTTTTCGCAGTACGAGCAAAATTTTTTGAAAAATTTTACCTCGGATTACGAGCAACTCGTGATGGTTGCCCGTAATCGTGATGGATGAAAATTCACTGGGATCCCTCCCTTCAGATCAGATTCGGAAAATATGTAAAATGTGGTAAACTGTGCAATTGTTCGTAGCAAGAAGAATTGCCCGAGTTTCAATTATTAAAAATAAGAAATTAGTTTCGCACTACGAGCGTTTTGGAGTACGAGCATGGCTCTGAAACGGATTATGCTCGCAAACCGAGGGTCCACTGTATGTATTTATGTATGCATTCATGTTGTAAAATCTAGCAAAAGGTTTTGAAATCGATAAAAAAAGGTTTATTTTCACAACACGAGTATCTTTAGTTGAGTTTAAAATGTAACCCTTCAAGCAAAAAAAAACCACTTATATACACATTATAGATGGAAATTTTGCCGGGAGGATATTGATTTAAAGAGACAAAGGTCGCCTCTCCCGTCAAAATAGACGTCAAAACTAGACGCCATCTATTGACCGTCACCGCAAACTAGCGGTCTCGGGTCGGTGAAAGCTGGTGTTGTGGCTTTGTCACCGACCCGAGACCGCTAGTTTGCGGTGACGGTCAATAGATGGCGTCTAGTTTTGACGTCTATTTTGACGGGAGAGGCGACCTTTGTCTCTTTAAATACACATTATATACAATAAAAGGATTTAAAAGCGCGAATGTTTCTTTTATACATAAAACGAATATCTACTGTCCTTACTGCGATGAAAAAATATATTGGGAGGGCTTGGCTCATCAGTGGTGAACCCTTCCAGCGGTTTCGCCAATTTAATCCACCAGATCGCTTCAGAAATAGTGACTAATTATTATATCTAAGACTGTTTCATATGCGTATACTCATATACAGACCTTGTGTTGGGTGTGTGTTGATTAAGTTTAAAAGATCATTTAAGACATTCAAATTTGATAATTATTTTTGTTGTACAAGCTGTACCTCAACGACCAAAAAAAGCTTGTCTTTGGGTCATTCAACAGCCCGAAACGCGTACGTGGTTAGCTTTTCTTGATTAATCAAGAGAGAGTATTTGACCAATTCTGGAATAATACAAAAATAAACGATTAGTTGATATTTATTCCGACAGATGGCGCAAGCCATCAGTAACTTTAAGTTGCCTTTTTTTTTTTGCTTATCCCTAGTACACGTGGTACAGGCCATGATAATCATGGTGGGTAGTTAGCGACTCCTTTTTTTTTTTACTGTAAGCGCACCACATGTCTACACATGTGAAAAGCAGTTCGACTTTGCACTTACAAATGTGCCAGAGCCCCGTTTGGTTACTTGCACTCGCTGGTGGGGCTGGACTTTTGCAAGAATCGGGGGCCATTGGACAATTTTTTTAAATTTATTTTTAAAACAGAAAAAAGTGTCCAATGCGGGAATCGAACCCGGGTCGTAGTGGTCGAAAACCAAACGGTTTAACCAGCCTTCCACCGACCCCCCAAGTTGCCTTTGTTAATTTATCCACCTGATTCAGGTACACGTTTGTACTATTTTTTCACAATATGTAATTATAAAATAAGAAATATTTCTTGTTTACAAAATTGAGACAACCATAACCTCCCCTATTCGCTGTAGAAAACGAAACAGAGGACTTCTCCCCCGACCTGGGTTTATTTTTCTAAAATACAAAAACGAAACAATCTTAGAGACATGATGCACTAGCGCGCCATCTGTTATCAAAATTATCAAAATATATTCATAATTGTATGTAATTCTACTGTCCTCACAAAGCTTATGTCCATAGTTCTTCTAAAATACCCATTCCAAGAGTCTAGCAACAGTATCACTATAAAAGGAAGTTCCAAAAATGTAATATAACAGCGGTATGGTAGATTAAACTGGCGAAACCGCTGGGAGGGTTCACCACTGATGAGCCAGGACCTCCCATTAATTTTTCCATTGCAGTAAGGGCAGTAGAAATTGTTTATTTTTTCAAAAAGAATCTTACACGCCTTTAAAATAATTTCGAATTTTGAATCTTAGAGATATTGGGATATTGAAACCAAAATTTTGGAAGCTGTTTTGAAGAGGCTGTAAACTCCCGTTATTTCATTCTTCTGTTGAGAAAACACAGTCATACATCCTAGACAATAGTATCGGAAATAGGTTTATTTACGGGGCTGCTAACCAGAATAAATGATTTTTGAGCCCCGATGGACGCATAAAGCGGACTATATACATTGCACAGGGGCCTGGGGATGGGTGGCCAGGGGATCATCGCCGGGTGAGGCCAGGAGAGCCGGGATGTAGAGGAGGATAAGCGACAAAAGTATCTCTTAACACTATAAAGACATTCAACTGTTTGTTTAATGGTCAGATATGATCAAACACATCTCATTCTTTCTTGTTCAACAGAAGGATATATTGTCTATAATTGTCAATAATAAACAAAAGACGGGTCAGAGAATATGTTTCTTGTGCTTTATTATCTTATATTGATAATTGGCTAACAAAGAGTTTTCAGTTTTAAAGTTTGAAGCTATCTCCGAAATCTTGAGATAATATTTTAAAAAGGCAAGTAAACTTCTCCTCGGAACCCATGTTTTGTTTATTATTTATATTGTAGAGGATTTTATTTTTCAACAACAACACAACAAAAAAGCCTTTATTGAGGACCTCTCGTCCTATATAGGATTCGCCAGTTTACAGAGTAAGAGAAGAGAACTAAGAATACAGAGAGAAACCTATAAGTAGTAGGTATAGTATAGTATTTTCTACACTGTGACTATATACAACAGCAACAACAAGCTTTTTACTGGAATCAAAGTCCCATACAGGATTCGTCATTCTAGTCCTGACATAGATTATTTGAATATATTTATTTACATCAATTAGATTATATATATAGCCTCCTTTTATGGATTTTATTTTTGTATATCAATAAATTCTTTTTTTTTTTATTATTATTATTTTATTTTGGGAGCTTTTCTTTGTCTATCCCTTTCTCTATCCGAAGTTACAATGAAATAAAATATGCAACAAGGTGGATAAAAGTTGTGTGGCTTTACATCATTCCATCTTCTATATTTTGTAATTTTATATTCTTGACGTCTCTGGGATTGTAAATCATACTAAGTCTAGACTTCGTGAACCTGAAAAGGAACAAGATAAACTAGCTAGAATTATTCCACAATTGGCCAAATACGCTTTCTTGATTAATCACATATACAGCTTTATTAAGACCACCGGTCTTATACAGATTCACCGCATAAAGGAAGCATAGATGGAGCTCCTATACTCCAGGCAACACAGAAACCAACAACAGCCTCCAGCTTTCTTGATTAATCACACACACATACAGCTTTATTAAGACCACCGGTCTTATACAGATTCACCGCAGGAAGGAAGCATAGATGAAACTCCTATATTCCAGGCAGTACAGAACCCAACAACAGCCTCTAGGTTTCTTGATTAATCACACACAGCTTTATTAAGACCACCGGTCTTATACAGATTCACCGCAGGAAGAAAATATAGATATACTCCGGGCGCACATAACCCAACAACAGCCTCCAGGTTTCTTGATTAATAAAGAAAAGCAACCACGTACGCGTTTCGGGCTGTTGGCCCTCATCAGCGTGGTGCAAGCTGTACCTCAACTACCAAAAAGTTGGTCTTTGGGACATCCAACAGCCTTTGACATTCGAACAATAGTCCGAGTCCAATACAACGAAGTCCCAACGACAGAGGGAATCGATGTGTCCCCAAATAGCCAATCCTCAGGACAGCGGGCTTTGTGCTGTCCGCCGGATTTAGCCACAATCCATCCTTGCCAACCCAAATCCCGTAGGTAACCTCAGCGATCTGTTTCTCAACGTGTCTTTCCTCGTGTAATTGATTGATGAAGCATCGATGTTTGTGTTTCTCTTTCTTACTCAGATTTCTTGGGATTTCTTTGATAACATAACGTCTCCTTTATCTGTATTAATACATATAAAAGAGAAAGGTTAGGCGTGTCTTCCTATAACGTAACTCTATTTAAGAAAAAATCATAAGACTGCTCAACTCTTTTTATTTACTTGATTAAAGGAAGCTTTCGAGCAAGCCCTTCTTCAGCTAACTAAAACGTTTTAGTAACCTGAAGAAGGGCTTGCTCGAAATATTCCTTTAAATAAATAAATAAAAGAGTTGCGTCGTTTTATAATATATATTTTTTCAAGTCAATAACCTCCTACTGGCGAAACCATTGTGAGGGTTCACCACTGATGAGCCAGGCCCTCCAAAATATTTTTCCATCGTAATAAGGATAGTAATAATTCAGTTTTATTTGCATCGCGTTGCGGGTGCAAGTAGTTTGATTTATTATAGAAGAAAAATTAATCCACAGATTTGGCAGAAAGCTATGCAAATCTTCCAGAAACCCTCTAGGCGGGCTGATAGAACAAACAAAGTAAATCTAGGGAACGTCTAAAAAAGAATTGCTCTAAAAATATATTAACTTGGAATTTTTATTTTAAAAACTAATTTCGCTATTTTTAGCTTGAAGGCAGATGTTGATGGTTGAAAAATACCGTCTGCTTACTTATTTAATTTATAAAGAGTTGGGAGAACGCTTCTTTACCTCTCTACTAGGAGAGAGCTTTTTATTTATCTTTCGTGTAAATAGCGGGTTTGGAGGAGTTGATTTTTTTAAAAAATGTACTCAACGGATTCCTATATTTTTAAAAAGGTTTTTCATTGCAGTAAGAACAGTGGGATTTTGATTTTTTTATTAAAAATAAATAAATATTCGTGCTCAATATCTCCATTTCGTATAAAATATACACTCATGGATAAAACTTAAAGAAATGGAAAATCTTTGATATTGACGGTCGTCTATTTATTTTATTTATTATTATTTTTTTTTGAAGGAGACAGAGGCTGTTCACACTTTGTTATCTCGTGTATCTTCAATAAAGGTCACTGTAATATCTTTCAGAGTTATTGCCCCGATATACATGCTAAAAGGTACAACTTCCTTAAGTTTTGTCCATGAATGTGTATTGGTTATCTCGTGTGTCTTCAATAAAGATCACTGTAATATCTTTCAGAGTTATTGTCTGAATCCCGATATACATGGTAAAAGGTACAACTTCCTTAAGTTTTGTCCATGAGGGTATATAGATGTAAAGATATATGTGAACTGTCACTTCTTTATGTTTAATTTAAGTATAAATTGTTTTTTATCAATCGTTTATTGAATAAAGCATTTCTCGATATTGAAACATAGAAAATTAGGGAAGACCAACTTCAGGAGGAGACAACAATTTATTTCAGGCAAGAACAAACTATGAATGGTAAACAAAAGATAAGCCACGAGGGAAATTTACAGAGTAGCAAAATATAAACATAAAAATGACCAGTCTGTTAATAAAAATAATAAAATTAATAAATATTTTGTTACAATTTATATAATTCTACTGTTTCCACGAAGCTTGTATGTTTATAGGTTGTTTAACTACCATAGCCAATATTCCACCCAACAATGTTTGACATACAAAACAGAAGTATATCCAATACAATAGTAGAGATTTCTAAAAAGTGGTATTGGCATACAAAACAGAAGTATCCAATACAATAGTGGAGATTTATAAAAAGTAGTATTACGGATTAATCTGTTAACCAGTTTTACTGGGATTAATAGTTAGCGCCATCTCTGACCCCAGTACATCACTTTTGTACTTTTTATCACAAATAAAAATTAATAAAGACTGTTTACAAATAAAAGAAGTAAACTATTAAAAAGTGGTTTAAAAACACATATCTAAAATTTTGTTGTTTCTTTTCTTATTTGACAGCGGGTCACTGCTGTTTGTGTTCTCTTTCTTACTCAGGTTTCTTGGTATTTCTTTGATGTCAGACATAACGACATCTTTATCTGTCTTATTCTATATACAGTTACGAGCGTCATTCCTCATCAGTCGTCTCTGTCACCGTTTGCTTTTTTTTTTTTTTTGAATGGCGCCCTCCTATTGGTTGGCTACGGTCACGCCGCCTTTGCCCCCCCCCCCCATCATGCCTCCCCCACTCGCTCTTTCGTTTTTGTAACTATTGTTTTGGAGCGGGTCGCTCTTTAAATAAATGCATATATTAGTTAATAACTAAATGGAATCCTCTCTTTCCTTTTCCCAGTATGAGACGTCTACGGAAGCCAACAGTACATAGACAGATAAAGCACATAGGCTATAGTTATTAACTAATATATGCATTTATATAAGGCGCCAAATTATAATTGTAACAAATAGTATTTGAATAAAAACATTCAATCGGGTAAAACACGGGCGTTGCCTGGGCCATTCGGCTAGTTACATATTTATTTATGCTTATGAGGTGATACAGCAGCGTATTTACAATTAGAGAGGAGACAAAATGAATTAAATCTAGAAAAAAGAAGTGAGGACATATCGGTCATTAAAGTCTGAGAGGCAAGGCCTTCAGCCAGTTCAGGGCTTCCGGGGTGACAGAATGGAGATTGGAGATTCCTCCATTGAATTTGTACAGCGGGCAGTCATCTAGTATATGGGACATTGATTGTGGGACGTTGCAGGCACAATTTGGATCTTTGGTGTAGCCCCATATCTTCATCAGCTCTGCACACCTTCCCTGACCTGTCCTAATGCGGTTTAGAAGCACCCATTCTCGTCGAGGGAGGGAAAAACCTGGGATCTTGACACTTGGGAGTTACATATAAAAGAGAAAGGTTAGGCGTGTCTTCCTATAGTGTGGAGTTTAAATATATTCATTTATAATTCAATAAACTCTCTATAAGTGAAAAAATAGTACAAATGTGATATTGTACTGGGATTAGGTGCAGAAATTAAGAAAACGGCATCTCCATAACGATATCCAATAGCCCGAAACGCGTCCGTGATTAGCCTTTTCTTAATTAATCAAGAATGGGTATAGGGCCAATTCTGGAATAATTAAAAATCAACGTGAATAGTTGATATTTATTCCGATAGATGGCGCAAGCCATCAGCAACTTTAAGTTGCACGATAAGGAGATGCCGTTTTCTTAAAACTCTATAAATGTTCTATTGTTTTCAGGTGTAGAACATACCTATGGAGCTGAAGTTGGTATATGTATTTTGGATTTACTCACTATTTGTTGTTTCTTTTCCTATTTGACAGCGGGTTGCCAAAACGTAAATAAAATATAAAAAGAAGTTTGATAAACTTTATTTATAATTCAATGAACTCTATAATTTCTATTGTTGTTAAGTGTGGAGCACACCTATACCTGAAGTTTGTAGATGTAATTTGAATCACTCGCTATTTGTTGTTTCTTTTCTATTTAACAGCGGGTTGCCAAAACGCAAATAAAATATAAAAAGAGTTTGATAATCTTCATTTATAATTCTATAAACTCTATAATATCTAAGGGAAAAAAAGGCATCTCCTTATCGTGAAACTGAAAGTTACTGATGGCTTGCGCCATCTATCGGAATAAATATCAACTATCCATTGATTTTTAATTATTCCAAAATTGGCCAAATACCCATTCTTGATTAATCAAGAAAAGCTAACCACGTACGCGTTTCGGGCTGTTGGCCCTCGTCAATTTTATTATAATTTATGCACTTTATCCCAGTACAATATCACATTTGTACTATCTTTTTACATTGTTTAGCGTTCTCACGCAATTCTGGCCTTAATTACCCGTCTATAATTTCTATTGTTTTAAGTGTAGAACATACCTACGCCTGAAGTTGGAAGATGTATTTTGAATTCACTCTGTAGTTATATCGAAACAATGTTTATAACCGAATTTTCTACAAATTGCGTCATTTAGGAATTCATTTCGTGCCGATACCCCAGCACGCCATGTTCCAGATAACCCCAGGACTGTAAACCCTTCTGTTACCCCTCGACCTGCAACTCTCTTCAATCAAATTTTTCAGATACTGGAGTAATATGTAAATATGATTTCACATTGTTCCCCAATCAGGAACGTCCACATTGATCTTTATTTTAGAGATCTTTTTTAGAAAAAATAGCATTTATATAACAATATATAGTATAGAATTGCTGAATACTTATATTCAAAGCTATGCAAGTTTGCACAATATAATTTTATATGAAGATATAAAAAACTAACGGATACAATTTTATTTATTAAAGAGATATAAGCTTGGCAAGCCTTCGGACAATAACCTCCTTCAACAGGCTGTTATACGAATAAAAGGCCGCCGATTGTGTAAGATCTCGTATTTCTTAGCTTCTGTTTCAACAAGGCAACTGGAGACCTGGACAAGAACAGAGAAACTGAAGAATTGGACTGATGGACTGGATGGGAAGTTATGAAGAAATAAAGAACTCAAGATAGAGAAGTATGACGTCACTGGAGACCTGGACAAGAACAGAGAAACTGAAGAATTGGACTGATGGACTGGATGGGAAGTTATGAAGAAATAAAGAACTCAAGATAGAGAAGTATGACGTCACTGGAGACCTGGACAAGAACAGAGAAACTGAAGAATTGGACTGATGGACTGGATGGGAAGTTATGAAGAAATAAAGAACTCAAGATAGAGAAGTATGACGTCACTGGAGACCTGGACAAGAACAGAGAAACTGAAGAATTGGACTGATGGACTGGATGGGAAGTTATGAAGAAATAAAGAACTCAAGATAGAGAAGTATGACGTCACTGGAGACCTGGACAAGAACAGAGAAACTGAAGAATTGGACTGATGGACTGGATGGGAAGTTATGAAGAAATAAAGAACTCAAGATAGAGAAGTATGACGTCACTGGAGACCTGGACAAGAACAGAGAAACTGAAGAATTGGACTGATGGACTGGATGGGAAGTTATGAAGAAATAAAGAACTCAAGATAGAGAAGTATGACGTCACTGGAGACCTGGACAAGAACAGAGAAACTGAAGAATTGGACTGATGGACTGGATGGGAAGTTATGAAGAAATAAAGAACTCAAGATAGAGAAGTATGACGTCACTGGAGACCTGGACAAGAACAGAGAAACTGAAGAATTGGACTGATGGACTGGATGGGAAGTTATGAAGAAATAAAGAACTCAAGATAGAGAAGTATGACGTCACTCCATCACAGTCCATCAGTCCAATTCTACAGTTTCTCTGTTCTTGTCCAGGTCTCCAGTTGCGCCTTGTTGAAACAGAAGCTAAGAAATATGAGGCCTGACACAATCGGCGGCCTAAAGAAAGCGTGGGTGGAGCTCTGTAATAACATTAACTTCATGTGTGAAAAAATATCTTACAAATGTGTGAAATTGTATTTGGGAGGGTGGTCAAAACCGGTGGTTTTCGACCGCTACGACCCGGGATCGAAACCCTAATTGTTCACTTTTTAAAATGCCTTTTTTTCTAATTAACTTCAAGATTCCTTTGTCTCACTGCTTTGTTCTTATGCATACCTCTGGTAAATCCTGTATAGGGTCAGTGACCCTAAATAAAGGCTTTTTGTTGTTGTTATTGTTAATTAACTTCTAGATTTACCGAAAAAGCCAATTATATCTCTGGAAATATAAGGAGATAGTGAAGGTGTCTAGGTATTATAAGAAATATAAGAGAGAAATGTCATAAATAAATATCGTTAAACAAGGTTTGAAATTAAGAAAAGGCATTTACCCCCCTCTCCCCTGATTGTACAACTAAACCTTGTATGAGTTGATGCAACTGATTGAGTGGGCCAATTCTGGAATAAATAAAGATAAACGAGTAGTTGATATTTATATCGACAGATGGCGTAAGCCATCAGCAATTTTTAGTTACACAATCAGGAGATGTCTTTTTTCCTTAATTTATCTACCTGATCCCAGTTCAATTTCTCACTTTATTAAGAAAAAGGCTTCTTCTTATCGTGCAATTGAAAGTTGCTGATGGCTTGCGCCATCTATCGGAATAAATATCAACTATTCTCGTTGATTTTTAATTATTCCAGAATTGGCCAAATACCCAATCTTGATTATATATATATTATAATCAAGAATGGGTATTTGGCCAATTCTGGAATCAAGAATGGGTATTTGGCCAATTCTGGAATCAAGAATGGGTATTTGGCCAATTCTGGAATAAGAAGAAGCCCTTTTTCTTAATTTATGCACCTTATCCCAGTACAATATTACATTCTCACTTTATGTACTAATTTTTTATAAGAGAAGAGAGAGAGAGAAGTTTGAAATAGTTTTAAATTTTAGATTAACCATTATATTTTAAGAAAAAGGCATCTCCTTATCGTGCAACTGAAAGTTGCTGATGGCTTGCGCCATCTATTGGAATAAATAACAACAACAACAAAAGCCTTTATTGAGGACCTCTCGCCCTATACAGGATTCACCAGTTTACAGAGTAAGAGAAGAGAACTAAGAATACAGAGATATAAGTAGTAGGTATAGTATAGTATTTTCTACACTGTGACTATATACAACAGCAGCAACAAGCCTTTTACTGGTCTACGTCATTCTAATCCTGACACAGATCACCTGCATACAATTATTTACATCAATTAGACCATGTATACCTATCGGAATAAATATCAACTATTCTATAACTGATTCCGATAGATGGCGCAAGCCATCAGCAACTTTCAGTTGCACGATAAGGAGATGCCTTTTTCTTAATTTATGTACCTTATCCCAGTACAATATTACATTTGTACTATTTTTTTTCACTTTATATTTTAGTCCATTTTTAAAATACCTTATTAAATTATGATGCATTAGCCCGCCATCGGTTATCAAAATTCAAAACTATTATAGACACGTATGATTCTTTTTTAGAATAAAAACAATTTCTACTGTCCTTACTGCAATAGAAAAATTAATGGGAGGTCCTGGCTTATCAGTGGTGAACCCTCCCAGAAAAATGCAATATAACAGCGGTATTTATTATTTATTATCATTTACAAAGCACGCGATATCCGTCTTGGATATTTGCATGCATACCCAAGTTTGGGAGCTTATTTACAGTAATTATTAATATGATTTTAGTTATTATAATAGAAATTATTAACATATATTTGTCAGTTAGTTAACGGTTTAATTACCCTATAATGAATATTAGTGAACATCACAGATAAGAACAGAAATTTAGAGCTATTTACAGCATATAACTATATATCAGTTATTACAGCACATAGGCGAAACCGCTGGGAGGGTTCACCACTGATGAGCCAGGCCATCTCATTAATTTTTACATTGCAGTAAGGACAGTAGAAATTGTTTATTTTTAAAAAGAATCATACGCGTCTATAATAGTTTTGAATTTTGAAAACACCCATCTCGCAGAGTACATTGCCATTCAGTTTTATAAGTCGTACACCGATATCATATAAGAATAGTTGTGTGGAAGGAAATCTATTCCAAAGTGAGAAATGGGCATTTTCCCGCAATTGAGGAAAGTTTTAAAAGGGGGAGTCTGCGGCGACATCCACTCAATCAATCCATCGCTATCAATAAACAACGGCCAAGATCGAACGCCACGGAAGAAATTTAACTATTCAGCCGATAGTTCAGGGAAATCAAAGTTGTCGTTCGGTTACAACTTGAAATTAGTCGATTTTCTGGTCTTCTCCCAGCTTGGAGAAATTTGGGATTCTTCGTACGATATGTCTGTCTGTTCATTTATGTGTTTCTCGGGAGATTTAGCGATCTATCTCCTGGGATATCGGGATATGTAACGGTAAATTCTGTGGGATATCGGGATATTTAACGGTGAATCTTGGGGTTATCGGAAAATTTAACGGTAAATCCTGAGGGATATTGGGATATGTAACGGTGAGAATCCTGAGAATATAGAGATATAAAACGGTCTATCTCTGGGATATCGGAATATGTAACGGGGAATCCTGGGGAATATCGGGATATATAATGGTATATCCCTGGGATATCGGAATAGGTAACGGTAAATCCTAAGAGATATTGGGATATGTAACGGTCTATCTCTGGGGATTCACAAAACTGGCGGATATCGGGATATATAACGTTGAATATGAGAGTTACCGGGATATTTAGCGGTATATTCCTGGGATGTCGGCATATATAACGGTCAATCCTAGGAATAGCAGGATATATAGTTGTCAATCCTAAGGATATATCGGGATATTTAGCAACCAATTTCGAAATATTGGGATATTTGGCTTTCTATCTCGGAGAGTAGTTTGATATTCCTAAGATTAAAATATAAGAAATTCTTTAATTGAGTATTTTGGGATATTCTGTAATTTTTTTGAATATTTGTCGGACAACTACAAGATGTCGTAAAGGTATTTGTTCAGAAGTTTTTTTTTTTAATATTTCCAAAATCCCTGAATTTGAAATCTCCAAAACTCTCCCATCAATATTTGAGGTTGATTTAGAATTTAGTGTAGGCATTTCGGGAGATATCTATCTCACACATAATAATGATTAACTCCATATTACCACTCATGGATAAAACTTAAGGAAGTTGCACATTTTAACATGTATATCGGGCTTCAGACAATAACTCTGAAAGATCTTACAGTGACCTTTAATGAAGACACACGAAATAACCAAGTGTGAACAAAATTGCCTCTGTCTCCTTAAAAAAAATGACCTGCCACACCAAAGACTTTCCACTTCCTTAAGTTTTGTCCATGAGTGTATATTAGCATTATCTGAAAACCACCAGCCTAGCATTACATTATACAAGTAACATTCACATTAGGAACTGAGGCTGTTGAAGCAGAGAGAATAACACTAGAGGAACAAAACCACCAAGAAACCAACACCTCTTTGATAATTAAAAACGAACAGTTTGAAGAGAGTAGGTGTAAAAATGTTCACATATGATTATCATAATTAATTACTTCATCCCTTCTTCTCTCCCTTGTATAAGGAAATATATTGTAAAATCAATAAAGGTTTATTAAGAGTAGAATTTCCACTTTTCTTGACGTTATATTTAGATAAATACGATATATATATATGAGACATATAAACGTATATATACACGTTGTATAGGTGTCCTGTACGCTGTCTAGCTACACGGTTCAATGTCCAGATACACGGTACAGTGTCTAGCTACATGGTTCAATGTCCATTTACACGGTACAGTGTCTAGCTTTACGGTACAATGTCTAGATACACGGTACATTGTCTAGATACACGGTACATTGTCTAGATACACGGTACATTGCCCAGATACACGGTACATTGTCTAGATACACGGTACACTGCCCAGATACACGGTGCATTGCCCAGATACACGGTATATTGTCTAGATACCCGGTACACTGCCCAGATAAACGGTACATTGCCCAGATACACGGTACACTGCCCAGATACACGGTACATTGCCCAGATACACGGTACATTGTCTAGATACACGGTACACTGCCCAGATACACGGTGCATTGCCCAGATACACGGTATATTGTCTAGATACCCGGTACGTTGTCTTGTTACACGGTACACTGTCTAGATACACGGTACATTGCCCAGATACACGGCACATTGTCTAGATATACGGTACATTGTCTAGATACACGGTACGTTGTCTAGATACACGGTACACTGCCCAGATACACGGTACATTGTCTAGATACACGGTACACTGCCCTGATACACGGTGCATTATACCGGGTATCTAGACAATATACCGTGTATCTGGGCATTGTCTAGATACACGGTACATTGTCTGGATACACGGTACATTGTTTAGATTTACGGTACATTTCCCAGATACACGGTACATTGTCTAGCTATACGGTATATTGTCGTTCAGATACACGGTACATTGTCTAAATACACGATTCAATGTCAAGATACACGGTGCTGCGGAACAGGAATTCCGTGGAGGAATGTCCCAAGATCGATGCAGTCGGCAGCAGGTTAATGGTTTCTTGGAGGCACCTAAATTAAATATTGATGAGGCTTGTCATACACTTGTCTGGGAGCCACCTTAATGGATTCTCTTTCTTGTCACTTGTATGATGGGATGACTGTACGTGTCACGACGCCAGCCTCCCTTCATTACCTGACAACACCAGTGGCTTACATGGAGATAAAAGGATATTTAAATGCTATATGAAAGATCCAGAAGGAAGGAAAATGGTTTCCTCACGAATTGAGTGAAAAGAAAAAGGAAAATCGAAGAACGATATCTGAAATCCTGCTGGAAAAGTTTAAAAAAATTCTTTTTTTCGTCGTATTGTGACTGGGAATGAAAAATGAGTGTATTTCGACAATCCGAAGCGCAATAAAGCATGGGTAAGTCCAGGACAGCCAACAACTTCGACCGCCAAACCAAATTCAATGGCAATAAGGTTCTTCTGTACATCTGGTGGGATCAGCGCGGCATACTTTACTACCAAATTCTACAACCAGGCGTCGCTGCTCATCGCTATCAACAATTAACACAGTTACGTCAAGAAAACGCAGTGAAACGAACCGAATGGGCGCAACGACATGGCAAGTTGATACTGCTTTATGGCAACGCAAAGCCGCATGTCGCACATTCGGTAAAAGGCACCCTGAAAGACTTCAAATGGGAAGGCTTACCCTACCCGCCATACTCTCCAGACACCGCTCCATCGGATCATCGCCTCTTCCGGTCGTTTAATATATGTGTTTACAATTCTTCTATATTTATAAGTTCAATTGAAAATGAAAAAGGAGGAGGGGGAGAAGAAACAAGCTCACTAAAAATCCTGGGTTCATCTGGCCCGCCTGATAGTACCCTGTAAGGGCTCCTGATCCAGGGATACAATATGAGCAGCGTCTGTACTCCATGTTAGGAGCGGCTGCACATGGGCTGGCTAACCAGCGCTTCCAGAATCGCGAAGAAGTTGAAAATTGACTTGATGAATGGATTGCTTCGAAACCAAATCTTTTTATATTTTTTTATGATTGCATCCATAAACTACCCAGTTTATGGAAGAATGATGTTGTATAAAACAATGGTAATTATTATTTTTATCTAGTACAATTTTCTTTCAATTTCATTAAATTTTCTAATAGAAAATAACGCGTAGTCATACTTGCGCACCGAATAAATATTAAAAAAAATTCCCAATGCGGGATTCGATCCCAGATCTTGGCTGTAGAAAACCGACGGTGTATACCCCCGTCCACCGACCCCACCTATAAGTAATAAACTGTGTGGTACTTTAAGAACACGACAAGGTTCTATTAAAACGTATTTGTTGATGGTTGAAAAAATTCCAATTTGCTATCCCGGCGTTTATCTTCTTTCAATTTTTTTTTCGACGTGCCCATCACAGTTTCTCATCAATATTGGAAGTTGTGGCGAGGGACCAATTGTGTCAGCGATGTAATATTAACATGGCGGGCGACTTGAGCCGGCAATCCATCAGCCAATAGCGTGCCTTGGAATTTTTCTACCCATTTTGTTGTAGCCGTTGGGCCGTGTCTTTTATAAGAGGTACACTCACCTGTGTGTAGTGTTGTTTATTGATTGTATAGTATGAGTGATTTTTAGTCGAAATATCAAATTAATATTCAAGAAATGAGACTATTAATGGAAGAATTTTTCTTTCCAAAAAAAGCACGTGCTTTCTAATGTCTTTAACGAAGATGAAGAATATTGAGAGGGCCTGGATCATCAGTGGTGAACCCTCACAGCGGGTGGGCCACATGGTCTCTCCATATACCTCTCCTTCAGTGTCTTCCTCTACTGAGGGTGGGCCACATGGTCTCTCCATATCTCCCTCCTTCAGTGCTTTCCTCTACTGAAGGTGGGTCACATGGTCTCTTCATATCTCCCTCCTTCAGTGCTTTCCTCTACTGAAGGTGGCCCACATGGTCTCTCCATATCTCCCTCCTTCAGTGCCTTCCTCTACTGAGGGTGGGCCACATGGTCTCTATATTTCTCTCCTTCATTGTCTTCCTCTACTGAAGGTGGGCCACATGGTCTCTCCATATCTCCCTCCTTCAGTGCCTTCCTCTACTGAAGGTGGCCCTCATGGTCTCTCCATACCTCCCTCCTTCAGTGCCTTCCTCTACTGAAGGTGGCCCACATGGTCTCTCCATATCTCCCTCCTTCAGTGTCTTCCTCTACTGAAGGTGGGCCACATGGTCTCTATATTTCTCTCCTTCATTGTCTTCCTCTACTGAAGGTGGGCCACATGGTCTCTCCATATCTCCCTCATTCAGTGCCTTCCTCTACTGAAGGTGGCCCACATGGTCTCTCCATATCTCCCTCCTTCAGTGTCTTCCTCTATTGAAGGTGGGCCACATGGTCTCTCCATATCTCCCTCCTTCAGTGTCTTCCTCTACTGAAGGTGGGCCACATGGTCTCTCCATATCTCCCTCCTTCAGTGTCTTCCTCTACTGAAGGTGGGCCACATGGTCTCTCCATATCTCCCTCCTTCAGTGTCTTCCTCTACTGAAGGTGGGCCACATGGTCTCTCCATATCTCCCTCCTTCAGTGTCTTCCTCTACTGAAGGTGGGCCACATAGTCTCTCCATATCTCCCTCCTTCAGTGTCTTCCTCTACTGAAGGTGGGCCACATGGTCTCTCCATATCGCCATCCGCTTCATCTCCTCATATGTCCATTGTGTCGTCCATATATTCTGGCCGTCTTTTTACGCACGGTGTCTACCCGTAGATCTTTCCCCCCAGAACCGTCATCAGTGTCTCTCCCATTGATCCACCAATCACATGTTATCAAACGTCAGTTTTCGTTTTTTTTTTTATGGCCATCACAAGCTGACGCTCTGTTCCCATTCGATCTAATATTTTCGTTGATTTTTAAAATTTATTTTCAACAATGGTGGCCTACTTAAGCTAACGAGGGCCAAAAACCTGAAACGCGTGCGTAATTAGATTTTCTTGATTAATCAAGAAAGAAATAGTTTGACCAATATTCTGGAAATTAATTGAAAACCTCGAGTGGTTGATATTTATTTCGTTAGATGGCGATAATATATCAACAACTTTCAGTTGAAAGATCATGAGATACATTTTTCCTAAAAAATAAATAATTCAACAGGTTTTACAAAGATGAGTTTTGTTTCATTTTTATTTCAAACGTTCGGGAATTTCCACTCATCAACAGGAGTACAAAATATGAAACGCCCTTTGATGCTGTCTATAATCGAATTATATTTTTCATTAAGTTGTTAACGTGATAATCCTGTTGAAGGATTGACAAGTCCGAAAGCTTGAAAATAAAAAGTTGCATAAGAAACTTAACCCTGGAAGCTTCATTTCATAATAATCGAATGAAGCTTTCGGTCATTTCCGCCTGTCTACAGGAGTACAAAATATGAAACGCCCTTTGATGGTATTTATAATCGAATTGTATTTTTCATTAAGTTGTTAACGTGATACTCCTGTTGAAGGACTCACAAGTCCGAAAGCTTGAAAATAAAAAGTTGCATAAGAAACTTAACCCTGGAAGCTTCATTTCATAATAATCGAATGAAGCTTTCGGTCATTTCCGCCTGTCTACAGGAGTAGAAAATATGAAACGCCGTTTGATGGTATTTATAATCGAATTGTATTTTTCATTAAGTTGTTAACGTGATAATCCTGTTGAAGGACTGACAAGTCCGAAAGCTTGAAAATAAAAAGTTGCATAAGAAACTTAACCCTGGAAGCTTCATTTCATAATAATCGAATGAAGCTTTCGGTCATTTCCGCCTGTCTACAGGAGTACAAAATATGAAACGCCCTTTGATGCTGTCTATAATCGAATTGTATTTTTCATTAAGTTGTTAACATGATACTCCTGTTGAAGGATTGACAAGTCCGAAAGCTTGAAAATAAAAAGTTGCATAAGAAACTTAACCCTGGAAGCTTCATTTCATAATAATCGAATGTAGATATTTGTTTTAAAAAACAACGGTGAGTTTTATAATCTATATAATATCTATCTCCTCGTTGGTATTCCAATCTCTCCTGTTTTGGAAAAGTACTAAAGGGAAATTACTAATACAGAAGGTCATAAACACTTTATGATAACGAGCTCCCGTGAGAAAAAGGAATAGAAGCGTGCTTAGAATTATCTGTTTCTACAGCGTTAGGTCTAAAATCAATCTAAATATTTCGTTTAGCATTTATATATATTGTAGTAAAGTATTTTATTAACAGTTTATATAAACATTTTAATGATTGTAAAACGACATTTGAAATACTATCACGCATGTGTTTCTTTTCAACGGAAAATCAAAATTTATTTCAAGGAGAAATAACGATGATAGTATTGTGATGAACCGTGATAGAATTTCAAATGTCGTTTTACAATCATAAGCCCCATTATATTATATTGTATTTTAATGTTTATATTTTTCTACTCTCAGTAAACCTCCCTCGTTGCTTTTCTGATATATTTTGTGAATGTTAATTTAGACTTGCCTTAAATATATTTTGGTATCATCTTGAAGTGGGTCTTTCCTAATTTTACTACGTTACAATATTGAAAAAAAAAACATATTGTTTGTTTATATCTTATGTAAGGAATAATGTAGGTATTCTTGTACTATTTATTTATGCTTATGAGGTGATACAGCAGCGTATTTACAATTAGAGAGGAGACAAAATGAATTAAATCTAGAAAAAAGAAGAGCTGCTGTATTGTCCGTGAGGTCAAGAGACGTACGGACCTCTGTGGTGTTGATCTCTTGGCGGAACGACTTGGAAGTGGGACTCGGGCCCCCCCACTGCGGCAAAGTGGATCAACTTCGGGGGGGATTCTTGTACTAAAAAAGACTATTGGACCCATCTTTGCCTCCCCCTGATCTCCGCGGATCACCACCCTACCCTCCCTGATCCTCCTCTACATCCCGGCTCTCCTGGCCTCACCTGGCGATGATCCCCTGGCCACCCATCCCCAGGCCCCTCCAGCAGTTCTTTGTATATATTCCGCTTTATGCGTCCATCGGGGCTCAAAAATCATTCATTCTGGTTAGCAGCCCCGTAAATAAAGATATTTCCGTACTAAAAAGAAGTACCTCTCCCTTTAAAACTTCTTAAAACTCTTAAATCATAGCCACCTCATGAATTGGATTTCCACTATCATTGTGAATAAAACAAAGAAAACTTAAATGTTGAAGGAAAGCCTGGGTAGAGAGTTGGTGACTTCAGTACATGGCTCCAGGAATCCGGATTGCCTCAAGAGAGAGGGAGCTGTATCATCTTGAAGTGTGTCTTCCTAATTGTCTACCTATACAATATATCTCAAAATAGGCTACCTCTCCCTTTAAAAACATATTAAAATAATGCATTTCTCGAATTACCATACCCAGTTCTAACATTGTTTTTTTTTTATTTATTTATTTCGTCTCAATTTACAGGTGTTACATTCGAGCACAGCTCGCGAGTCACCTTGTCCTGGCTATTTACACATGGCGAGTTGGTGAAGTAGATGTGGTCCCCCTAGGCCTTGCAGGAGGGCAGCTGTTGGGCGATGAGCTCTTGACTAAGTGTCAGGGCCGGGTCGTCGGAATCGGGGATTGATATCTCCTTTATTTTGTAGAATATCTTGTATGGTTGGACATATTGTTTTGGCGTATTTTCTGCTTATATAGTAGCTGGTCCTATAGATGGAATTATTATTTGAGAAATCTATAAGCTGTGAAAGCTGTTGTGTTATATATTTATTATCTTAGATAAAATTATTATAGTACACCCATGGATAAAATTTAAGGAAGTTGTTCACATCTTTTAACATATATATCGGGATTGAGACAATAACTCGGAAAGATATTACAGTAACCTTTATTGAAGACGCGAGATAACCAAGTGTGAACAAAATTGTCTCTGTCTCATAAAAAAAAAAAAAAAGAAGACCCGGGCGGCATCAAAGACTTTCCACTTCCTTCATTTTTTGTCCACTAGTGAATTTTCTAATTGTTTTTACACAATTAATATTAACAATAAGTTTCATTATTAAATTAAATAATAGAGCATTCGAGAAAATTTATGCTATTATGGGTTTGTGATATTTATGAATCTTTGCTCTTCCGCAAATATCCCAATATTTCCTGATCCCAAAGGACAGTAGGAAGTTGTTTTATTAATTTTTTTTATCGTGCTAAATGGATTCTATATCGTACGCCTATTTTGCGTGGACTGGAGAAATCATTTCACTTGAACGAGGATTCCTTGAAGAAAGAGAAAGAGAGAGAGAGATTTATAACCTAGGTTCCTGGAGCCCAGAACACCAACAACCTGGGCTGTCCAGCTCACTAGTAAGTAACTAGTGTTGAGTGCTACAACAAGCAAGATATATTCTGTCTTTTAAAACTATATTATCAGTCAGGATGGCCGAGCGGTCTAAGGCGCTGCGTTCAGGTCGCAGTCTACTCTTGTAGGCGTGGGTTCGAATCCCACTTCTGACATTCTTTTTATTATTATTATTATTATTTTTTTTTACACCCAGATATATTTTCGACTAAGAAAATTTCTCATATAACGTATTAGTACAAGCTTTCAAACTTTACCGTTCTTCTTCAGGTGTTCTCTAATATGAAAAAGAGTTTTAGTTTCGTAGCAGAGAGAGAGTACGTGTAGAAATGTTTTAGAATCTGTATCAATACGTTACATTAAAAATAAACCTTTTTTTCTTAAAGTTATAGTCATCATAAAAACACAAGGTAATAAGACCAAATCCAAATAAATAAATAAATAGTTTTATTTTATTTATTTGGATTAGGTCTTATTATAAGTTCAAAATCACATTAATAGGTACCGCTCAGCAAGAGCAACCTAGTTCATGACAATTGAAACAATGAATAATAAGTGAAGGTTATTCACATATTAAACAAATTTTAACGCGGGATTCAATCCCGGTTCATGACTGTCGGGAATCGAGGGTGTTACCTACTCGTCCACCGACTTATAGGTCTTATTACCTTGTGTTTATAATCTTTAATCCAAATTGTACCTTATCAAGACTAAATCTAAGTAAATAAATAGTGTGTGACGTTTCGGTAACAACATTGTTATCTACACACTCTTTATTAAATTTGGATTTGGACTTATTAACTCTCTTGTGTATCTAATCTATAATCCAAATTGTACTTTATCATAAAAACGATCTTTTAGTGGTCAAGATATCTTTCCCCCCCTTTTTTTTTCAAGAAAAAATGGTTATTTTTTGGCCGGAAAATGTCATACTATCGACCCTTCTTGACAAAACTATGTCTTCGTCATTATTGAGTGAAATATAGCAATATAAAATTGCGGAAGAGGATATTGTTCATGTGCCAAAAAAGCACCTCTCCCTTCAAATATGCATTAGAGCAATTTTTTTTACTAGGGTGATATAAGTAATGTATTGTTCTAATGAATATTTAAAGGGAGATGTGCCTCTTTTTGGTACATGTATATATGTAGATGGAAAATTTGCCGGTAGGAAATTAATCCATAGAAGCATAGGGCGCCTCTCCCCTATGCTTCTATGGATTAATTTCCTCCCGGCAAATTTTCCATCTATATTCTAGCCATAGATTTGGCCCAGCCACCTTGTCAGCAAAACACCTCTTTGGTAGATTGTCAAGATTCCATTAGATCCCGTGTGGATCTCATAGAATAAAGTCCGCCCTAGACTGACGAGGGCCATTAGCCCGAAACCATGGTGTCTAGGTGGATGCTTCTCAGTTTTCCAAAGCTGGTGTTGTGGCTTTGTCACCGACCTGAGGCCGCTAGTTGCGGCGACGGTCAATAGATGGCGTCAGGTTTTGACGTTTATTTTGACGGGAGAGGCGACCATTGCTTCTATGTATATATGTGTGGTTGGAACTTTGAAGAAGCGTAAAGTCCTTTCTTAGAGAGATTTGAAGGTTCAAAACATGTTTATAGATGTAGGTTAAGGATGTATTCATGAAAATAAGCATTGTGCTGGGATTGGCTAGTACGTGTTATAAATAGAATTAAATGGTATATACTTTAAATACTTAATATCAAGTACTCCGGAAAAAGTTTATTTTCTAATTTATTAGCATTGGTAAGTTTTCGAGTTAACTCTTTCACAGGCGTTTCTTCCAAATAATACATTTTAAAATAGATATTTTTAAACAGCCCTTACGTATGACTGGACTCCAGCCTATCAGAATTACTTTAAATATTGCTTTTATAAGTCTAATAGACTCGAATGTAGAGTCATACGTAAGAGCTGTTTACAAATTTTTATTTCGGAATGTATATACTTGGAATAAACGGCCTGTGAAAGAGTTCTTTAACTCGAAAGCTTGGCAATAATAATAAAATTGGAAAATAAACTTTTTCTTGAGTATTTGATATTGTCACGTGGAGAATTAGGAAAGACAAACTTCAGGATGACACAGCAATTTATTTAAAGGCAAGAACAAACTATAAATGATAAGAAACGAGGGAAGTGTACAGAGAGTAGCAAAATATAAACATAAAAATGATACTCTGTTAATAAAATAATAAATACTTTGTTACAATATTTAATCGAAAAGATAGAGGCTGCCTGGCCGGCATTCATATTTATATGAAAAATAGACACTTCGGCCAGTTGGAGTTTTTTATTTTCTCTTTACTTTTACTTTCTTTAAATAAAAAACTCCAACTGGCCGAAGTGTCTATTTTTTATATAAACAATATTTAATGTTCGATTTAAATTGATTGATAGCGCGGTCTATAGCTAATCGCAGCACAATGTTTATTTACGTTAAAACATCCTTAATCTGCAACTATAAATATGTTTTAAACCTTCAAATCTCTAAGAAAAGGAGCTTACGTTTCTTCAAAGTTTCAAACAAACATATATAAACGTACCAAATTAAGGTACCTTACCTTTTAAATATACATTTGTAGAATGCATCACTTATATCACCCTAGTAAAAATTGATCTAATGTATATTTAAAGGGAGAGGTGGTTCTTCTCTCAAACCTTTAAGTCTCTAAGAAAGGAGCTGATTGTAACAATAGACTAAGAGGGTCATTAAAATATACTTCTTCTTCTTCTTTGCTTATCCCTAGTACACGTGGTACAGGCCATGATAATCATAGTGGGTAGAAGTTGGCGACTGCTTTTACTGTAAGCGCACCACATGTCTATACATGTGAAAAGCAGTTCGACTTTGCACTCACAAATTTGCCAGAGCCCCGTTTGGTTACTTGCACTCGCTGGTGGGGTTGGACTTTTGCAAGAATCAGGGGGCATTTGGAGCATTTTTTTTCTTAAATCAGAAAAAAAGTGTCCAATGCGGGATAAAATATACTTAATTGTCTAAGAAAAGGACTTTAGGTTTCTTCAAAGTTTCAACCAAACATATATACACGTACCAAATTAAGGTACCTTACCTTTTAAATATGGATTAGAACAATGCATTACTTTTTATCATCCTACTGAAAATTGATCTAATGTATTAAAATAAAAACATAAAGCTTCCAGGGAAAAGTTTCTTTTAAAAATATTTTTTTATTTAAAAAATATCTCGAGCTTTCGGGCAAGTAAGCCCTTCTACGGGAGAAAATGATCTAATGTATATTTAAAGGGAGAGGTGTTTTTCTCTCTCAATTCTTCAAATCTCCTAAAAAGGAGCTAACGGTTCTTCAAAGTTCCAACCACACATTTATACATGTACCAAATGGGGCACCTTAACTTTTAAATATACATTGGAACAATGCATTACTTATATCATTTTACAATATTTTCTGCAACGTGATGGTATAAATTGTAGCTAAATGATGTATTCTGGCATGCAGAGGGTCTCCAGAAAGTGACTTACCGAGACCTGGTACAATGATGTTGAAGAAACAGAGGAGAAAGGCCAACGGTAGTGGCATCATTGGTACAGCCTTGCGGAAACGGCCATGCCTCTCCCTGACTTGTACAATCTCATAGTTGTTGGTGGGGCGGTCGAATTGGTCAGGTGTGCCTATGGCGGACACCACCTGAGTCTTGGTGACCACTCCCATGTCAGAGCGTGCAACTAACTGACTCCGTGCCGCCCTCTACCGGCCGTATGGATCGACGCGTTCTGTCCTAACTCCCGCACTACACGGACACATCTGTTATCTCTGTTTTATACTATTCATTAGATGTATTTGTCATTAGAAAAGTTACGACAATGTATTTCTACCCCTCTTGTACACAAAATGAATGAGTCTACAGAAAATAGTCTACATGAAACTAGGACATAGTTAATCTATCTCTTTTATTTCTATATTTTATACCTGGCCTGGGGAATCTAACCTTTTTGAACAACTTTGGTTGCGTTCAGCACCTTGATACTTTGATATAGTGCATTAAGATCCATAATACTTAAAGTGGAAAGTCTTTGATGTCACAGGTCATCTGTATTTTTTTAAGAAGACAGAGGCAAATTTATTCTCACTTGGTTATCTCGTGTGTCTTCAATAAAATCACTGTAATATCTTTCAGAGTTATTGTCTGAATCCCGATATACATGCTAAAAGGTACATCTTCCTTAAGTTTTGTCCATGAATGTAAACCCAACTCAAACTAAATTAACTTAACATTTTGACCATGAATCACTAAACCCCATTTCAACTTAACCTGAATAAACCTAATTTAACCTCATATCTAAGAATAACTAAACCCAAATTAACCTAATTTAACTCGAGTCATAAAATGCTAATTAGATAAATCAGTCTATATATATAGTCATACCTCACTTTAGTTTTCTTTAAAACTGCTACAAGAGACATTTGTTTTAGAAGAATAAACAATCAAGGAACAGATGACATGGTCTCACAGGTTGTTTTTTTTTAACACAGGTAGACGTACTAAGAGATTTGCCTCGTATAACAAGCGCGCGCTCCAGCGCAAGTTTTATTGCAATTTAATACAAGTATAGGATATCGTCCTAGCTTTTGGAAATGACAGCGATACACTCCACCCTACCACATTTCCATTATCCTCTTGTACAGTAGAACAACCTCCATGAGAGGACACTCTCATTATAGGACACCTCTTTACAAAGGACAGTTTTCATCGCCAAAATATTCCCATTTTTACTAATTAACAACTCTTCGGTAAGAAGACACCTCTACAAAGGACAGTTTTCATCGCTAAAATTTTCCCATTTTTACTAATTAACAACTCTTCGGTAAGAAGACACCTCTACAAAGGACAGTTTTCATCGCTAAAAATTCCCATTTTTACTAATTAACAACTCTTCGGTAAGAAGACACCTCTACAAAGGACAGTTTTTATCGCTAAAAATTCCCATTTTTACTGATTAACAACTCTTCGGTAAGAAGACACCTCTACAAAGGACAGTTTTCACCGCTAAAAATTCCCATTTTTACTGATTAACAACTCTTCGGTAAGAAGACACCTCTACAAAGGACAGTTTTTATCGCTAAAAAATCCCATTTTTATTAATTAACAACTTTTCGATAATGATTGTTTTAATTTAAAAAGTATTAATTACAATTTAGGATAATTACGATTTTTACCTTAGTTGCATATGAGATATCTCTTTATACACTTCTTGAGAGATTCCATTTCAGATAAATGATCCGTTAAACTATATCGATATCCATTTTGACTTTGAGACAAAGAAAGTTTTAAAGTTTTCAAAATATTAAGAATTATTATTTTTTAAATTTCCCTAGATAGGCTATCTCTTGGTTTCCCATTGTTAAATTATAACCAGAGGTTCAATCTCCCGGTATCCCGATTGTTTCAGTTCGGGAAGCAAGAGAGGTTCAATCTCCCGGTATCCCGATTGTCTCAATTCGGGAAGCAAGAGGGGTTCAATCTCCCTGTATCCCGATTGTCTCAATTCGGGAAGCAAGAACGGTTCAATCTCCCTGTATCCCGATTGTCCCAGTTCGGGAAGCAAGAGCGGTTCAATCTCCCTGTATCCCGATTGTCCCAGTTCGGGAAGCAAGAGCGGTTCAATCTCCCTGTATCCCGATTGTCCCAGTTCGGGAAGCAAGAGCGGTTCAATCTCCCTGTATCCCGATTGTCCCAATTCGGAAAGCAAGAGAGGTTCAATCTCCCCGTATCCCGATTGTCCCAGTTCGGGAAGCAAGAGCGGTTCAATCTCCCCGTATCCCGATTGTCCCAGTTCGGGAAGCAAGAGGGGTTCAATCTCCCCGTATCCCGATTGTCCCAATTCGGGAAGCAAGAGAGGTTCAATCTCCCGGTATCCCGATTGTCCCAGTTCCGGAAACAAGAGCGGTTCAATCTTCCGGTATCCTGATTATCCGATTTCGGGAAGTTAAGAAGGTTCAATCTCCTAGTATGCTGGTGTTTCAGTTCGGAAAGCAAGAGCGGCCCAATCTCCCGGTATCCTGATTGTCCCAGTTTGGAAAGCCATATGTTTGACCTCCCCATTTCCCAATTGTCCCAATTCAAGAAGCCAGGGTTTTAATTTCACGGTATTTGTTCCAGTTCGGGAAGCAAGAGATTTTCAATCTCCCAGTATCCCAATTATCCCATTTTTGGAAGCTAGATGTTTGGCCTCCCCATATCTCGATTATCCCAGGTCAAGAAGCTAGGAATTCAATCCCCCAGTATCCCGATTGTCCCAGTTCGGGGAGGTGAGACCCCTAGTATCCCTATTATTCCAAATAGGGAAACCATAGGTTTAATTCCCCATCATTGCGAATGTCTCAATACAATAAGATATAGGTTAAATCCCCCAATATCCCAATTGTGTTAGTTCAAGAAGTCATAGTTTCGATCCGCCAGTATTCCAATTGCCCCAGTTCAAAAAGTCATAGGGTCAATCCCCCAGTATCCCGATTGTCCCATTTCGGGAAGGTTCAATCCCCCAGTATCCCGATTGTCCCATTTCGGGAAGGTTCAATCCCCCAGTATCTCGATTGTCCCATTTCGGGAAGGTTCAATCCCCCAGTATCCCAGTTGCCCCAGTTCAAGGAAGTTCAATCCCCAGTATCCCGGTTGTCCCAGTTCAAGGAGGTTCAATCCCCCAGTATCCCGGTTGTCCTAGTTCGGGAAGGTTCTATTCCCCCAGTATCCCGGTTGTCCCAGTTCAAGGAGGTTCAATCCCCCAGTATCTCGATTGTCCTATTTCGGGAAGGTTCAATCCCCCAGTATCCCGATTGTCCTAGTTCGGGAAGGTTCTATTCCCCCAGTATCCCGGTTGTCCCAGTTCAAGGAGGTTCAATCCCCCAGTATCCCGGTTATCCCAGTTCAAGGAGGTTCAATCCCCCAGTATCCCGGTTGTCCCAGTTCAAGGAGGTTCAATCCCCCAGTATCCCGGTTATCCCAGTTCAAGGAGGTTCAATCCCCCAGTATCCCGGTTGTCCCAGTTCAAGGAGGTTCAATCTCCCAGTATCCCGGTTTTCCCAGTTCAAGAAGTCATAAGTTCAATCCCCCAGTATCCCGGTTGTCCCAGTTTGACCCCCCAGTCCAGGAAACGAGCCAGTCCAACCACGTGGCTTTGTTGACGCCGCGTTGCCATGGCCCGAGATTGATCGGCTCCAGTCACGTGACGGGGTCCATTGAGAGACGCCGATTTCTCACGTGACCCGGGGGCTTGATTGATAGACTAGCTACCGCGACAATTGTGGGAATGGGACACATTACTCTATCGCTGGCACGTCGCAGCATTCTTATCATTGGGGCGTTGTTCCCCCTGACACGTCCGTTTGGTCCTGTAATTTAATTTGCATAGCGCCACTCTTATGCAACTTAATACATCCGTTTCTATATTCACTTATCTGAAATATTTAATTACTCCGCTGATTTTCTTCAAAACTATATTAACCTATTTTATTTATATATATTTATTTATATTATATTAGTTTATATATATTTGATTATCCTCTCACAAGGTAATTATATAGATAATTTGGAATATTTTTGTCAGTTCGGAGAACTAGAATATAATCAATTAAGAAAGAGGCATCTCCTTATCGTGCAACTGAAAGTTGCTGATGGCTTGCGCCCTCTATCGGAATAAATGTCAACTATTTATTGAAATTTATTCTGATATATGGCGCAAGTCATCAACAAATTTCAGTTGCACGATAAGGAGATGCCTCTTTCTTAATTTATGAACCTTATCCCAGTAAAATGTCACATATAATGATGGCGATATAATCAAATATAGATGGCGCTATATGTGTGTTCTGGCATCGAATTTAAAAAAGAAATTTGCATAATTTTATATTTTCTCTAAACAATCAATATTTACTCTATCGATTTCATGAAATAAACCTGTAAGAATAATACGTCTCCATACCCCTTTTAATCCATCGCCGCAAATGCTGAAAATATGCAACTTTATTAATTTTTATGCAAAAAAACAAAACCACACACGCGTAAAAAGAGCGTGCATACCTTTCTCATTTTAAGAAATTTTAGAAGGAAGAAGAGTTCTTAATTAAAAGTCTTTTTTAAAAAATATTTATGCAAACACAAAAATGTTTCTTCTCAAATTAATTTTCATACCGCACAACAAAAATAAAATGTTGGTTATATGTAAAAAAGGTAAATTAGTTTCGTCTGCTTGTATCATCATCAATCAAATTTTAAAATGGAAGTTTCGATATTGTGTTTTTTTAATAAATGTGTTTCTATAAGGTAAGGGGTGCAATATATAATAACATTTTATAGGATTTGTGTTTGTTGATGATTAAGTCTTCGCCATTTAATTAAATAGGTAGTAAAGATATTTAAAAAGAGCAATGTGTATTGATATCAAATTCTTCCAATGTAGATGAATTTTGCCGGAAGAGAATTTTTTCAGAAAGGTTTATTTTCGTTTAAAAATGATTTTTTTCTAAATCTCTGCATTATGCATGAGTTGTGTTTTTTTAAAGTTAAAATATTTTAATATATATAATATAAAGTTGCGGGAGGATGATATTCATGTACCTAGAGTTGTGGCTTTGTCACCGACCCGAGGTCACTAGTTTGCGGCGACGGTCAATAGATGGCGTCTGGCTTTAACGTCTATTTTGACGGGAGAGGTGACATTTATCTTCATATATCTCTTCCTTTAATTATGCACATTAGAACGATGCATTATGATCATCACCCTAGTAAAAACCTTTACTAATGGTGATGAAATATAAGCCACAACACCAGTTTAACAAATTCAGATAAAAGACTGTACTGATCAGTGCCAATACCCTAAACCATGGTGTATAGTAAGCAAAAATTCGAGAATCACGGGACGAGTGTCTTTTGTACGAAGATTTATTGTAAATCGCTCAAGCTTTCGGGCTGACCGGCCCTTCTACAGGAGACAAGTGAAAAACATATGGCACATCAGGCACTATATAGGGATGAGACTATTTACATACAGGGTGATCCAAAAGTCCCGCACAACTTTAAAAATTAATAACTCCGCGAATATTTGCGCTAGAGCAATGCGGTAAACACCATTGTGTTCAGAATGCAATGGGATTTTTTATGGCAAATATTGAAAATTTCGAAATTGATTTTAGTTACAATTTCATTCCCTAGATGGCGCTGTACCAGAATAAGAAATTCAGCGGCCAAATTGTTTGATTAATTGAAAAATATAACTGATCGACACGTATTTTTCCTTTTTGTATACCAGGAAAGAATCCTAATAATATCAAATCGTTAATTAATAAAGCACCATTTCGCCAAAAGTTAGAAGAAATGGTTAACGATTTTTAAATTTAATCTGAGATATGTAAAATAGGTATATGCAAATTAAAACATGTAGCAAAAAATATTTATATTTTTGATAGAGTTTTGTCAAATATATTGAATGTTTGAAAAACATAGCTGAATTCAATACACGATTTTTTGAAATGTTAATATAGTACCAAAAATTATGATGGTACTACTAATAGGATTTCTTGCTATAAGGAATGTGTAATTTCTTGAATAATTGGCGACACTCGACTATTTAACTGGAAATTTGTCATGACCCAACAAATGAAATATAGATGGGAGTGACAAAATACATTTGTCGTACTTTATTCCAAATATCCTATGGGCTTGTCAAATGTTATCATTGTTTATTATACTGTACACGATTTTTTAAAATGTATCCCCTCAAATAAATATAATTTTTAAATCAACCTTTTGCGTTAAAAAACGTGGTAGTAAAATCATTTTGTATTATTTTTTTTTGCCCAAAATTTCTAAAGGTGAGGGGTTACAGAGAATATTCCTTATGCTATTTCTTTTAATGAGCGAAAAGCGATAAATTAAACATAAGGGGTAAAATTGTGTGTACAGTGTTATTCGAGAAGTTATAACACTTTGGTCTGCACGACATAATATAAGATGTGAGCAAATGACAAACAAACAAAAATTACTCTTCACGAATAAAAAAGAGACAAGATATGAGGACAGAATTTATTTACCCATAACCCAACACAAAGAGCTGCAAAACATTGGTAGATAATATAATACATGGAAGCTTTTATAACACATGAGGTAACTGCCTTCTCTCTTGTATTAGGTCAGAATCCTTGTTCAATGTGGCGACCTTCATTCTCAAACACCGCCTGCAGACGATAGATGACAGAATGTACAACATTAAATAAAATATCTGATGAAATTGATGAAACGTGCCGTCTGATAGAAGCCTTCAACATGACCAATGTGGTAGGCCGACATCGATAAACACGCGACTTAATGTACCCCCATATCCAAAAATCGCAAGGCGTCAAGTCTGGTGATCTTGAAGGCCACTGGTGTATAAAGTGGCGACTTATCACACGATCTTCACCGAACGTATCCTTCAGCAATTGTTTGGCACCGCGGGAGATATGAGGAGGTCCTCCATCTTGCATGAATGTTATTTCGCTCAGTGCTTGTCTGTCCTGCAATATGGGGATAACCTTTTCTCTCAAAAGTTGAACATAACGTTCACCAGTTACAGAAACGGTTTTAAATGTTCTTCCATTTATTTCTTAAAAGAAAAATGGCCCAATAATAAAAGAAAAAGTGAACCCACACCAAACTATAACTCTGGGCTGATGAAGTGGCATTTCTGTAAAAATCCTAGGGTTTTCTGTTGCCCAAATGCGGCTGTTTTGAGTGTTAACTTCTCCGTTCAGAGCAAATTGAGCTTCATCTGTCCACAGAACATTCAACAGCCAGTTTTCATCAATATCAATTTGCCGGAAAACCCATGAAGCGAATTCTTGACGCTTCTCAAAATCGCCGACTTTTAGCTCGTGAAGTCTTTGAATTTTTTTACGGGTATTTTTTAAGACAAATTCTTAGTGCTCTCCAAACTGTTCCATACCAAATCCCCGTTTGTCGAGCACTTACTTCTCCATACGTGGATAACGTTTCAATAGCTTCAACATTCTGCGAAACCGTAGCAACCCCTGACTTGCATGTCGATGGTCTTCCACTCCGAGATTTTGCTTCCAGAGATCCAGTCTTCTCCAAAGTTTTTATCATTCGCCTTAGAGAGTAGCAACTCATGGGTCCTTTACCGCTTCGAATACCTTTAAAGGTACGAAACGCTTGTAAAGCTTCAGTGGCAGATTCTGAATTGCAATAAAAAAATTTCACCAAGAGTGATTTATCAATTAATAGGTAATCCCATAATATTATGTTTAAATCAATAAGCTTGAGGGATAAGTTTCTTTTAAATACATTTATTTCAAGCTTTCGGGCTCAACCGCCCTTCGACAGGAAAAATTCTATTAGCTACTAAAGTTTTCGGATCTAAACTATAAATACATTTGTGAGACGCCTGAGTCTCGAGTCTCAGGCGTCTCACAAATGTATTTATAGTTTAGATCCGAAAACTTTAGTAGCTAATAGAATTTTTCCTGTCGAAGGGCGGTTGAGCCCGAAAGCTTGAAATAAATGTATTTAAAAGAAACTTATCCCTCAAGCTTATTGATTTAAACAAAACAAAGAGTGATTTATGCTGTAGTGATGGTAAAATAAATTGTTGTGCATGTAAATAGATGAAGATTATTTGCATTTTTCAAAACCTCATTATGTAAAAATATATGTGTATATAAATTGGATATTTGTTGTTGGCCGAACCAATAACCATACACACCTCATCTCGTTAACGGAATAATGTTCTTTGTCTGGTCTGCCTTTTTTTACTCTCTTTGGAGTAGATTTGCTTTTTGATAGTTTTTATTTATGGAGCTGAACCAGAATGATGGCGGTGGTGGAGGAAGTCAGCAGGCCAACAAGCGGCCGCGTTCTGAGGACGAAGACCTCCTCCCGTCTTCCCATCACCAATTTAAATTCAACAGCACGGCGAACTAGTTCAACTTTGAGTGCCAAACCTTCGAAACGATCATTGCCGACACCAGCCTGGACTCCCCCGAAAAAATACAGATGGCCACCAAAGGACTGATACTGACTCTCGTCCAAGAGGCAGAACTTCTTCTTAAGGACGCCTTCAAGGGAGCCAGTCTAGGAAGACCCAATCCCACAGCCAACGTCCCGATTCCCTCCACCTTTTTCGCCTCGGTAGTGGCAGAGAAAGACAAGCCGGTAAAGCCTGCATCTCCGAAACCCAAAGCGAAATCCACATTTGTGAATCTGGCTCCTTCCTTCGAATCGCATGTCGTCGTCAGGTCGGCTAACCCCAAAGCAACCCAAGGGAATTTTTGAGGGAAATTCAAAAGATTCATCCTTCCCTAGCGTCATCAAAACACGTGGTGGCGTCCATCAACACCAGCGGCGAGGTGGTTTTCCACCCCAAAACAACCCAAATGGCAAAGTAGCTGGCCACTGGGCTGACCTCCCTGCCAACGGGCCTAAGCTGCCCCGAGTGCCCGGTTATCCTACCAAGATACTGCCTCTTCAGAGTGGACGGGGAGGTGCTGGACGATGAGATATGCGAGAGCTTCCGCTCCAACCACTCCGTGCAGTCACTCCTGGAAAAGCGTGAAATCAGGGTAGTCCATCGATCGAATAATGCGGCACACAGCACTAGTACAGTGTTCATCGAAGTGGACAACCAAGTCGCCGAAATCCTCGGTCAACATGGACGTATTCCTGTGGCGGGTCTAGTGCACAGGTATGAGCGCAGTCATACTTTAAAGCAATGCTTCCGTTGCTGTGGCTTCGGCCACCGCGCTTCTGCCTGTCCAGCTGCCCATCCAATCTGCTATCGCTGCGGCTCTGCAGAGCATGAGGGCATCCGATGCTCGGTCGAGCCAAGCCAAAGCCGCTGCTGCCTCTGCAGAAAAAAAATCTGGAGCTCCCACAACCACTTTGCCACATTATCTACCTGTCCCTTTGTAAAAGAGAGAATAGCCAGAACAAGAAACAATGTCTAGGCCATTGCGTGTCCTGCAGATGAACGCTAAAAAATCACCAACTGTCATTCTTGAAATTGCAAATTTGGCAAATTCGACACAGGCCGACATCGTGCTCCTGCAAGAACTCTCAACTAACTTCTTCTGGCCCACACGTGGGTTTCAGGCTTTTTTTTTTTGTCCCAGGCGCCTACATCCCCTCGGGAATTGTGGCATGTAGCAACCTTCATCCCATCCCTCTAACCTCCCCAGACACCGCCATAACCTCCATAGCCATATGTCTAGAGCAGAGCATCATCGTGGTGCACTCGGCCTACTGGCACGGCCTTAGAGCTGCCGATGATTTCATCCCTCTTCTGGAAGATACGATAAGACGGGCGTCTCTTCCAGTGATCCTGGGTATGGACACTAACGCCCACTCTCCTACCTGGGGCATCCGTGCGAGGTTGGACTTCCGGGGTGCTAATCTTGAAGAGTTCGCCAGCTTCAATGATCTTCATTTCTTGGGACCTCCTGTGGACTCGACCTGGTCAAATGGGCCTTTATCTTCTTCTATAGATGTAACTCTGGCATCCAGCTCACTGGCTATCCATGTCACTAGAGGTTTATCAGATGAGATGGCCTTCACTGACCATATACCTATCTGGACTACATTCCTAGACATGGTCAATAACGAGACAAAATCCTCCTGGGTTGAATCCTCATGTAAAGAACAGACCTTTAAATCCTTCCTCAACTCTTCTCTCCACCAGGTAACTACCCTATTACAACAACAACAACAAAAACCTTCATTAAGACACTATTGTCTTACAAGGGGATTCCCCAAAGAGGTTATATATGTAATAATGAATAGATTCAAAAAGGATGAGTTTCTTTATTTTTTTTTATATATGTACATGAGTGAGGAGGAAAAGCAATTTAGAGGGGAGGTGGAGCAATCAGCCGTTGTCTGGGGAGTTGAGCACTTCTTCCCTCATTTTGTCAATCGCCTTGAAAAATTTTAAATATTTATAAACAAATGTTTTATCCAGCTGGAGAGTAGTAAAAATTGTATATACATGTTGTTCATTATAGTGAGTTAGCCCCGAAATTTCGCGAATTTCCAGTCTCTTTTCCTGTAGGAATGGGCAATGGAATAGATAATGAACCAAATTTTTTGGATGCCAGCATTGCAGAAGTAGAAATTTAAAGGGTCGCTGTTCCAAAATCCCGTGATATCCTCGGGGAAAAATAGCCATAGCATCCTTTGACGGGCTATTTTCAAAGAGAGGTTTGATAGTAAGTAGTCCTCCGTCATAAAGGAGATACTTAGAGATTGATAGTGAATACAATGAGTTGAGGTTTGTATCTTAGCTCGGTCAAATTGGAGTAGCTGGTCCACTGTGGTTTGAACTATTCTAGGCATTTCTCCTCGCAAAACCATATAATCTTCACAGTTCTTAAGAAAAGAAAAACCCCAAGAGTCAATGATGTTATTCAGGTTATAAATAAAGTTGTTTCCCGCTTTTCCCAAAATTGAAACTTCCTAGAGCTGAAACAAGCAAACATAAGGTAATCTTGTCCTGTCCATTTTTAAAATCCGATCTAGAACTTTATAATCAATTTCGTAATGTTTAATTCAAGGGACATCCTTTCGGTTTCTGTTCGTAAGATATAGCCCGGAGTGTAAATTTGCGAAGGTCAAGAAATCGCCGTAAGAAAAATATCCTGGATCTGGTTTACAACTCCTATCTGATTCGTCGCCCACAGTGGGGCCGAGTATAATAACGTGGATAAAACTATGGAGGCAAGTAATTTCATCACTGCTCCGAACGATATGGTTCTTGACTTAGATAGTATTCTCCATACTGCGTTTGTAGCAATCAATGCTTTGCTTTTAAAGTGCTGCGCCACGTAAGCAGTTGGATTCTTGAATGTTAAGGGGTAGCCAAGATACGTATATTTTGAGGTAACTGTCAAAGGTTGTTGGCCCCAAAACCAAACGTCAGATCTAGCCAAGCGGCCTCCTTTTCGAAACGCTACGATTTTAGACTGGAATTGGTTCAGAGTTAAACTATTTTCCTCAAAATATTTTTTATTAAATTAATCTTTATTTGGATATTTATCTTGGATTCACCACGGAAGACTATATCATCCGCGAACAGGAGCAGGTGTATAGTTCCATGGCCCGGTAAGTATATACCTGGCAGGTCAGAATCATCCAGCGTAGCAACCAGATCGTTATTGAAAATAATAAATAAATACGGTGAAAGAGGTTCACCCTGAAGTACACCTGATTGTATTTTGATAAATTCTGTAAAAGAGCCACTCCATCTGACCGCTGCCATCATTTGAGCATAGTAGTTCTGTATAAGTTTGATAAATCGCCCACTTAAACCAACAAGCGCAAGCTTTCTCCATAATAGTAGATGTGTAACTGTATCAAACGCTTTTTAAGATCAAAAAAGAATGTGTAAAGTTTCCTCCTTTTGCGGTTTAATGTCATTTGAATTAGTGACGTAAGCGTGAAGATATGGTCTTTGCACGAGTAGCCCTTTCTGAATCCTGCCTGGTTTTCCGCTATGAGTTTTCTATTTTCAATCCAATTACTTAGTCTATTTTTTAATATGGATGTAAAATGTTTTGACAAGTTGCTTATAAGGGCAATGCCCCTATAATTTGATGGTGTAACTACCTTATTAAACGAGGCCTCTAGCCCAGAAGATATTGACAGGGTGGTCCTCCTTCTGACTTCCATCCTGCAATCAGCTTGTGACTCTTCCATGGGGAGACGCTCCAATACTACAAGACCGTCAAAGCCGTGGTGGACCCCCGAACTGAGTCGGATCAGAAGGTTGGTTATCTCCCTCCGCCGTTATAGTCAGAAAGTCCGGTGTTCTATTAGGAACTTCTTCCGCGGTTTATACCGAGCGTGTCATAATCGACTGAAGGCGGCTATACGGAAAGCTAAAAGTAAATCCTGGTTTAATCACTGCGAGGATGTGTCATCCGCATACTGGAGTGACATACGTCGATTTATCGCCCGGGGCCGCGGCTCCCCCCGAGGTCCGCCACTTCTCAAACATGATAACGGCTCTCTTTACAATCCTCATGAGACTTGCCAGACCCTGTTAAAATCACTTTTTCCTACATGACACCAGACCTCACCCGCAAAGGAATGCAATTTCTGCTCACTCAGACGAACCTGAATTCAAACCCTGGGAAGTTTTGCGAGCCATTCATCGCTGTGGAAAAAGGAAAGCCCCGGGCCCTGACGGTCTTGGTTCAAAATGCCTAGACCTGGGCGGCCCTTCCTTGCAATTCCTGCTGGCCGAATTGTTCACCAAATGCCTTCGTATGGGCCACTTCCCCCGTCAATGGAAAGAAGGCCGCCTCATACTTCTGCCTAAACCCTCCAATTCAGCCACCAGTCAGCTGGAGAAATACAGACCTATTACTTTATTGAACACTATGGCCAAAGTATTTGAGATATGTATCCTGGCCCGACTTCAGAGGCTCGCGGATCGTCATGGATGGTTCTTTGAAGATCAATACAAAACCGTATTGGGTACCGTAAATGGTCGTTCAGCGGAAGATGCACTGGCGAGTATCACTCAATTAATTGAAGAAAGACAAGCTCACTGGAGGAAAACTCTTGTCATCAGCTCGGACATCAGTAAGGCCTTCGACACTGTTTGGAGGCAGGCAATCATACAAAATCTTGAACGTCTAAATTGCTCAGAGTCTATTACCTGTTTAGTAAAAAGCTTTTTGGAAGACCGGACGGTTTCTTACTCAGCTTGGACAGCAACAGAATGTACGTCCTCCCAACTCGGCACTCCCCAGGGTTCAGCGCTAAGTCCTTTCCTGTGGAACATAGTTGCTCGGACCATCTTCACCCTTCTCTCCATCATAGATAGCCGATTAATAGCTTACGCGGACGACTTCACCCTTATGACTCAGGTTCGTAGTCGCCTGCCGGTCTCTGCCACTAACACCTTCTTGGAGAGGTTGACATCTTGGTGCACGATAAATGGTCTTAATATAAACCCCATTAATACTCAAGCTTGCCTGTTCCAATGGCGTAATGTCCACCCCAACTCCGAGACAGGGCTTAGAGTCCTTGGTCAACCTTTAAACATCAAGAAGACCGTCACAATCTTAGGAGTGGAGTTTTACCAGACCCGCGGATTTGTCGCCCACCTACGCAAGATCACACGTAGATGCAGATCAATAATCCCACGACTCACCCACACCATACAGGGTAAATTTGGAATCTTCTTTTCAGCTCTCCAGCGAAGGCATTAGGCAACTTAGGAGCCTTCAATGGAATTTTGCGAAACGTGTACTGAGAGGAGGTCCTTACACACCTACAGTCTCAGCCATCTCCATCACCGGCAGCCTTCCTTTCGATATTATTGTTAGGTCTCGTACGGCGTTCCTGAAGGAAATCAATGAAGGAAATTTTGAATCTAGACCAGGCCCTGCTTCTTCGCCATACCCTCCAGATAGACGTCAATTGTCTTTCAGTCTAAACATCGAGGAGATAACAACACCCATAATATTCACAGACGGATCAAAAAATGAGGCTGGGGTGGGCGCTGCAATTGTTCCCTCATCAGAAGATCAGCAGCCCGTTCTCTTACGGCTCCATCCCGACTGCACAGCCTTCCAGGCTGAACTTCTGGCAATCCGCTGGGCGGTCCGTCTGGTGAAGGAAGGTTATTCAAGAAATGCGATCACTATCGCGTCGGACTGCAGATCAGCTCTGTCAGCCATATGTACGTCAGGTCCAGTTCGATCGACATTATTAGCTAAGATTATTCTCGCACTGAACACCAACCAAAACATAAATCTGTGTTGGGTGCCGGGACACTGCGGCATCGACGGAAAGGAAAGAGCAGACAGAGCTGCTAAGAACGCGGCCGTTTTGATCTTTAGAGCCATCATTTTCCATTCTGCCTAGAAGCCTGGCCCGTAACCACTCACGCGCGGCAGCCCTAGACGCATGGACGGAGGTTTATTGCCAGGACCACTACAAGAGACACCTGAGGAGAATAGCCCATACTCCAGACCGGCTGCTCCAATTCCTCCCTAAGGTCTGTCCTGGAGAAGTCACCACCACCTTACTTACAGGGCATGGCCATGTTCGGGCAGACTTGGTTCTCTGGCGTCCTGGGGAAGACCCATCTTGCCCACATTGTATGGAGGAACAACAGACTGTGGACCACCTTCTATTCAGATGCCCTGCTTTCATGCAACACAGAATGAAGACAGCTCTGCTGCTTGGGAAGACCTCCTTCGACCTAGTCTCGTTGGCTGGACTCCCGGGTTCTCTGCAGGCATGGAACTTCCTGACCAGCTGGTTCGGCTCTGCAATTGGCTCTATATAAATATAATCTAGAGTAACTGGTTTCTACTAGTTAGCTTGAGAGCCCGGGCAGTTGGCGTTTCTTGCGCTCCAGGGGCCTGGGTTATCCTTATTTCTCTCTCTATACTCTTGGAAGACGGGGCAATTTAGCAGCAGATGAATAGAAATTTGTTCCTCACATCCACAGAAGCATCTTGAATCCTGCACTGCTTTGATGAATTTTAAAAAGCTTCTAAAATTTCCGTGATTTGTAATAAATTTAGAGTTGTGGAAATTTGCCCGAAAATAATTCGGAATATTAGCGGGAAAGAAACTTTGAAAGGTTTGGTTAGTATTTTTCTTCAATAGTGTAATTTTATATTTAATCAAATTTTCAATTATATCTGGAATATCCAAGTCGTATCGCTGTTGATCCTCGATCGATAAATATTTTATTCAAGCACGTTGTCGTTGATTTTTATTTGACAAATCCATGTTGTCTGGAGCTCAAAAGATTATTACTTTCATAAAATTCATAAATTCGATTTTTCAAAATTTTTTCGAAAATTTTTGAAAGATTTGAAATCAATGAGATAGGTCGATAACTTTTTGTTGATTCTAAATTAGATTTATGTGGTTTAGGAATTATCTTTAGAGCTGCTATTTTCCATTTCTCCGGATAATACCCCTTTTTGAATACATTTATTAAATAGTTTGCATAACATATGCTTAATTTTTGGGTAAGCACATTTGATCATATTGTGGCGAAGAAATATTTTATTATTTAATTTAATATTATTCAATGAAAATACTCAACAGATTATAAAAAAATATATTACTCTGTATTTGTGAAATCATCTTTAAAATATTTCTTTGCTTGCTTGCTTAAGATTCCCTAGCTGTAGATAGTTTTGCTGACTTGTTAATAATTGTCGACTCGTCGTTGTGACGTCATCAATAAATTATTTTATATCTTAGGATATTTCAAGGCTTGATTTCTACGCTACAATATTGTTACTCATGTTGTTTAAACCTGGAGCTTTTTAAACATCAGAATTAGAAATGATATTCATTATTTCTTCTACTTCGATAATAATTATGCTTGGATTATTCATTCGTGGCTTAAAATTTCTAATTATTTGTTGTTGAAGATTGTCCAAATTAGGATCGTCTTCAGGAATTAAATCGTCCATTAATTTGGTCATTGTTTGCTCTTTTAGATATTCTGGTGAATTGTCAATTATGGGAATTCCATTCTTTACATTTGAGGATCTTAATTTATTGAAGAACTTATAAGCATTACCAAATGGATTATCTGTGTAATTTTCTTCAATAACGTTTCGCCAGTTAGTTCTTTTAGCTTTTCTTATTGCATTAGTGTATTTGTTTCTTGCCAACTTAAATGTATTGTAACTGATTATTTTATGACGATAATACTAGTTTCTAATATAATGAAAATGATTTTTTATTATTTCCTGTTCATTAGTCCACCAGTCAATTCTGGAAACATGTTTATTAATGGGGGATTTAACCTTCGAAGATTTATATGCTGCTTCTCTCAATAAATTCATTAGTGCGTTCACTATCCCATCAATGTCTTCCTCATCTTTCACTCTGCTTATATCAATTCCCAGTTTTTTTGTATCTTGTAATGATATGTTATTAGAAAAATTTGCCCAATTCGCATTTTTTTCAAAGTGGAAATTTGATTATTGAATAAATGACCATTCTTTAACCTGATATCAAATTTAACAGCAACATGGTCGGAAATATTAGTCAGATCAGAGGTATGCCAGTTGTTTATTAAACTTAGTGAGTGTTTATTCGAGATTGTGAGATCAATTATACTTATCCTCCGCGGCAGGTGGGTGTTTTTTCAGGTTATGTATAAAGAGGTTACATTCGTCTATAATAGGTTGTAATCTATATCCATTAGAGTTTATAACAAACCATATAGTATGTCTTGAATTAAAATCACCGCAAAGGATTACAGGTTGATTTATATAGGTTTTGAGCAGATCTCTAATGAATGTTTGATGAACAGGGTTAAATGTATTCGGATGAATGTAGAAATTAGAAATAATTAATTTTGCTTTAACTGTAGAAATAGATATTGTTGTACAAAAAGAATTTGTGAATTTTTCCTCTTTGCTGAACTTTATATTTTTATTTAAAATTATAGTTGCCGTATATTTTTCCCCAGTTTTATTCGAACATATAATTTGAGAGTCCATATCATAAATAACATTTTCATGTAAAACATATGGTTCTTGAATCAAAAGAATGTCAGGTGAAGGATATTCACATATCAAACAAAATGTTAACGCGGGATTCGATCCCGGTTCATGACTGTCTGGAAACGAGGGTGTTACCCACTCGTCCTTGTCAGGTGGGTCATCTCTAGTGTTGGCCTGTAGTTTACTAGGGGGAGTCCTATTGGAGCGTAGGACGGGTTTTACTAGGTCCAAACGGGAGGGCTCGGTCAGCAACCTTGCCAATGAACTCTCGGAGACGCCTGTGGGTGAGTGGTCAACCCCATTGTAGCCGGACCATACTGGCGGGCGCGAGGGGCCTACCAAAGGCCGCTCGGTGCATGGAGAATGCATCATTCCTTCTGGCTGTGTGACGTGGTTTTTCAGCGAAAAACAGGGGATGCAAGGGCTTTTGCTGCCTATATCGTCCCTGGCTTTGCCGAATTTCTATTCTATTCTGTAGTTTACTTATGCGGGGAAGGAAGACCCTGTGGGTCTCGCCCTCTACGGTCACTCTAGAGGGGAGTGAGTGGAGAGGCGTCTCTGCGTGTTTGTCGCTCGCGAAAGCGAGGCGCACGTGTCTTGAAACTCTTGGGTCTTCGCTCTGTGTGTGCGCCATTGGGAGCGTCCTTGCCGTGCGCACCATGAAAAACCAAGGGGTGCACACAGTAGTACCACCCCCCCGCCTCCGCGTTGGTTTCCCCGCGTCAACCTCGGCACCTCAGAGGTCCTTGATTCGACGGCAGATTCAGGGAGGACTGGGTAAGGGTGCGAGGGCTAAAGGGGGGGGGGGGGAGTCCTATTGGAGCGTAGGACGGGTCGATCTAAGTCCGAACGAGAGGGCTCGGTCAGCAACCTTGCCAATGAACTCTCGGAGACGCCTGTGGGTGAATGGTCAACCCCATTGTAGCCGGACCATACTGGCGGGCGCGAGGGGCCTACCAAAGGCCGCTCGATGCATGGAGAATGCATCATTCCTTCGGGCTGTGTGACGCTAGAGGGGACGCAAGGGCATTGCTGCCTATATCGTCCCTGGCTTGGTGAGCCGAATTTCTATTCTGTAGTTTACTTATCGCAGTAAAACTTTTTCTTACATTTTGTTGAATACATCTCACATTTTCAATCATAAAGGATATTAATCTATTTAAGATTAAGCTTTAAATTGTATTTGCTACATCATTTCCCTCGTATATTTGTGAATATTGTGTCCTTTGGATAATTTTGTCTATTTGTGATTTGAAATCGGGCATTCACTTGAATTTGATTTATGGTTTGCAGAAAAGTTTTTAAATTTAGGGTGCTTAGAGAAATTGTGACAATTTGGCGCTTCAGTACAGTTGTGGCTACCCTGTACACCGCATATTTTACATATTTTAATGTTTTGGCAGTCTTTTGTTTTATGGTTCGAATTAAATTCAAAACAATTTTGGCATTGTCTTACAAATATTCTGTCTTGTGTAGAACATCGCTCAAAATCGGTGTATATCTCATTACCCATTTTTCTTAAAATTTGGTAAACTTTAGGAGTTACTTTTAATACTATATTGTGATATGCAGAGTTAAATCCCATTCGCGGTACGAGACAAGCGATGCCAAACACGTCCGCACAGTTGGCTTCAGAAGCCATATATCGATTATGTTTATTTTAATTCATTTGAAAAATTCAACTATCCCTGATCATTTATTTTACTCTGGGATGCCGTCACTACAGGATAAAGTACTCTTGGTGAAATTTTATTATTGCAATTCAGAATCTTCCACTGAAGCTTTAAAGGTATTCGAAGAGGTAAAGGACCCATGAGTTGCTACTCTCTAAGGAGAATGATAAAAAATTTTGAGAAGACTGGATCTCTGGAAGCAAAACCTCGGAGTGGAAGACCATCGACACGCAAGTCAGTGGCTGTTACGGTTTCGCAGAATGTTGAAGCTATTGAAACGTTATCCACATATGGAGAAGTAAATGCTCGACAAGTTTCTCGACAAACGGGGATTTCGTATGGAACAGTTTGGAGAGCTCTAAGAATTTTTCTTAAAAAATACCCGTACAAAATTCAAAGATTTCACGAGCTAAAAGTCGGCGATTTTGAGAAGCGTCAAGAATTTGCTGCATGGGTTTTCCGGCAAATTGATATTGATGAAAACTGGCTGTCGAATGTTTTGTGGACAGATGAAGCTCACTTTTCTCTAAATGGAGAAGTCAACACTCAAAACAGCCGCATTTGGGCAACAGAAAACCCTAGGATTTTTACAGAAATGCCACTTCATCAGCCCAGAGTTACAGTTTGGTGTGGGTTCACTTCTTCTTTTATTATTGGGCCATTTTTCTTTGAAGAAATAAATGGAAGAACTTTTAAAACCGTTTCTGTAACTGGTGAACGTTATGTTCAACTTTTGAGAGAAAAGGTTATCCCCATATTGCAGGACAGACAAGCACTGAGCGAAATAACATTCATGCAAGATGGAGGACCTCCTCATATCTCCCGCGGTGCCAAACAATTGCTGAAGGATACGTTCGGTGAAGATCGTGTGATAAGTCGCCACTTTATACACCAGTGGCCTTCAAGATCACCAGACTTGACGCCTTGCGATTTTTGGATATGGGGGTACATTAAGTCGCGTGTTTATCGATGCCGGCCTACCACATTGGCCATGTTGAAGGCTTCTATCAGACGGCACGTTTCATCAATTTCAACAGATATGTTATTTAATGCTGTCCAATCTGTCATCTATCGTCTGCAGGCGGTGTTTGAGAATGAAGGGCGCCACATTGAGCAAGGATTGTGATCTAATACAAGAGACAAGGCCTCCAAGAGACAAGTTACCTCATGTGTTATATAAGCTGCCATGTATTATATTATCTACCAATATTTTGAAGCTCTTTGTGTTGGGTTATGGGTAAATAAATTCTGTCCTCATATCTTGTCTCTTTTTTATTTGTGAACAGTAATTTTTGTTTGTTTGTCATTTGCTCACATCTTATATTATGTCGTGCAGACCAAAGTGTTATAACTTCTCGAATAACACTGTACACACAAATATACCCCTTATGTTTAATTTATCGATTTTCGCTCATTAAAAGAAATAGCATAAGGAATATTCTCTGTAACCCCCCACCTTTAGAAATTTTGGGCAAAAAAAAATAATACAAAATGATTTTACTACCACGTTTTTCAACGCAAAAGGTTGATTTAAAAATTATATTTATTTGAGGGATACATTTTAAAAAATCGTGTACAGTATAATAAACAATGATGACATTTGACAAGCCCATAGGATATTTGGAATAAAGTACGACAAATGTATTTTGTCACTCCCATCTATATTTCATTTGTTGGATCATGACAAATTTCCAGTTAAATAGTCGAGTGTCGCCAATTATTCAAGAAATTACACATTCCTTATAGCAAGAAATCCTATTAGTAGTACCATCATAATTTTTGGTACTATATTAACATTTCAAAAAATCGTGTATTGAATTCAGCTATGTTTTTCAAACATTCAATATATTTGACAAAACTCTATCAAAAATATAAATATTTTTTGCTACATGTTTTAATTTGCATATACCTATTTTACATATCTCAGATTGTATTTAAAAATCGTTAACCATTTCTTCTAACTTTTGGCGAAATGGTGCTTTATTAATTAACGATTTGATATTATTAGGATTCTTTCCTGGTATACAAAAAGGAAAAATACGTGTCGATCAGTTATATTTTTCAATTAATCAAACAATTTGGCCGCTGAATTTCTGATTCTGGTACAGCGCCATCTAGGGAATAAAATTGTAACTAAAATCAATTTCGAAATTTTCAATATTTGCCATAAAAAATCCCATTGCATTCTGAACACAATGGTGTTTACCGCATTGCTCTAGCGCAAATATTCGCGGAGTTATTAATTTTTAAAGTTGTGCGGGACTTTTGGATCACCCTGTATTTAGAAACCGCTGGGATTTTGCATATCTAAGCAATGTGTTGGGAGGAATAATTAGCATAATAGTAAATTATGGGGGGCAAGAAGAAATTAACATGTATGATAATGGATATTGAATGTAGTCGAGCTAGGAATATCTTGTAATGTCTATGAGGGAGGAGGGGGGAAATCTGCACAGATGGAGGATACAAGGCTATGGGAACAGGGATCGGTAGGATTCAGGGAGGTCGATGTGTCTATTGATGGCATGGAAGCCCTGGGAAACGAGAGCTTCCAAGGTGAGGCGCTGCTGCTTGTTGTATATGCGGCTATAGGTTATCTTTTGTCTGAATTTGCTCAAACTGGTGTTGCGTCCTCCCATGGAAATTTTCCATCATTATATTGGCCATAGAATTGTCCTATCCACTTTACTATCTAAACAACTCCCTGGTAAATTCTGGTGTTTCCATGATGATCTCTTTGTGATTCCCATGATATCAAAGCTTGTACTAAACCAGGAGTCGGAAACTTTTTGAGTTGGAAGATTCAAAAATTAAAATTTACAAAATTTAAAAGTTTTTAAAAGAGACCACAAAATATGTTTTTCGCCAACAAGTGTTCGCATAAAGTTTTCATTTATACGAGCACTACACGCAGCTTCACATCCAAAGAGCCCCATGTGACTCGCAGGTTTCCGACCTCTGCCCTAGACTGACGAAGGCCTGACTTGCTTGAAACCCTGGTGGACGTTCTGAATTTTTCAAAGCTGGTGTTGTTTCTTTGTGAACGACTCGAATCTGCTAGTTTGTAGACACCGTCAATAAATGGCGCATAGTTTTAACGACTATTTTGACTGGAGAGGGAATCTTTCTTCTTTTTTTGAAGTCGTTTAAATGGAATCAGAAAAAATATAAGACTAAAAATGGTTTGAGTTAAAAGGCGATCCATCAATTAAGTTTATATAAAAGAGCATAGCTGTAAAGAAAAAAGAAAAACGAAAAAATGTTTTTCTTTTTTCTTTACAGATCCAGGTAAGTCCTTTTACATTAACTAAAAATAGTGTTTGCAATAAAAAAAATATTCACCTAATAAGTTCTAAAATTACGAAATCATGTGATATATATAGTTCGATAGGAAAATTAAAAAAAAAAAATGTTCCCGCCCGGGATCGAACCGGGGACCTTGTGCGTGTGAAGCACACGTGATAACCGCTACACCACGGAAACATGAAAACAGATCTTCTATTTGATTTAAAGAAATTGATCGCACCTAGGTAGGCATTACAACATAAATTAATTTCTTGTAAATATGCAAATAATCTATATATAAATATGTAATTGTGGTAAATAAAGGGGATCAATGAGTGAGTCAGGTTGAGAGACGTTCTTGTTAAAGTAGATTTGGTATATTTCTTGGTAAATGTCAAGTTGAAGACAAATTAAGAACAAAGCGGTATTCTTTCCCAATTACAGGGAGATCAAAGCTTGTTCTAAACAGAAATATTCAAGTTTCCCCTTTAAAGTGTTTTTAATTATCATTTTTATTTACAGTAAAACTCTTCAAATTAACGTATTTTTTTTAAAAGATCTCGACAAAATTGTGGATTTTATAGAAATGTGAATAAAATTATGAATATAAAATCAAAGGAAACTCAAAACTACACAAATTGCCCCAATTTGTGCCTCGAAATATCACCTGTTGTAGAATTTCGGGTAGATAAACCTGCCATTTCATTTTTAACGGATTTATTTGTGTGGTCAACTGGTGAAACATTCTATTACGTTCTGTACTGGGGTGATAAAGTACTCGTAAATGCATTTTAAAGGGAGAGGTGCCCTTTTTGGTATATTTTATTATATACACTCATAGACAAAACTTAAGGAAGTTGAAAGTCTTTAATGTCGTCTATCGTCTATTTTTTTTTTAAACGGGCAATTTTGTTCACACTTGGTTATCTCGTGTGTCTTCAATAAAGGTCACTGTAATATCTTTGAGAGTTATTGTCTCAATCCCGATATACATGCTAAAAGGTACGACTTCCTTAAGTTTTGTCCATTAATATATACATAGTTTAATTACACCATAACTATACTATACCCTTTTATTTATTTTAATAAGTATTTATTAAGTATAAAAAAAAAACATTTCCTCATAACAATATTCCAAGCAATTCATAGTTTACATAAAATTCTGTTATTGCTGTCAATCATCCAAATATATATTCTTGCTTGTCTAATATGCAAACTTTAAAACATAAATTACATATTCGTCTTTACGTTCAAAATATTTGGAAAATATTCAATATTTTAAATGTGTTTGTGTACGTTTATCAATTAGGAGAGATATGCACACATATATACATATACCCATTAAAAAAGAGAATAATAAATATTAAATATGTATTTAACGTGCAAGTCAAAAATGTTTGTTTTAAATATATAATTTATGAATACGGAATTTATATAAAATATTAATATTTTACTTCTCTCCCTTATTTATAATACATAAATCTATTTATATGCATATCTCTCTCTCTCTCCCTTCCTTTGAAAATATTTATATATAGGGGAGAATGGAATATTAAATTATATAAAATTTTTATTATCGTGTGTTTTTTTTAATACAGTACAACTACCTCCCTGTAAAGGACAACACCTAATTGCTGAGCCAAAGTGTCTTTCAGGGAGTGGTGTGCTCTTACCAGAGAGTTACTACAGTAGAACTTCCTTTCCGACAACACCTAATTGCAGAGCTAAAGTGTCCTTTAGGGAGATGTGTGCTCTTACCAGAGAGTTGCTACAGTAGAACTACCTCCCTGTAAAGGACAACACCTAATTGCAGAGCCAAAGTGTCCTTTAGGGAGTGGTGTGCTCTTACCAGAGAGTTGCTACAGTAGAACTACCTTCTTGTAAAGGACAACACCTAATTGCAGAGTCAAAGTGTCCTTTAGGGAGTGGTGTGCTCTTACCAGAGAGTTGCTACAGTAGAACTACTTCCCTGTAAAGGACAACACCTAATTGCAGAGTCAAAGTGTCCTTTAGGGAGTGGTGTGCTCTTACCAGAGAGTTGCTACAGTAGAACTACTTCCCTGTAAAGGACAACACCTAATTGCAGAGTCAAAGTGTCCTTTAGGGAGAGGTGTCCTCTTACCGGAGAATTGCTACAGTAGAACTACCTTCCTGTAAAGGACAACACCTAATTGCAGAGCCAAAGTATTCTTTAGGGGGACATGTCCTCTTACCGGAGAGTTTCTACAGTATAACTACCTCTCCGACAACACCTAATTGTAGAGCCAAAGTGTCCTTTATGGAGAGGTGTCCTCTTACCGGAGAGTTGTTACAGTAGAACTACCTCCCTGTAAAGTACAACACCCAATTGCATAGCCAAAGTGTCCTTTAGGGAGAGGTATCCTCTTACCAGAGAGTTACTATAGTAGAACTACCTCTCCGACAACACCTAGTTACAGAGCCAAAGTGTCCTTTATGGAGAGATGTCCTCTTACCGGAGAGTTGCTAAATAGTAAAAATGGTAATTTTGCAAATGAAAACTGTCCTTTGTAGAGAGGTGTCCGTTAAAGGGAGGTTCTACTGTATTTTTAATGCACTAAAAAAATAGAATACTTCAACTACCGCCATTGAATAATTAGATTTATAAAGGTATGCAAATAAACGCGATGTGTGACGACGATAATCATATATTGAGTAAAGAATTGTAGAGAGGTGTCCGTTAAAGGAAGGTTCTACTGTATAAGGGTAGCATCCTGTTTAAACTGAGCTTATAAAATAGCCATGAATGTAATAACAGTAGCGTTTGGTAATATTCCCAAATCCCTGTGTAAATTATTCGATCGATAATTCGGATATAATCCATGTGATGTAGAATGTCATGTAATGTCATAAGACAAACCTCAAAAATGACTCGTCAATATATTTAATGTATGAAAAAATAAAGTTTATAAAATACCAGAGAGGCAATGAGGGACATTTACAATGTCTTGCAAAATACAAATATCGAGAAATTAATAAGTTTGTTTCATAAAATATTAGTTCTTAAAATTAAATATACTTCGGCCAGTATAAATCTTTCTTTATTCACAATGGAAATGCTATTTTGAATATGTAAAAATATATGCAAATTAAAGATAATTTTTTTTTTATTTTCACGAACAAAAAATATGGAGTTATTGAGCATGAGGTTAATGGTATAACCATCTATATTATATGAGGTAGAATGAAGAGAAAGTCAATAAAGATATTTTAAATTGGCAGTGTTTTCTATATCATTACTGAATTTTAAAAAAATTAAAAGATTGGGAAGACTTTTTAAAATATTTCAAACAAAACAAGTTGTAACAGATATTCTCTAAGAATATACTTGGACCTTTCTTGAAGTTTTATCTTTCCCAATGCAGAGATTTCTACATTCTCCACTTCCATTGAATAGTTTCACAAGTATTTTTGGATTAAACTTTTCGAATGCCACTTGGAAGCTCTTGTAGAACTGAGAAATAAGATTTAAGAACAGAATAATAGGGAGAAATAGCATATGGACGTTGATTGTAAAACAATTTTAAAATCGTATCTCAATCTTTTAAAGATCATATTTGTATTTTCTTTGAGATATTATTTGAAATTATTTGCATATTTTGACTTTTCTCTCTGTAATCACACACACCTGCGTCTTTATGGGAAGACAAACATCACGATAAGACAGCAATTAGACAAGAACAAAACTATGAAGTAAATTAAATTTTATTGCCATCTATCGTTAAAATTTTACACAAATAAATTTACTGGCAATGCGTTTCTTTTAAATATCATCAAATATTATCTCTACAGACCTTACTGCAATGATATGAGTTATTGAATGAGAGGGCTTGGCTCATCAGTAGTGAACCCTCTCAGCGATTTCATAGTCATAGGTTTCAGTCCATAGGTCACTAAACACCCCTAAGCTGCCTTCCATAGAAAATGCAGGGTATATAACAAAACCAATCCAATACAATAGTAGAGTGGTCTAGAGATTAATTTGGCGAAACCGCTGAGAGGGTTCACTACTGATGAGCCAAGCCCTCTCATTCAAGAACTCATATCATTGCAGTAAGGTCTGTAGAGATAATATTTGATGATATTTAAAAGAAACGCATTGCCAGTAAATTTATCTGTGTAAAACTATGAATGATAAACAAAAGATAAGGAATGAGGGAAGTTTACAGAGTAGTAAAATATAAACATAAAAAATGATACTCTGTTAATACTAGTGTAAAATAATAAATACTTGTCTCGCTAACAATATATTTATTTTTGTGTAAATTATATATAATTATGAGCTATATATAAATACATTTATTTTCTATTATTATTTTATTATGATTTTTAAAGATTTATTTTATCATAATATAAACATCCCTCTTTGCTTCGCTCTGGTATTTTAAAGGTTGGCTCAGGATTATATTCAGGCAGACTATGCAGAGGTATTGAAAGAAGACCCAACTTAACCCCATTACCAAGATGAAGACCAAACCATGGACCACTTCACTTTGCCCAACCTTCCAATACCAAAGATTCTTGACGGTAACCTTCCTAGGGATCACCAACCTAAGTAACAGAATCTCTAGAAAATCTCCAAAGAAATAAATCTGCCCACCTCAGTAATTGGACTTTCACTGACATTGTAAATCTTCTTCTCCTTCTTCTTTCTTATCTCCACTCAAATCACACTAAGGTATCAAGCTTGTTGATGGTGTCTGCCGGAGAAGAGTAGAGCTCATCAATGGATGAGTCAATACAGTCAATAATATGTCTTGGGGTTGCAGGCGACATTGTAAATAAAACCAAGAACAGCCCGGGTGACTTCTGTACGTCGTGGCTCCAGGAACCTACTGTGTTAACTAAATATATAATAAATCAATGTTTTTTAATTGTTTATAGCACAAATTAAATTGACGTGTCATTGTGAGGTTTATATTTCTCAGTTTCTACGGGACATTAGAACATTTTTCAGCGTGAATATCAATCTCCCTGAAACTCTATGTTATATATGCAAATATAATATATGAAAGCAATAAACCACGAATGTTTCTTTTATGCATAAAGCAAAGTTCTACTGTCCATACTGCGATGTAAAATATTGAAAGGGCTTGGCTCATCGCAGTAAGGATAGTAGAAATTTGCTTTAGGTGTAAAAGAAACATTCGTGTTTTAATGATTTTATTTCCTTATATACACTGCGTGACATTGAAAATGGAACACCAAGAAATAGTGGCCAGAAAGTGATGAAACTCGGCAGACAAAGAGAGACAGGGACGAACAATAAGTGATCTTTATTTCAGAATGATAGTCATAATACAAAGCGAGAACGGCGTCGGCTTAGTAGCAAGTAGGACCACCGCGGACGGCGATGCACGCAGCAACACGTCTAGGTAGAGAGTCAATCAGAGTACGGATGGCGTCCTGAGGGATGGCTCTCCATTCCCTCTCAACCATTTGCCACAGTTCGTCTTCTGAACGCGGCTGTGGCAAGGCATGCAAACGGCGTCCAATGATGTCCCAGACGTGCTCGATTGGTGAGAGATCAGGAGAGTACGGTGGCCAGGGAAGCATCTGTACATCTTGCAGAGCTTGTTGGCTAATGCGAGCAGTGTGCGGTCGGGCGTTATCCTGCTGATAAAGGGCATTGGGTACCCCCTGAAGGTAGGGGAGTGTCACCGGTCGCAGCACATCATCAACCTATCGTTGGGCCATCATAGTGCCCTGAATACGAAGTAAAGGTGACCTGGAATCATACGCGATTGCGCCCCAAACCATGATTCCACGTTGTCGCACGGTGGGGCGTTCCACAATTGCTGCCGGATTGGACCTTTCTCCACGTCGACGCCACACGCGTACACGGCGACTATCACTGGACAAGCAGAAACGCGACTCATCTGAGAACACGACCCTGTGCCATTCCGTCATCCACGTCGATCTAGCCCGGCACCATTCCAAACGTTGGCGCCTATTCGGTGGGGTCAATGGCAGTCTTCTTAGCGGACGGCATGAGTGCAAGCCATTAGCAACCAATCTACGAGAAATGGTTCTGGTCGAGATGGAATGATCTAGGGTGTCTTGCACATGTTGCAGGATGGCGGTACAAGTGGCTTGTGGGGCCGCCACTGCTTGTCGAAGGATACGCCGATCCACACGTGCTGACGTCACTCTGGTTGCACCGACATTCCTATAAATTGCCACATTTCCTTGTTCCAACCATCTTCTCCACAGTCGGTGCACCGTGGACGCACCAAGGTGTGTATCAGCTGCGATTTGACGTATGGACCAACCTGCCCTTTTCAGTCCGATCACCATGCCCCTCGTAAAAGCGTCTGTCTGCTTGAACTGCCTCCGTTTACGATGACCTGGCATTCTCTGTTATTACACGTGTCTTTTGACACAAGAACAAAATTTCTACAATGATTTTCCTTGAAGAAATGACGACACGAATACTTTCCTTTCTGCAAGTTCCTTCCCTTATATCTTACTCCATGTGCGCACGAGAGCTGCGCATTTTACATCATTTGCATAACTCGGTTAGGCGCTTCTACCCTGAAATTTGCATAATTTTCTGGCCACTATTTCTTGGTGTTCCATTTTCAATGTCACGCAGTGTATATATGGCGTGATATTGTCCTATAATATGTAAATATGTATAAAGGATTATTCTCTTGATAATAATCGTAATAAATGTATTTGCAATACATGAATGCTTCTTCCCATCCTATTACAATATATTCTGGTTTGAAAATCGGCTCGAACACTTCACCACCTTAAACACCTTTTATGGTAAATTCGACCAATTCCATAACCTCTCTCGTAGGATGTTATGAAGCCGAAGCCGTCCCTGTACTGATGAGGGCCATAGCCAGAAACCATGGTATACAGGTTGTTGGCTGTTTGTATGAATTTGTCAAAACTGGTGTTGTGGCTTATTCTGATATCTAAATTTGTGCCTTCTGCTCTCAAAAATAAAATAATATCATTATGATGCATTAGCGCGCCATCTGTTATCAAAATTCGAAACTATTATAGACGCGTATGATTCTTTTTTTAAATAAACAATTTCTACTGTCCTTACTGCAATGGAAAAAAATTAATGGGAAGGCCTGGCTCATCAGTGGTGAACCCTCCCAGCGGTTTCGCCAATTTAATCTACCATACCGCTGTTATATTACATTTTTTTCGAACTTCCTTTTATAGTTATACTGATGCTAGACTCTTTGAATGGGTATTTTAGATCAACTATGAACATAAGCTTTGAGGACAGTAGAATTACATACATTTATAAATATATAACAGTGGACATTGTTTATTTTAAAAAAGAATCCTACGCGTCTATAATAGTTCCGAATTTAAATAGCATTGTGTTGATGAATTTAATAAAGGGAGAGGTGCCTTTTTTTTTTGTCCATGGATATCATCTTCCCAAAGTTTCTATAATGTAGGAAATATTGTTTTCTAAGTAATAAAAATAAAATGTGAAATATATATATGATAATATTTTCTTTATTATATCTTTTATTATTTTCTCTAGAAATATATATTTACATATTTTGAATTTTCTTTTATATTAACCTTTTTTTCCCCCAGAGACTAAAATTGCCAAAAGAATACAAACTAAACAAAATTCAAGAGAATTTTAAAACTTTTTTTTAAGAGAATAAAAGCGGTAGAAAATAAGATGCAGAAGAAAAGGTGGGAGCTAGAATTAAACAAAATGAAATATATATATACTACCAGACGAAACTTCCGCTTTTCTATTACACACGATCCTTTTTTAATCAAGGACTTGCGTTTGGCTTCAAATTTAATTCACAGATGTTATTACATTTTTCTCCTCTCTATTCTTTATTTTCTTTTTGGTAACATAGATTACAGAGGTAGCAAGCATTCCAAGTATGACATATATATATATGTTTTTTTAGAATAAAATATATTTATTATAAAAGTTGTTTTCACACAAAATAAGAATTTGGTCTCTTCTGGAATTTTCTTATAATTTATATTTATAAGAATTCCCGCCCAGAACTCCTCTTCTACGTGGCGGGCGGGAGAAGCAGCACAAGTAAGGGACTGTCCTGTAGTACGGTGTCGTGAGCCGCTAGGGTAACCGTAAACAGGGAACTCTGAAATGTGGCTGACTAACGGGGCAATGGCACCCCCCCCCCCCCCCCCCCCTTTCCATGGAGCAACATCAATCCAAAAGAGGACTTCCATACAGACAAGGCACCTCGGTTGGCACGGACCGATCTGCTTCATGGACAAGACACCACCATAAGAATCATTACTAGGCGCTTTCTTTTTTGATGTCTACTTTTGATTAAGAATCATTACGTTCTATTTTACTTATCACAATTTGAAATATATTGTAGAAAGGATGACAAACTATTATAGAAGCCAAGATATTGGGCAAACTGTTGCTGGCGAACCACTTGCGGCTCTTTGAATGTGAAGGCTCTTTATATAGTTCTATACATACACCCATACCTCGCTTTGCGTCGGGGTTACGTTCCAAAAAAACACGACGCAAATTGAAAATATGTTAAGGCGCAATCAAAAACAAAGTTGTTGCCATATTTTAGGAAAAAAAATTAAAGACTCGAATCCAAAACAACGCAACTTCGAAAATCTAACGACGCACAGTGAAAATCAGTAAAAATTAAGCAGCGACACAACTTCGAAAAAAAAAAACGCAAAACGAAACGACGCAAAGCGAGGTATTGGTGTAAATATTATTTATGCGAGTACTATTTATTGTTATAAAGGACTGCGGCGTGTGATTATAAACAAAACTTAAAATTATACCGCATAAGTTTATTTTCTATGAAAAATCAATATTTATTTTAAAGAGAAATATTTACTATTTCTAACTTTTTTGAATGAAGTATGAGAGGGTGAAAATATGAAAAGTAATGGCGAACGGGAAAAATAAAACTCTTCATATTTTCACCCTCTCATACTTCATTCAAAAAAGTTAGAAATAGTAAATATTTCTCTTTAAAATAAATATTGATTTTTCATAGAAAAGAAACTTATGCGGTATAATTTTAAGTTTTGTTTACTATTTATTGTTGGCAAGAAAAAAAATGTGGCTCTTTAAAAACTTTGAAATTTTGTAAATTGTAATTTCTGACTCAAAAGTTTGCCGACACGTGTTCTAGAGTAAAGATGGAGAAAGATGGGTGATGGACTCCAGATACGAAGGAATGGCCATGTGTGAGGGAGACAGGCGCCAAAAATGGCATTCCTGTGTGAGGGAGGACATAGTGTTTAGATCTGTATTTATAATTTCTGAAGATTTTTATAAAAATAGAGAGAGAGAGAGATATAAACAATTTATAAAATAATCTTTTAGCTTGTTTTCTAATTTTAAAAAAATTGAAGTAATATGTTATTGTTTATTTTTTTAAATATATATAATTTAGTTATTTTTCTTAATATTATCCTAGTACACGTGGTACAGGCCATGATAATCATGGTGGGTAGAAGTAGGAGACTACTTTTACTGTAAGTGCACCACATGTCTACACATGTGAAAAGCAGTTTCACTTTGTACTTACAAATATGTCAGAGCCCCGTTTGGTAACTTTGCACTCACTGGTGGGGTTGGACTTTTGCAAGAATCGGGTGCCACTGGAGCATTTTTTAAATTTTTATTCAGAAAAAAAAAGCCTAATGCGGGAATCGAACCCGAGTCTTAGCGATCGAAAACCAACGGTTTAGACCATCCTTCCACCGACCCCAATATATATGTCGATTTATTTCAAACTTTATTAACAAATCTATTCAATTACTCATCTAATTTCAGACCCACAACACACAACAATAATTCCTAAACGTTCTAATTTGACAACTAATTTTAAAAATGAAACGATCATTTTCATTATTTAACAGATATTCGGCAACCCTGGTGCAAACGAGGCCATCGTTTGGTGTCTATAATTCACAATTACCTTGGTAACCAAATGTAGGTCTTAAGACAGACTTTAGCAACTTTTGTTTTCAATCATAAGTCTCGTTTTTTTTATAAGTTGTTTTGTTCTTTGGTTATAAAATAGTAAATTTTTTAATTTATTTTTCTCAATCATTGTATCAATTTTTCCTGTAGAAGGCCGTTATCCCGAAAGCTCGAAAAACGTTTAATAAAAGATCTCATCCTATTTAAATATTTTTAAAAATTATTCAGTGACAATATTTTAAGTATAAACCACTTCCTTATTTGCTTATATAACAGCGGATTTCCCATATATGTAAATTGGAACGTTATCTTTTCTTTAAAAATATATACACCTATCCACCGATTTACACGGTACTTGTTTTACACGTTTTCGCTTTTACACGGTTTTCCAAATAAGTTTTTTTTTTGTTTTTATCGCACTATACTAAATGCTACTGTGATTGAACACATGCGCTGTGTACACATCTCACGAAGAATCCCGAGCTTATGTGTTGACTTGCTGCACACGCACACTGTGTCTGTATTTCTTCGCATAAATATTTCGCGAAAATTTTTAATTTTCGATTTACACGTTTTTCTCAGGAACGTATCTACCGTGTAAATCGGGGGATAGGTGTATATATAATAATAATAATAAAATAAATATATTTATGCATGTTAAAAGTTACAACTTCCTTAAAGGTTTTGTCCATGCGTGTATACGCGAGTGTGTTGTGTGCTGTTTTTATTTCGTGTTGTTTATGTTGTATATGCTTTGTGAGTTATGTGCGTTCTGTACGTTGCGTGAGCATATGTATGCGTACATGTGCTGTGATAAGTGTGTAAATAGGTATCTGCGCGCATGTATGCATCTATGTTGTGTATGTAGGTGCACGTGTGTGAATGCGGTATGAGTTGCATATGCATTATATTCCAAATAAATCGATATTGTACTAAATGAGAAATACGACTTACGAGCTATATCTCTCCTTATCATCATTAAGCAATATGCAGTTAAATCTACATATCATTACAGACGACATTATTAAAATCTTCTGCCAAGAAATATCTGCGAGATTAGTTCGTCTGCAGGTGGCTAATGGAAATAGCCGAGATTACTGATTTAAAATCAATAATGTTCTCGTTTGAAACCAATCAGATGAAAGGAAAACTTCGTCTGATTATTCTTTGTGTATATTATATCAAATCTTTCTCTATGAAAATTTAATATTAAATTTGACTATTGACCATACTGTTTTCTTTTATTAATAATAACGATTATTATAAGCTCAAGAAAACCGGATTATCCTACTAATATTATAATTTTGTTATTATTATTATTATTATTGTACGAGAAAAATATTGATTAATAAATCATGCCATGATATATTTGAGGCAATATATTTTTTTCTGAAGCAGTGAACAGTACAATCTGGTCTAAAATCTCAATCTACAATACGCTTTAAACCTTAATAAGTTCAATATTTATATGGTTTTCTTTGAAATATATTTTTAAAGAAATTGAGAGTAATTCCCCCCATGACCGAAATTTTATTTTACAAATTTCGGTCAAACTTATAATTACTAGATCGAAATTATCAGGAATTTAAAGAAAGAATTTTACTTTGTTGAAATGTTCAAAGATATTGACATTATATAGATATACAGTACAACTACCTCCCTGTAAAGGACAACACCTAATTGCAGAGCCAAAGTTTCCTTTAGGGAGAGATGTCCTCTTACCGGAGAGTTACTAAATTGTTAAAATGGTAATTTTGAAAATGAAAACTGTCCTTTGTAGAGAGTTGTCCGCTAGCGGGGTATCTGCTAAAGGGAGGTTCTACTGTATATATGGAAGGAGTTATAGATTTCAAACCTGGAATCTGCTAATTGGTCCGATAATTGGCAAATTTGCATATTCCGTATACATTTTCACAATATCATACCTATACGAATGAAACTTCTGTACGGTATAGAGTTATGTCTGGAAAGAGTTATAGGTTCAAACTTAGAATATTCTAATTGGCCTGATAATTGGTTAATTTGCATATTCCTATACGTTACTAGAATATCAGATCTATACGAATGAAACTTTTCACGGTATAGGGTCAGGTCTGGAAGGAGTTATAGGTTCAAACCCTGGAATATGCTATTTTGTCTGATAACGGGCGAATTTGCCTATTTCATTTATTCCATTGAGTTTCCTCAAGATTTGGCCTGTTCGGAGGCATTATTTGCTACGGAAAAGAGTGAAATTACATATCTCCGGAATAATCAAATTAGTCGATGACAACTTGCATTTATTCCTACTGCGCTTCCACAGGACCTATATAAATGAAACCATAAAGAGTTAAGACTTGGAAACAGTCCCCCAGTTATGTAATTTAGTTCGATATCTGACTTATTTACATATTCCCTTTGCTCCACAAACTTTTCCTTAATAATTGATAAATCCTGATTTAAATTTGACACCATATAGAGGTAGGTCTGGAAAGATAAAGCCATAGCTTCAATCCCGGGAAATATGCAATTTAGTCCGATAACTGTGGTTTATTTACATATTCTCTTTGTTTCATACACGTTTCCGTAATATCTGATCTATCCTGATATTTGAAACCATATAGAAATAGGTGTGAAAGAAGTCTCTGTTATAGCTTCAATCCCGGGAAATATGCAATTTAGTCCGATAACTGTGGTTTATTTACATATTCTCTTTGTTTCATACACGTTTCCGTAATATCTGATCTATCCTGATATTTGACACCATATAGAAATAGGTGTGAAAGAAGTCTCTGTTATAGCTTCAATCCCGGTAAATATGCAATTTAGTCCTATAACTATGGTTTATTTATATATTCTCTTTGTTTCATACACGTTTCCGTAATATCTGATCTATCCTGATATTTGAAACCATATAGAAATAGGTGTGGAAGAAGTCTCTGTTATAGCTTCAATCCTGGGAAATATGCAATTTAGTCCGATAACTGTGGCTTATTTACATATTCTCTTTGTTTCATACACGTTTCCGTAATATCTGATCTATCCTGATATTTGAAACCATATAGAAATAGGTGTGGAAGAAGTCTCTGTTATAGCTTCAATCCTGGGAAATATGCAATTTAGTCCGATAACTGTGGCTTATTTACATATTCTCTTTGTTTCATACACGTTTCCGTAATATCTGATCTATCCTGATATTTGAAACCATATAGAAATAGGTGTGGAAGAAGTCTCTGTTATAGCTTCGATCCTGGGAAATATGCAATTTAGTCCGATAACTGTGGATTATTTACACATTCTCTTTGTTTCATACACGTTTCCGTAATATCTGATCTATCCTGATATTTGAAACCATATAGAAATAGGTGTGGAAGAAGTCTCTGTTATAGCTTCAATCCCGGGAAATATGCAATTTAGTCCGATAATTGTGGTTTATTAACATATTCTCTTTGTTTCATACACGTTTCCGTAATATCTGATCTATCCTGATATTTGAAACCATTTAGAAATAGGTGTGGAAGAAGTCTCTGTTATAGCTTCAATCCCGGGAAATATGCAATTTAGTCCGATAACTGCCTTATTTTCATATTTCCCTTTGTTCAACATACGTTTCACCATATTTAATCTATGACACCAAGGTGTCTAACTTAGACACCATATAGAAGAAGGACTGCAAAAAATAACAGTCCTAATTTTTAACCCCGGAATAAATAATTTACACATATTGTTAAACCTATTATAACGGACTTATTTACATATTGTTTGACCCGCGCATACCCAAAACATATATGTCGTCACATGATGTCTGAGTTGTCAGCTATCACTACCTATGTAGGACGTTTTATCTTATCCTATTCCAGGCGCGCTGGGTCGCGGCCCGCTATCTCCACACGTCTCTAATCTTGTTATTGTAGGGGTGTGCTAAATTTCAGCTGACGACTTTTCTTTCTTCCTACACCATGACAACAGAATGGCTAACAGCCTGAAATGTGTACGCCCCGTTGACTTTTCTTGATTTATCATGAAAGAATATTTTTTTGACAATATCCTGGAATATTTTTTAAAATAATTAACAATTAGTTGATATTTATTCTGATAGATGGCGCAAGCCATCAGCAACTTTTTAATTACACGATTAAGAGAGGCTTTTTTTTTTTTTTTACTTTATTTATCCACCTTATCCCAGTACAAATTGCATTTTTGTTAAAATTTCAATGTATTTAAGATTTTTAATTTAAACAAGGTAAAATCCTCTGGAGTAACTTGGTAAAGAAAACATTCAAAGACAAAGAGGATGAGTATCTTTTTATGAACAAGCGTTCGAGCTTTCGAGCACAAAGTCGCCCTTCAACAGGAATAAAACTACACAAAGAATCAAGATACATCTATATATATATACAGGTGATTAGCATAACCAAAAACTATTATTTTTAGAGAGATAAAATTTAAGTTTTATGTATGATATACAAAACAGGCAATAGGAGAAATGTAATTATGCTAATATATGGTATAATCAACTAGTAAAGAATCTATAGGTTGTTGTATGAACAGCTTATGTAAATATATCATTGTAAATTTACGGGATCTCAATGTGCCTATTGATGCTATTATATTTCAGAGATAGCAGCGCCTCGACAACCAATCTTTTATATTTATGATGAATGTTAGAAAAATGCGAACGGGGTTCTATTGTATTAAATGTATGTCCTGTATTTGAAATGTGTTGGGCTATGAGGGATCTAGGGTCATTATTTCTGATATTTCGGATATGTTCATCGATTCTATCTTTTATGTGTCTACCAGTTTCACCTATGTATAGGCTGGAGCAATTATTACATTTTAATGAGTATACTGCATAATTGAAGTGTATGGGTTTTGGGGGGAAACTGTTTTTGGTGATAGGGTTTCTGAGTAAAGTGCCTAAATTTGGAGTATTAGAGTAGAAGGTGCGGATACCAAAATTTTTTAGATAATTGGATATGTTGAGGCTCTGAGGGGAAAAAGGAATAGTGCAAATAGATTTATAACTATGATTAACTGCTGTTTGTAAAGGGTTATGAAAGTATCTCAAAATAAAGTTTTTTGGGTAGCCCAATGATAATAAATGTGATAATATGGTATTTGTTTCCTGCTGTTTTGATATTTCTGTGGTACAATGAGTGAATATGCGTTTAGTTAATGTTTTGACTGTATTAATTTTATGGCTAAGTGGGCAGTGCGAAGAAAAATGTATGTATGATGGAAAAAATGACGGTTTGTAATAAACGCCTGTGGTGTATCTATTATCTATTTTCGTGATGAGTATATCTAAGAAAGCTAAGGTGTTATTGGTCTCTATTTCAACTGTAAAACGTATATCTTGGTATAGATTATTTAATGTGGAGAAAATGTTATCAAGTGAACTGGTTTTGACTATTGCAAAGATGTCATCAATGTATCTATGCCATGATAAAATATCTATGTGGTATTGTTCAACTATATGCTTATCTATATGGCGCATTACTATTTCTGATAGTGGGGAAGATAGTGGGCTACCCATGGGTGTACCTTTTGTTTGTTTAAAATATGACTGATTAAAGTTGAATATACTGTTATCTAAACTGATTCTGATCAAGGATATTAATCTGGAAATGGTGTTATTGGGGTAATTGTGATCTGATAAGAACTTTGTGGTACAATCTATAATAAGTTGATGGGGTAGACTGGGGTATAAATTCACCACATCGAAGGATACCATGATGCTGTTGGGTAGAACCGGTGACTGCTGGATGTGGCTCAAGAAATCCGGAGTAGAAGATATGGATGCCGTGGCTCCACCATCTCTGAGCATAGGAGAAAGTAACCTGGCCAGGAAGGAAGACAAAGGGGCTGCAGGGGATAAATGGTATGCTATTATAGGTCTTAGTGGGATATTGTCTTTGTGCAATTTTGGCAGGCCATATATGTATGCTTTCCCATAAATGTTCGACATAAAGGATTTGCATTCTTCTATGGTGATGGATTTTTTCTTTACAAGAATATTAATTTCTTTTTTAAATTAAGTGATGGCTAACCAACAGCATCATGGTATCCTTCGATGTGGTGAATTTATACCCCAGTCTACCCCATCAACTTATTATAGATTGTACCACAAAGTTCTTATCAGATCACAATTACCCCAATAACACCATTTCCAGATTAATATCCTTGATCAGAATCAGTTTAGATAACAGTATATTCAACTTTAATCAGTCATATTTTAAACAAACAAAAGGTACACCCATGGGTAGCCCACTATCTTCCCCACTATCAGAAATAGTAATGCGCCATATAGATAAGCATATAGTTGAACAATACCACATAGATATTTTATCATGGCATAGATACATTGATGACATCTTTGCAATAGTCAAAACCAGTTCACTTGATAACATTTTCTCCACATTAAATAATCTATACCAAGATATACGTTTTACAGTTGAAATAGAGACCAATAACACCTTAGCTTTCTTAGATATACTCATCACGAAAATAGATAATAGATACACCACAGGCGTTTATTACAAACCGTCATTTTTTCCATCATACATACATTTTTCTTCGCACTGCCCACTTAGCCATAAAATTAATACAGTCAAAACATTAACTAAACGCATATTCACTCATTGTACCACAGAAATATCAAAACAGCAGGAAACAAATACCATATTATCACATTTATTATCATTGGGCTACCCAAAAAACTTTATTTTGAGATACTTTCATAACCCTTTACAAACAGCAGTTAATCATAGTTATAAATCTATTTGCACTATTCCTTTTTCCCCTCAGAGCCTCAACATATCCAATTATCTAAAAAATTTTGGTATCCGCACCTTCTACTCTAATACTCCAAATTTAGGCACTTTACTCAGAAACCCTATCACCAAAAACAGTTTCCCCCCAAAACCCATACACTTCAATAATGCAGTATACTCATTAAAATGTAATAATTGCTCCAGCCTATACATAGGTGAAACTGGCAGACACATAAAAGATAGAATCGATGAACATATCCGAAATATCAGAAATAATGACCCTAGATCCCTCATAGCCCAACACATTTCAAATACAGGACATACATTTAATACAATAGAACCCCGTTCGCATTTTTCTAACATTCATCATAAATACAAGGTATGTCCCATAAGTTCCCGGACTGGGTCCATAAAAAAAAAAGGTAAGATTTTTTTAAATTTTTTTTATTAAAACTTTTCAAAGTAATCCCCCCTTGCTTCAACGCACCAGCGCCATCGTTTCTCCCAATTGTCGAAACAGTTTTTATAAGCCTCTTTTGGAATGCTCTTCAATGCTAACGGCGATTTTTCTATTATGTCATCCCTGGTGTCAAAATGTCTTCCTTTTAGAACTGCTTTAAGTTTGGGGAACAGGGAAAAGTCATTTGGTGCGATGTCTGGGAAATAGGGTGGTTGAAGTAGGATTTGTGTCCCGTTTTTCGCCAAAAAGCTAGTCATCAAGTGCGCTGTGTGAGGGCGAGCATTGTAATGGTGTAGGATCCAGCCACCATTAGTCCATTTTTCTGGCCTTTTTTTTTCGAATCGCTTCCCTTAGACGGCGAAGAATGCCCAAATACATTTCCTTAATAACTGTTTGGCCTGCAGGAAGATACTCGTGATGAACAATGCCCTTGTTATCCGAAAAAGCGACCAGCAACACCTTGTTTCTGGATATTTTGGGTCTAGGCTCACCCTAACCTCTCCACTCGGCAGATTGAGGTTTGGTTTCAGGGTCATAGCCACAGACTCATGTCTCGTCGCCTGTGATTATCTTGTCTTTCCATTCTGGATCCGTTCTTGTCATTTCCATCATGTCCTCACAGGTTGCAAGCCGACACAGTTTTTGCTCATTGGTGAGGAATCTTGGGATGAATTTTGCAGGAGTCTTTTTGAGCTTCAAATCTTCGGTTACGATCCTTCCAATCGTTGTTTTAGAGATGCCTGTGTCTTGCTCTAGCTCCAGCAAAGTGGTTCGAGGATTTTCTTTTATCAAATCGGTGATTTTTTGCACATTTTCATCAGTCCTTTGAAATTTTGGGCGTCCTTGACGAGGATCATCTTCAATGGAAATTCTGCCAGCTTTAAATCTAGAATGCCATTCAAAAACAGTTGTTCTCTTTGGGGCGTCATTGGGGAATGCTTTATTAAGCATTTCAAAAGTTTCGGTTGCTGATATTTGAAGTTTCACACAAAATTCTATGCAAATCCTCTGCTTCAATTTTTGTTCCATCGTAAAATCGCCGCAGCGCTAGGTGTGACCTTTAAATAAATTAGAATAACCTTGGCGCGCGCGCAAGTACCGCCTCGATATTGGTACCACCGTGTAGCCAGATATTTTTCTATAATAAAAAGTCAAATTTATTTACATTTTTCATTTATTTATTTTTTTATGGACCCAGTCCGGGAACTTATGGGACATACCTTGTATAAAAGATTGGTTGTCGAGGCGCTGCTATCTCTGAAATATAATAGCATCAATAGGCACATTGAGATCCCGGAAATTTACAATGATATATTTACATAAGCTGTTCATACAACAACCTATATATTCTTTACTAGTTGATTATACCATATATTAGCATAATTACATTTCTCCTATTGCCTGTTTTGTATATCATACATAAAACTTAAATTTTATCTCTCTAAAAAAATAATAATAGTTTTTGGTTATGCTAATCACCTGTATATATATATAGATGTATCTTGATTCTTTGTGTAGTTTTATTCCTGTTGGAGGGCGACTTTGTGCTCGAAAGCTCGAACGCTTGTTCATAAAAAGATACTCATCCTCTTTGTCTTTGAATGTTTTCTTTACCAAGATTTTTAATTATTTTAAAGCTATCTCTTTCTTTTTTTTTTAGATAAAATAATATTCTACTGTCCTTAGCGCGATAAGAAAAATATTTGAGACGGGTCCCTGGCTCATCTATGTTGAAACGATTGATAGGGTTCAATACTGGTGAGCCAGGTCCTCTCAAAATGTTCCTAGTTATAGTAAAGATAGTTGAAAAATTGTTTTAATTTTAAAAAGTAGCGTTGTATATATAACTTCTATTCTTGGTTATTGATAACACGCCCTTTAAAAAGTGACAAATATAAATTCTTTTAATTATTTCAAACATTGTGAAAAATCACCTTTTTTCAATTTGTTTTATTCCGCAAATGAAAACAGCGAAAATAAAATAAAAGAGACGGAGGATGATCATCAAGACTTTCAAACATAATGTGATTTAATATGAAGTAAATGATAAGCAAGTGTTTTTATGTTTCACTGAATATTTTACCTCTTCACTCAGTATATGATTGTCGTCCCACACCGCGTTTATTTGCATACCTATATATATCTAATTATTCACTGGCAGTAGTTGAAGTATTTATTTTCTTCTATTTTTTAGTGATTTAAAAAATAAAATAAATACAGTAGAACCTCCCTTTAGCAGACACCCCGCTAGCAGACACCTCTCCACAAAGGAAAGTTTTCATTTGCAAAATTACCATTTTTACTATTTAGCAACTATCCGGTAAGAGGATACCTCTCCTTAAAGGACACTTTAGCTTTGCAATTATGTGTTGTCCTTTACAGAGAGGTTGTTTTACTTTATCAACTTTCTGGTAAGAGGACAAATCTCTCTAAGGGACTCTTTAGCTCTGCAACTAGGTGTTGTCCTTTACAGAGAGGTTGTTTCACTTTATCAACTTTCTGGTAAGAGGACACTTCTCTCTAAAGGACTTTAGCTCTGCAACTAGGTGTCCTTTACAGAGAGGTAGTTCTACTGTAGTAACTCTCTGGTAAGATGACACCTCTCCTTAAAGGAAACTTTAGCTTTGCAATTAGGTGTTGTCCTTCACAGAGAGGTTGTTTTACTGTATCAACTTTCCGGTAAGAGGACACCTCTCTCTAAAGGACACTTTGGCTCTGCAACTAGGTGTTGTCCTTTACATAGAGGTTCTACTGTAGCAACTTTCTGGTAAGAGCACACCTCTCTCTAGAGGACATTTTGGTTCTGCAACTAGGGTTGTACTTTACAGAGAGGTTGTTTCACTTTATCAACTTTCTGGTAAGAGGACACTTCTCTCTAAAGGACTTTAGCTCTGCAACTAGGTGTCCTTTACAGAGAGGTAGTTTTACTGTATCAACTCTCCAGTAAGAGGACATCTCTCTCTAAAGGACACTTTAGCTCTGTAACTAGGCGTTGTCCTTTACAGAGAGGTTCTACTGTATGTTTAAAATTTATTTTTAATAAATTATTTATTTATATAATTTTTTTTATTAATTTCACTCTCACTGGGTTTGACAGTGTATCTTGAGACGCTAATTGTTCTCATTACCACAGCATCGATTAAGCTGACATTTGACCAATATGACATGGTACAGAAGAGTAAGTTAATTCCTTATTTTCCAAAAAAATTGGGGAGAAATATTAAAATGGCATCTGTCTGTTTCGATATATTTATCCTATATTTTTATCTCCTAATATAGTAAAAAAAGACTTGGGAAAAGAATACAAAACTAAATGTTAATTACAAGTTTTTATTAAACAGCGCAAGTGAATTGAAAAATGTCGAAATAATTTCTAATTAAGAAACATGTCGTTTTTAGTTACCGAGCTGTGTAATAAAAATAGATTAAAATTTAGAAAAAAATAAATACAAAAATATCACATATACAGGACTCTCTGTAAAGGACAACACCTAGTTACAGAGCAAAAGTGCCTTTTAAGGAGAGGTGTCCTCTTACCAGAGAGTTTCTACAGTAGAGCTACCTCTCTGTAAATGACAACACCTAGTTGTAGAGCTAAAATGTACTTTAGGGAGAGATGTCATCTTACCAGAGAGTTGCTACAGTAGAACTACCTCTCTCTAAAGGACGCCTAGTTGTAGAGCCAAAGTATTCTTTAGGGAGAGGTGTCCTATTACCAGAGAGTTGTTATAGTAGAACCTCTCTGTAAATGACAACACCTAGTTGTAGAGCTAAAATGTACTTTAGGGAGAGATGTCCTTTTACCAGAGAGTTGCTACAGTTGAACTACCTTTCTGTAAAGGACAACACCTAGTTGTAGAGCCAAAGTGTCCTTTAGGGAGAGGTGCCCTCTTACCAGAGAGTTGTTATAGTAGAACCTCTCTGTAAAGGACAACACCTAGTTGCAGAGAAACAAAGTGTCCTTTAGAGAGAGGTGTCCTCTTACCAGAGAGTTACTACAGTAGAGCTAGCTCTCTGTAAAGGACAAAACCTAGTTAGAGAGCTAAAATGTCCTTTAGGGACACGTGTCTTTTTACCAGAGAGTTTCTACAGTAGAGCTACCTCTCTGTAAAGGACAACACCTAGTTACAAAGCCAAAGTGTCTGTTAGGGAGACGTGTCCTCTTACCAGAGAATTTCTAATTAGTAAAAATGGCAATCTTAGTGATTAAAACCGTCTTTTGTATTGAGGTGTCCTCTATCAGGAATGTCCTTTCATAGAGATTCTACTGTATATATTTACACTATTTTTATTCCTTTTATAAATATAGATGTACACCCCCCCCCTATGGTACAACACTTTAACAGTCTTTATGTTGTCTTTCTTTTACTATCATTGGAAGTTGGTGTAAGTTAAATTTTTATTTTTGATTTTTTTCCATATATTTGTTTAAAATTTTACACAAATAAATTTACTGGCAATGCGTTTCTTTTAAATATCATCAAATATTATCTCTACAGACCTTACTGCAATGATATGAGTTATTGAATGAGAGGGCTTGGCTCATCAGTAGTTAACCCTCTCAGCGGTTTCGCCAAATTAATCTCTAGACCGCTCTACTATTGTATTGGATTGGTTTGGAGTATACCCTGTATTTTCTATGGAAGGCAGCTTAGGGGTGTTTAGTGAACTATGGACATAAGCTTATAGGTCTGTAGAGGTACATACATATAATTTCAAGGTATTCTCTATCTTCTCTCTTATCATTATTATTAACATTATTAAGATTATTATCCCTATAGTACACGTCGTACAGGGCCATGATAGTCATGGTGTAAATAAGATGACCTGGGTTGTTTTATATGAGCAGAAATTAATATCATTATCTTCTAACTGAGACTGTTGTTTCTATAAGTGAGTAGAAAAGGGGATCACAAAGTTTATATAGCCTTTATATTATTTTTGTGCTATAAATATTTAAGAGTTACATTTAACGAAAGAAGAACAAAATATAGCGGGATACACTTTAATATCGTTGGTGTAGTGAAAAATGAAACCAAAACAAATTGACGACAATCGCAGACGACGTTTCCCAAACTTTACTATGTGAATTAGCAGGCCGGCCATTATGGAGATTACTCTGTGAGCTGTTATCATCATCACTCAGAGTGGATTAATGAATGGCAGGGCTACGTCACATTTCATTACAGCGCGCTGCTTCTTTCGGAGACATACAAGATGACACAACTTCATTACGTCTACACTTTTTCTAAAACGTATTTGCATATAGCTGTTGTTTTATGTCTGCTTTTTTTATTTGTGTTATGTGTACTCTCCTACCTAATATTCAATAATCTTAGGTAATGTAGGTTTTCATTAAAATATATTGTATGCTACTGAAAAGTTATATATTTGCATAATATTTTACTATTACAGAATTATCATAAGAACTAAAAACATGAATATCTCACGCTATATATTGATTACATCACACAACAACAACCAAGCCCTTGGTCAAAACCATATATACATATTATATATTACAATTTGCATTAAAATGTTTTTGTTTCACTCGGAATATATAGAGAACTTTTTTGCATATAAACATAGTGTTGCACCAACGCTGATGAGTCAATGGTCAAATAAGCATATAGGATAGGTAAGGATCTCTGTTCTCTTTATTTACCTTTATGTTGTCTCTCTTTTACTCTCATTGGAAGTTGGTTTAAGTTCATTTTGAATTATTTTTGATTTTTTCCATATAACACTGTTTATTCTTCTTCTTATTATTATATTATTATCAGCATCCCTATAGTACACGTAATTTCAAGAATTTTGTTACGACTAGGAAACTTTGACATCGCCGTGGTAGCAAGCAGGGTCAGTTCGACACACAACATTGGCTGAGGATGGACCAATCAGGAAGAAGCCCAGCTGACCAATGAAGTTGTTGACTGTTGTATGTTACTTCTCCATAATAAACTATAAGTAACATACAAAAGTCAATAACATCATTCTGGTCCATCCTCAGCCATTGTTGTATGTCGAACTGACCGTGCTTGCTACCACGGCGATATCGAAGTTTTCTTTCTTTCATCATCGTAACAAAAACCTTGAAATTCCATTTTTTATTGAGCCATCATAAGCTGTAAAACTATCTTTATATGCACCATTTTATTTTATTTCCGAACGTAAAACGGGAGATTAGGGTTTAATGGGTATTACAGATGGAATAACTCTCTGGAATATATGGATTCCACTCCACACAATTAGACCTAATGGAAATAGAAACCGTCGGTTTTTAATGACCCGGATCGAATCCTGCTCTCAGCATTTTTTTAAATAAAAAAAAGTGCTTCAATGCCCCCTATTATTAACCTTAATAGTAAATGTAAGTAGCCAAACGGGGCTCTGGCACACTTGTACTTTTGATCCAATACTGTATATGCCTTTTTAATTAAAAACGTGTACAAGTATTCAAAAAATTTTGATTTTCAAACAGAAATAATGTAGTATATTTTTCTCTCATTATATAGTAGGTATTTAAAATATGTATATAATAACGTGTATATAAAAATTGTATTTATTATTAAATTGTTAAAGTGATAATCCCGTTAAAGGACTGACAAGTCCGAAAGCTTGAAAATAAAAAGTTGTACAAGAAACTTAACCCTGGAAGCTTTATTCATTTTATAACAAGTGTAAGTGCAAAAGTCAAACTGATTTCTATAGTGTGCTTTTGAATATCGATTTAATTATTGCATATGGTGGTGGTGGTGTGTTGTCCAATCCATGGAATGGGTGGGTGCCCCGTTAGTCAGCCATATTTCAGAGTTCCCTGTTCACGGTTACCGTAGCGGCTCACGACACCGTACTACAGGGCAGTCCCTTACTTGTGCTGCTTCTCCCGCCCGCCACGTAGAGGAGGGGTTGGACTTCTGGACAGGATTACATATGGTAAAAGATCCGATTTCAATAACTGCTTTCTATATGGGTAGGCATGTGATGCATTTTACAGTAAAATCAGTCGCTTACTTCCCCTAAAGATTATCATGGCTTGTACCATGTGTACTAGGGGTAATAAAAACAGACGTAATGTATGTCATTATATGTAAATATGTAATTTTTTCAATGCCGCAAGGTGGCGCTCGACCTTGAAACGAAGGTAATCTTAATGAGCAGCCGATTTCCGGCGATAAAGGTTCGTCTGCAGATTACACGTGTAGATACGGCCATGTTGCCAATGTTAAATATAGATTTTTCTTGTTCTGTGAATTTAACAATATATATGATGAGTAAGTTCTGCGTGTGTTGTGATGTATGTAATGAGTGTGCATGCGCGAGTATGCGTTGCGATATATGCTGTAGCGTAAGTATGCAAAATAAAAATTTGCATAAAAGCATTCGATGATTTTTTCAAATTGCCAAAATGGCGATACATGTGACTCTCTTTCATGGTAAACGAACTCTTTAATACATTCTGCTTATGATGTGTGTCTGATTTTTTAAAATTGTTTTAAAATGTCATTGTAGCTCTTTTTTTGGAACATCTAAAAATGAAATGATACGTCTTTGTGTTAAAATAGGTATAATTCACAATCAAAATATCCATTTCTAGTTTTTGAAAGTTTTTAAATCAAATATGATGTTATATGGTTCACTCCGTACCATTTAGAAATGCTAATATCAATTTATGCTGCCATCTTACGGTGGAAATATCAAGTCTCCAGGGATATAAGTTTCTTTATAAAATTTTGTATTCATAAATCCCTCTTTAGCTTTCAGGCATGGATTCCCTTCTACAGGACACGATACAATAATCATGGTGGGTAGAAGTAGGCGACTGCTTTTACTGTAAGTGCACCACATGTCTACATATGTGAAAAGCAGTTTAAATTTTGCACTTACAAATGTACCAGAGCCCTGTTTGGTTACTTGCACTCGATGGTTGAGTTGGACTTTTTCTAGAAACGGGGGACATTAGAGCATTTTTTTTTTATCAGAAAAAAAGTGTCCAACGCGGGAATCGAACCCGGGTCATAGCAGTCGAAAACCAACGGTTCAGACCATCCTTCCACCAACCCTCTATACAATAAGGTGTTTTTCTCTATTAGAATGGCTTCCATGTCAGAAAGCTAGAGAGAGAGAAAAACAAGCCCTATTGACCACTAGTCAACAAAGATACAAAAAAGTTCCAATAAAATTATAGCTATAAACAATAGAATTCATACAAATATATATGTTATAATAAATATTATTTTGTGATAGAGATTAATTGCTGGTTCTTTTGAGTACATGAGTACTTAATGGTATCGTTTGCAGTCGTGTCATTATGAAAGAAAAGCAGAAGTATAATTATTTCTATCAAGTAGTTTTTATTTTAAATTACTTGAAGAAAATTACAATAAAACATTTTTTCACAGTTATATAGAATTTATTTCATAAATTCTATATTAGTGATTTTCAAAAATAGGTTAGATAACTACATATTTACTATTTTTGTAGGTGAAAATGTCTATATAAATAATTACAAATTAAACAATAAAAATCAAAGTGAAGCTATTTTAAAAATAAATAAAAGAAAGTTTGTTTATAAATAATTTATATATTTAGAAAATGGATTCCACAAGACTATATCCCGGAAAAAGGCCACACAGTGTTCTCCCCATCCATTGTGAACTGGCGAATCCTGTATAGGGCGAGAGGCCCTAAATAAAGGCTTTTTGTTGTTGTTGTTGTTGTATATATTTAGAAAATATTATGATAAATGTGTATATTAAAGGTTAAAGACTCTTCCAGTAAGGTATATCAATTAAGAAGTTTCAGAAGATGAGTTTCTTTTAATTGTAAAAACGCTACAAGGTTTCGGGCAAAAGCCCTTCGACAGGCAAAATATAACTACACTATGAAAGATATCGATGGTTGTAGTGAATATATACACGTATTAATTTACATAAATATAAAAAAGGCATGCAAATGAACAATAATAATGATATATTTATATATAAATCAAGGGTTACAAGCCACACTGAATTTGGATAGACCTTTGGTTATAATGGAGGTTTTGTCCCCAGCATGTTTAATTGCCATGTTGAGGAATTAACAGAGAATGATCTTGTCAAGAAGCATCCAGATGGGACACCTGTCAATCATCCATGGACCCCTGGGGGGACCACAGGTGTGAGGGGTTCTTGGAAGCTGAGCTGAAAATAAGGGAAACGGGATGGTGGCTGACACCATTCAATTAGGATTATCTTTAACTTGGGGTAAGTTGTACACTCTCTCTCTCTCCCTATAAATACCCCTTATAATAAATTAATTATTCCCAAACTTGCCCTTGCTTTATTTATCTCGGCGACAATATTGTTTCCTGTAGAGAGTGTCTTGGAAAGTACCTCCCTCACATGACGGTATAGCTGCCCGAAAGCTAGAGAGATTTCTTAATGAAAAATATTAAAAAGAAACCTATCTCTGGAGATATTTCCAACTTAATATTGTTACAAGGAATTATTTTATCTCATATAGCTTTATTTCAACTCGAGAGAGAAATATTTAAACATTATAATCTCCAATGAGAAAATTACAGAAGTGCTCTCTCAAGCAAGTTAGTTATAAAGATTAACATATGCAAATCAAAACAGTATGCTAATATGTCAATTGCAGGAAACAATCAGGGACTACTTTCTTTAAGCGGAGGCAGACATCGCGATAGCGCGAGTATAAATGAAAGAGGAGAAGAAAGGGGCAATAAAATATCAGCAGAAGATAGCGGCAAGATGGCAGCGGTGCCGAATATCAAGTTGAACAACGGTCGTCTGATTCCTCAAGTTGGCCTTGGGACGTTTCAGGTGGGTGTCGTTTGTACCTTTTATTATTTATTTATTGGTATTTGACCATATACTTCTTATCGTAGTTTCTCCTAGATCTTTGCTTTTCCACGTGACTGGAAATTCCCATCCCTGGACACTTTATTTTTCCGTTTATCATTACTCTTCACAACATTCATCCTTTCATACTTCATCCCTAAGGTTAGAAATGATCGTTATTTCTCCTTGAAATAAATTTATATTTTTTCGTTAAAAATAAATATTTGGAAGTATTCTTCATCTTTCTGGCTTATCTATAAAACGATAATCTGAAAACGTTAATCACATCAAAGATGATTGGTATATAGCAGTACAATCAGTCCGTCCATTGGTATATATTTCAACCAGATTAAATTGAATATATACCAAAATATTATATTATATATAATTTATATTAATACAAAGGAATACCGCACCATCTATATAAAACAAATGAATACATTAAGACACGAATGTTTCTTTTCACAAATAAATCAAACTTCTACTGTCTTTACTGCGATGAAAAAATATTGGGAGGGCTTGGCTCATTAGTGGTAAACCCTCCCAGCGGTTTCGTCAATTTAATCTACCAGACCGCTTCTCAGAGCTCTAATACTGTATTGGATCATTCTGCTTTTATGTGTTACACTTGAAGGGTGGAATCTTAGAAATGGTATTTAGGCAAACTGTATTACATTTTCTTCTTAATTATAGACACTAAGTATATTGATACTGTTTTATACGCGAGGCTTACATATTCAGTAATTAACAGTATTTACCTTCATCAACCACTTTTGTTCTCCTTGTTTCAGTTTCAGACACATTTCTACCCCATGTCAATTACCTTTAAAACCATTTTGTTGTGATCTATACATCTATACTTCAAATGTCGTTTACAATCACAGGCCGCATTGTATTATAGCGTATTATAAGTTACTTTATGTATTATTTACGAACGAAAAAATATGTCCAGGGTAGCCTATTGGACATAGCATCTGCCCGGTAAGCGGAACATTGTGGGTTCGATTCCCATCCCTGGACACTTTTATTTTTCCGTTCATCATTACTCTTCATAATTCACCTTCTCATACCTCATCCAAAAGGTTAGAAATAGTCAATATTTCTCCTTGAAATAAATTTTGATTTTTCATTGAAAAGAAACTCACGCGGTGTAACTTCAAGTGTCGTTTACATCTATACATATACAGACCCCTATTATGGTACATTGAGAAAGCTCAAGTATAGGTTAAGTGAAGATTTGACGTATGGACCAATCTGCCCTTTTCAGTCCGATCACCAATATGCCCTTCGTATTATCTGCTATTACACGTGTATTTTGAAACAAGAACAAAATTTCTAAGGTGATTTTCCTTGGAAGATATAACGGCACGAATACTGTCCTTTCTTCAAGTTCCTTCCCTTATATTTTACACCACGTGCGCACGAGAGCTGCGCATTTCATATCATTTGCATAACTCAGTGAGGCGCGTCTGCCCAGAAATTTGCATAATTTTCTGGCATTCTTACTTGGTGTTCCATTTTCAATGTCTTGCAGTGTATAATAAACTATGTTAGGTATATATTTAAAAAATTATAAAACGATTTTAAATATTTGTGTCTGAAACCACTATATTTATTTAAAAGGGAACTGAATAGGTTGTGAATATATGATTATTATTTAGTTCTTTCTTTAATCTTTTTTAAATACAATTTTCCCCGAGTGTTTAATATTCGCAAACTTATTTTTAGCCATAATTTTCTAGAATTATGCTCATATCTAGCTTAGACAATTGACAATTTAAACAATATTATTAATTCTTCTAATCAATTGTTACAAAGGGTAATAAAATAGTAAATAAAGGGTATATAAAATGTAGGGGAATATATATAGTTGTGTATGTGTCCAAATTTCTTCAGCAAGGAAGACTTCCCCACCTTAAGAGAGTTCTCCTCCAGACAAGGTCTTCACTCCTCAGTTCCACACAGAGGAAGTACCTATATCTAGCATATCTAGCTTAGATTGCTAATCACATTTTTCAAATTTCGATTATTTTTGTTGTTGTGGGTTATCAGAATGGTACTCCGTTTCAATTTGAATCCGGTTGACTCTTAGATATGGAGATTTTCCTTCCTTAAATATAACAGAGCTGAGTTAGATCTTCTACTATCCTGATAATTGTTGCTATCTCAGCACATGGGATGGTCAAAGTTAGATAGACTGCAAGTTATAAAGAATGATTATCACATGTGTAGACATGTTGTGCACTTACAGTAAAATCAGTCGCCAACTTCTACTCATCATGATTATCATTGCCAGTACTACGTGTACTAGGGATAATGAAAAAAAAAAGTTAGTTAAATTTAGTTCAGAAATATGTGGAACAGATTTTGTAACGAATATTAGAATGGGGTTAAAAGAAGCTCAATGGGCATCATGTTGATTTCTATCAATCCAACCCATCAGTTAGACCAGTTCACATCACATAAAATTTATCCAACCTCTGGCTTTGTGGTTGTTGGTGTATCAAAATTTGGTGATCAAAAAGTAAAATCAACACACACGTCAGATTGGTCTATCTAGCTGACACGGAGATTGTGGCTTTCATCAGTATATGGATGATATTTTTTGCCAAAAAAAAAAAAAAGATAAATTGTGTGGATAGAGATAAATTTATAATATGATGCACTAGAGCGGCATCTGTTATCAAAATTCGAAATTATTTTAAAGGCGTAAGATTCTTTATAATTGTATGTAATTCTGCTGTCCTCAAAGCTTATGTCCATAGTTCTTCTAAAATACCCATTCCAAGAGTCTAGCAACAGCATCACTATAAAAGGAAATTCCAAAAATACATTATAACAGAGATATGGTAGATTAAACTGGCGAAACCGCTGAGAGGGTTCACCACTGATGAGCCAGGCCCTCCCATTAATTTTTCCATTGCAGTAAGGGCAGTAGAAATTGTTTATTTTCAAAAAGAATCTTGTGCCTTTAAAATAATTTCGAATAGAGATAGATATGCCTATAAATAGATAAATAAATCCATATTCAAGCACATAGACATAAAAAGTTGTGGTTGTTGCAGAGCTCGGAGGCCGACGTGAGGCAGGTTGTCCTGGAGGCCATCAGGATAGGCTACCGTCACATCGATACGGCCTACGGCTATGAGAACGAACGGGAGGTCGGACTGGGGATTGCAGATGCCATCCAGGAGGGTTTGGTCTCCAGGTCGGAGCTCTTCGTCGTCTCCAAGGTAAGGGAACATCTGTGTGCATCCACCATCTTCATCCATCCGTGCTCCAGCTGCCCAAGGATGGCCATAGCACCGAGAGGGTTCCCTACTTCCTCAAGAAATCCCTGGAACTTCTGAATCTGGACTATCTGGACTTATATCTAGTCCATAGTCCCATCCATCTGAAGGTACATCTTTCTTCTTTTCTTTTTTCGTTTTATTAATCAACCAGGCGCGATATTGAAATATTTTCGCCTATTACAGAGGAAACAAACAAAACAACAAACAAATTAGAACTTAGAATTAAATATTTACAAATTTACATGTATTATATTCGACAGAGTTCTTAAAATGTATATAGTCAAAAGTGGCTGATGTAAGAAAGTTAAATGATTTATATCAGGTAACAAACGATGACTTACTTCTGTAAATTTCGGACAGTCGTAGATAAGGTGAAGAGCAGTTTGTTCAGTTTCTCCGCAGGAACAAATTGGTGTTTCTGATAGACCTATTTTATGTAAGTATTTCTGGAATTTTCCGTGTGATGTGTCAAATTGAGTGACTATAAAATTTGGCTGGAACTGTATTGGAAGATACATCTTTCTTGACCCTTATCTACATGCCTAGAAACTATAGATACCCCTAGATACCGTACATCAACATCTACAAAACGAACATTCATAAAGCCATAATCAACCTACATCAACCAATAAACTTCTCCCTGCGGTTCCCCCTGGACCCTTGGAATATTCGACCAAATTCTGGTTCAAGGTGAATAACGTAGCAACGGCACCTATTTTCCAATGAAGATAGTGGACATTGCTGCTGCTGTGATAGAGATGCATGGAGACATCTGAGGCTCTTCATTGGACACGACAACAACAGAAAATTGACGTGGACTCAGAACTTTACACACCCAAGATAGAGGACATTGCGACTGCTGTGATAGAGATGTATGGAGATATCTGAGGCTCTCCATTGGACACGACAACAACATAAAATTGGCATGGACCCAGAACTTTACACACCCAAGATAGAGGACATTGCGACTGCTGTGATAGAGATGTATGGAGACATCTGAAGCTCTTCATTGGACACGACAACAACAGAAAATTGACATGGACCCAGAGCAGCAGCTTTACACACCCAAGATAGAGGACATTGCTGCTGCTGTGATAGAGATGCATGGATACATCTGAGGCTCTTCATTGGACACGACAACAACATCAATAGAAAATAGACATGGATCCAGAGCAGCAGCTTTACACACCCAAGATAGAGGACATTGCTGATGCTGTGATAGAGATGTATGGAGATATCTGAGGCTCTTCATTGGACACGACAACAACAGAAAATTGACATGGACCCAGAACTTTACACACCCAAGATAGAGAACATTGTTGCTGTGTGATAGAGATGTATGGAGACATCTGAGGCTCTTCATTGGACACGACAACAACAACAGAAAATTGACATGGACCCAGAACTTTACACACCCAAGATAGAGAACATTGCGACTGCTGTGATAGAGATGTATGGATACATCTGAGGCTCTTCATTGGACACGACAACAACAACAGAAAATTGACATGGACCCAGAACTTTACACACCCAAGATAGAGAACATTGCGACTGCTGTGATAGAGATGTATGGATACATCTGAGGCTCTTCATTGGACACGACAACAGCCTATTATCTATTTAATTCTCGACGTTTTACTGACTCGCTGTCAACTCTCCTCAGGGCGTCCGTCACTGAAACCTCGAGTATTAAACAAATTATTAGTTGATGTAGCAATATTTTTCCAAACCAACTTCCAACAAACAAATTAAAACCCATAATAATAAATCAAGTTGTCACATCACTTCCAGAAATAAAAGATAAATTTTTCCTGATAACCCGTTGTTCTAAGTGATCGACCTTGCCTCAAGAATCTTACAATATGCCATTTCCAGAAGGAAACTCTCTATGGACGCGTGTGTTCCAGCCTATCGAAGAAGGAGGAGACCCTAAGGATCCTCAACCAGACCCAAAGGCGGATTTCGTGAAGACCTGGAAGGTAAAATTAAACTTTTTTTTTTCTGAAATCTTTATTATCCTTAGTGCTACTTTGTGCAGTTTTGTGGTAGTTTGTAAGTTTGGTCAGCATATGTTTGAGATTGGGAGTAAGGTTCTGCCATCCCTCCAGAGGATGTGACGTGGTTTCAGGGAATGGAGGATTGTGTCAACACCGGACTCACCAAGGCCATCGGACTCTCCAACTTCAACAGTGTCCAGATCCAGAAAATCTACGACTCCGCTTCCATCAAACCTGCTAACCTCCAGGTAAACTCTCCATTATATTATAAAATAAATAAAGCTTCCAGGGCTAAGTTTCTTGTTCAACCTTTTTATTTTCAAGCTTTCAGACTTGTCAGTCCTTCAACAGGAGTATCAAGATAATAAATTGATGATTTATACTATTTTTGTTGTGTGTCGATGTTACAAAAAGAACAGCCAAAAAAGTGATTTTATAAATATATTATTATTATCAGATATAAGGATATATATGTTGACAAAAGAATAACAACCGCACACAGCAGTAGAACAAAGGCAGTCTTGAGGTATATACAAGGAAGAAGACTGACGGTTGACCGTTCCCATTGGTCAGTTATCTTCATGCAGCGCCTCCAAGCGGCGCCCACGCTTCTCTCATCAATTTTTATATACAAATTATTATTTACATATTTTAAATATTAATGATATTGAAAGGGGGAGAAAATATATATTACATTCTTTGTGTGTTATAAACAATTTTTGAAAATATACGTGCATGGTGGAGGATACGTGCTGGTTGAATGATATCTCGAGATTTCAATGATATCTCCATGAATTCCCCAAGTGTTGTACGTTGTACTTGGGAAAGTTAGGTATCACTTAAACTTGATTGAACCACTTTAAGTATTTATACGTTGCATTTGCGCGCAATCTGTTATAATTAAATTGAACTATTTTTGATATGTATGATTTATATAAAAATAAAACAGTTTTCTACTGCTCTTACTGCAATGTGATAAAAATAATGAGAGGGCCTGGCTCATCAGTAGTGAACCCTCCCAGTGGTTTCGCCAGTTTAATTTAAATCCCTTACTTTAATATTTAGATGTTAACCCAGCATGTACCTGGAGCCACGTACAGAATTCGCTAACAACCTTCGAGACACGTTATATGGCTGTATGACCAATGTGAAAAATTGTTCTCCATAACTTAAGTTCATTTACTTGTCAGTGAGTCAGTGGAAGGATGGTCTAAAACAGGAGTCGGCAAACTTTTGAGTCGGATGAGTCAAAAATAACAATTTACAAAATTTCAAAGTTTTTAAAGAGCCACAAATGTTTTTCTTGCCAGCAATAAATAGTACTCGCATAAATAATATTTACGTATGGAACTATATAAAGCAGCTTCACATTCAAAGAGCCGCATGTGGCTCGCGATTTGACGACCCCTGGTTTAAACCGTTGTTTTTCGACCGCTACGATCCGGGTTCGAATCCCGCGCATTGGACTCTTTTTTCTAACTAAAAAATAATCTTCAATGGTCCCTGATTCTTGCGAAAGTCCAACTCCACCAGCGAGTGCAAGTAACCAAACGGGGCTCTGACACACTGATAAGTGTAAAAGTCGAACTGCTTTACACCTGTGTAGATACATAATGCACTTGCAGTAAAAGCAGTCGCATACTACCTCACCATATTTATCATAGTCTATACCACGTACTAGGGATAATAAAAAAAACTAATCATGGATATAGGCGTGTCCTTGTATCTCATTGCAAATCCACCCATATTAAATGAAATTGGGCGTGCCCTCAACAACAATGGTTTGTGTATCGAATTACAAAAATCTACACCTGTTATGTTAAATTAAGTACATCACCAATAACAACGTATTTCTTTATTTCTACGCCTATTTTTTGAAAATACTATTCCTGCCTAAAGTACGCCTAGTTATGGGAATGACCTCAACAACTTGCATTCCATTACAAACCCACGCCTATAGTATATAACTGGGCGTGGCAACAAAAATAATGTGCAGTTCCAGGCCAATATACACCTCCCAATTGGTGAATGTGGGCGTGGCTAACAGAGAAGGGGTGTGTCCAGGTGGAGTGCCACGCCTACTTCGCCCAGAACGACCTGTTCAACCTGTGCAAGAAACTCAACATCACCATGACAGCCTATGCTCCTCTGGGGGCGCCATTCTTGACGGAATTTGTCAGGAACAAAGGAATGTAAGTGGAACACATCTATCTCGGTATGTAATTGATAGTAGCGACGGGTGGTGTGCATAAAGGACAGGGACATCTTCTTTCTTATCTCCACTCAATCATATCAGGGTATCAAGCTTGTAGAGCTTGTTGATGATGTCTGCTGAGGATAAGTAGAGGTCAAAATTCGAAACTATTATAGACGTGTATGATTCTTACTGTCCTTACTGCAATGGAAAAATTAATGGGAGAGCCTGGCTCATCAGTGGTGAACCCTCCCAGAAGTTTCGCCAGTTTAATCTACCATTTTGATAACAGATTGCGCGCTAATACATCATAATAAGTAGAGGTCACCAATGAATGAGTCAATATAGTCAATAATGTGGTTTGGGGTTGCAGGTTGACACTTAGTACATAGAAAGAAAACCTTGCAACCATTCTAGAAAGTTATTGTCCGTAGATGACCAGACTTTAAGTCTGGAAATCAAAGATTGTTGTTCTCTTAGGAGTACAGAATTGGTGCTTGTCCCTCCTGTTCTGTACTATTCATGTGCATCATTAGATTTCCCTTCCTGCAGACATTGGGTTTTGATGGTACGGAGTAGGGGCAGAGAAGTAATCAACGTGAGCTGATGGCCTGAGCTTACTGGGAATTCCTCGTTCTCTCGAGGGGAACAAACTTCATCACGATGGAGGTTCAGGGAGTTACCTGGACAAGTGTAGACAATTAACAATTTAAACAATATATATTGATTATTCTAATCAATTGTTACAAAGGTGGGGTAAAATATATAATAAAATAGTAAATAAAGGGTAGATAAAATGTAGGGGAATATATATATAGTTGTGTATATAGATGGAAAATTTGCCGGGAGGAAATTGATCCATAGAAGCACATAGATGGCGTCAGGTTTTGACGTTTATTTTGACGGGAGAGGCGCCCTGTGCTTCTATAGTTGTGTATGTGTACAAATTTATTCAGCAAGGAAGGTTTCCCAACCTTGAGAGAGTTCTCCTCCAGACAAGGTCTTCACTCCTCAGTCCCACACCGAGGAAGTACTTATAGATGTGTGTCTTGGCAGACGTCAGGATGGCCAGAGTGTCATCGTCTAGGCCATGCCCGAAGACCCAGCCCTCTAGGTCAGGGGGATGATGGTAAATGCCTCCCGGATGAGAGGCCTGATGTAGGGACAAGGGTAGACACGCGCTGATTCCTTCAGTGTAGCGCTTGCGGTCCCAGATATCTAAGGGCATCACAGACATGGCTCTGTTCGGTACAGCTATAAGTCACATGTCCCTCTAAGAAGACCGGCCCACAGTACTAAGGACCGTGGGTCTATTTAGTAGGCTAGAGTCTTGTTCGTTATCGGAATTAACTAGACTAGCTGGCCATTTAGTATATTTAATTTAGGAAAAATGTTACCTCCCGATCATTTAAATAAACATTGATGATGGCTTGCACCATCTATCGGTACTAAGGACCGTGGGTCTATTTAGTAGGCTAGAGTGTCACCTGTTATAGAAATTAACTAGACTAGCTGGAACTGCCTTTTAGTATATTTAATTCAAGATTAAAATCATATCTCCCGATCATTTAAATGAACATTGCTGATGGCTTGCACCATCTATCGGAATAATTAGATTAGAATATGAAAAATATAGCGATTTTGAAATATACTATTTTTGAAAATTGAAAAGTTCTTTATATTTAGAATGTCTTTTTGAAAATAGAGCAACCCATAAATAAATCTTTAATTAAAAAGGCATATATTAGATCAATCTTTAATTAAAATTTTAATTATTTATGTATTGCTCTATTTTCAAAACGATTTCAACCAGTTTTGGTTATGATGCTCTACGCCTTGCAAGAATGATCCAATATATGCCTTTTTAATTAAAAATTTAGATTATCATGCACTAGCGCGCCATCTGTTATCAAATTATAAAACTATTTTAGAGGCGTAATATTCTTTTTAAAATAAAACAATTTCTACTGTCCTTACTTTAATTTTTCCATTGCAGTAAGGACAGTAGAAATTGTTTTATTTTAAAAAGAATATTACGCCTCTAAAATAGTTTTATAATTTAGATTATCGTTGGATTTTTTAATATATGTATTCAATTGAGAGCTTTCGGGTCTTATACTCGTTATCAATCTGTAATTTAAAATTGTCTATTTTAACTACAGGTTGTAAGAAAGAGCTAGACCCCGAGGGCTCCAATAATTTCTTCCAATAGACAGAATATAAGTTGATCTGTTACCCTTTATCCCATTGTTGTGTTTAGATATCTGGAACGGATTTAAGCATTGAGCCAGTCTTTTCTGTGAACACCTATAATCGGCTTATCTAAACTTATTTTTAAAAACACGCCATCTTTTTTTCTAATAAGAATCCACTTCTCGCTGTCTACCATTTATGAATTTTAGCTGAAATAGACTTTTAATTTTAAAAATATATTTGCAAATTTATTTATTTAACAGTTACAAAGACACGCCATATCCACAATTAGGATAATTGCGTGTAAATCTAAAATTATATACAAATCAATTCATCGTGAAATTAACATAATTAAACATTGGGAAGCACGTAAATTACACATTCGATGTAAAATTTTGCATATAGTAATTATAAATAGCTTGAAATATGTACACCGTATGAAATATGTACACAAAATTGCCATTTACAACAGTTAGAACAACGTGTAGACTAAGTAAATTAATCACATCCAATGATTACATCAGAATGAGTCCGTGGCCAACAGTCAATACTTTCGCCTTGAAATATACAGCCTGCATATTTGCAAATATTTCTTTCGTAAGAAATACACTGTATAACAAAAAAATCGACGCACCAAGAAGGAGTTGTCAGATTAGGACAAAAATTGGTGTATGTAAAGAGCATGTATAGGGGAAAAAACGATTAAAATTTCAGAACAATTAATTGTTTTATTTCAGAGTTTGATCGTCACAATTTGCATAATTCGGCCACCAAATTTCAATCATTTGCATATGTTTGGTCGAAACCTCTTTGTATACGTATTTTCATATAAATCGGACAACTGCTTCTTGGTGCGTCGATTTTTTTGTTATAGAGTATATTTTGAAGATAGAGGTTGCCTGCCATTAGAAATAGGCCTAAGGCTGTTGAAGATCAATTATCGCTTGAAAGCTTAGCATTTAAAAATTTAAAAAAGAAAATAAACTTATTATGAAAAATATTTGTTTGTTTTTTAACGCCTTTCATAATTTTACCTTGAATCATGAATAGAGCCTTCAATTAAGTATTCTATCTTTTTTCTAAACCGTTCACTTCTACTCGAAATAACGAAGATTGTCAACTTTTAAAATGTGAACTTAATTGGAATAAGTTATTCTTCTATGTTCTGTTGTATTTAAAGTTAAACGTGTTGAGAAAGGTATACATAAAGAATGACGTTTAGGATATATCGAAATGTGAATTGAAACACAATGTCAACTTCAAAGGAACATGCAGCGCTCAACGATAGCAGCGCCGTGAAGCGGAGAAACGTGGAAATAGAATTGGAAGGGCATTTTTGTAGATAGGTTCGAAATCGGCCACTAGATGGCAGTGGTAGATCTCAAGTACTGTTAGCTGAGGGGGTGAGATTGGGCACCACGTGGGGCATTTATACTTCTTCCCCTATATCACTACATGCATCTTTCCTCTATATATATCCACACTATTTCGTTTGGTTTCAAATTGTGAGATTAAAGTAAAATAAATTCATAATTTTAAATATTAATTAACATATTTAGAATAAAAATAATCAAGAAAAAATATTTTAAATTATAGTAATGTTGAAAAATTGAATTTTTAAAATTTGTTGGATAGCTATAAATAAAACTTTAAGAGCAACAGGTGCGTGTCAGGATGGCCGAGCGGTCTAAGGCGCTGCGTTCAGGTCGCAGTCTACTCTTGTAGGCGTGGGTTCGAATCCCACTTCTGACATTTTTTTTTTTACATCAATTTTTTTTTTTTATTCTTTTAAATTATTAAAATTTTATTATATACAATTATTTTATATATTATAGTATTTTATATATTTATTATAAATATTTTATATATTTATTATAAATATTTTATATTAAAAATAATTAAATATGGTTTTATTCGTGAAACTATTTTTAGAGTAGTTAGCATTTTTTTTTTACATTAAAAATATTATAATTATACCTTTAGCTTTTTTTTTTAAGTTTTAAAAAGCAATTTTGGTATTACAAACTTTAAGAAAATATTCGTTGTTTTTTTTTAATGACCAAATCGTTTTCACTGTTATCTTTTTATTATAAAGTTGTTGGTATGTTTTTTTTTTCATTGTTATCTTTTTTTTTTTTAATTATAAAGTTGTTTGTTTGTCAAGCTCGAAATTTAATTTGCATATTTTATTTATTGCTTAACGAACATGACATAAATATTACGTTGAATATATTTTAATCGATTTCCATATTTGAGTCACAATGTGTTTTTCATCATCTTTTAACATCGATTTCCACTAACCTGTAAGACTGGCAGCTGTTTGGACGTGGCATCGAGGCATCATTGAGGCATCCCCATTGTGGCTCCTGTTTATATTGTAGCGTAGAAATCAAGTCCTTGTATATCTGAAGGTGTGAAAGTATTTATTGATGACGTCACCAGTCGACAATTATCAACAAACCAACCAAACTATCTACAGCTAGAGAATATCGAGCAAGCAAGCTAGGTAACTAAATGATGATTTTTTACAAATATAAAATTTTAAATCTGTTTCAAATATTTTCATTGAATAATTAAATTAAATATAAATTATTTCTTCGCCACAATATATTTACGAAATTAAACCATATTAAGCAAGATTTTTTTTCTTTTTCAAATGAAACAAACTAGCTAATCAGTAGTCAAAGCAAGCGGTTTTGCCAGTTTAATCTACCATACCGGCTTTTTAGATCTCTAATGGACAATTCTACTTATATATTTAACATTGTAAGGTGGAATATTGGTTATGGTGTTTAACCAAACTATGGACATAAGTATTGAGGAGAGTGGAATTGCAGAAGGAAGTTTATTTGAAAAAGTAAAACAAAACCGTGCTAAATAGTTTCATTTTGAATATATAGGTGTCGCGCCATAGCTTTATTATGTGTGTTGTGTCCATTTTAAAATATATATATTTTTAATACAATCAAATAATTTTGTTCATTCTATTATATATATATATATATATATGTATTATCCCTAGTACACATGGTACAGGCCATGATAATCATGGTGGGTAGTTAACGACTGCTTTTACTGTAAATGCACCACATGTCTACACATGTGAAAAGCAGTTCGACTTTTGCACTTACAAATGTGTCAGAGCCCCATTTCGTTACTTGCAATCGCTGGTGAGTTTGGACTTTTGCAAGAATCGGAGGCTATTGGAGCATTTTTTTTTATATATATATATAAGAAAAAAGTGCCCAATGCGGGATTCAATCCCGGATCGTAGCGGTTGAAAATCAATGGTTTAGACCACCCTTCCACCGACCTCTTTCATTCTATTGAAGGATGCAATCTATTCCAGAGGTCTTCACTACCGTTACTCCTGCCAATAGTTGTTGTCCTAGACTGTTAGATGGGAGTGGTGTGTGGCAGGACAGAAACAAAGGAACTAAAGATCAACAACAAATTTGGGAGTTCTGTGTGTTAATGCTGAACTTGAAGCTCTAGCCCTAAAACACATTGATAAGGAAGACCCACATAAACTTGTCTTCTTTACAGACTCGCTGTCAGCAGCCATTGTTACACCAGCTCTGTCTCTGAGGAAAATTGCTCAGAATTTAGACAAGCTTCACAGAGACACACAAATCACCTTCCAGTAGATCCCATCCCACATAGGACTGAAGGACACAGCAGACACTATTGCAAAATCAGAAGCAATACCTAACTTGATTTCGACTCCTTCAAATACCTACAAAAAAAAAAGAAACATTCAAGCAAAAATGCAGGAGTCAACATTCCATCATTGGTATCTGAACCAAAAGTCTGGAGCTATTCTGTGGAATGTGCGATGAACTGACAGGCAGCAACCTGTATTTCCAGGCTCAAAACTGGCGATACAAGACTGTTCCTCTTCCAGAATGGTGTCAAGACCTTCCCACAATACACCATCTACAGAGAGGCCTGAACAGACCACCTCTTGGAATGTATGGGAGCCTCAAGACATGACCTATATTCCAACCCTATCAAAATTATCAATTTAACCTGTGGGAGCCAAGAGACTTCCTTCGAGCCTGCTGGGATGACAGACCACGGCAAACATACAAGCGGGGCCTGGAAATAGGAGATAACCACCGCTGCGGCAGATCGGCGGAAGTCAATCAGAACCCAATAGACATTCTAGGGCGTTGTCCTTTTGTATTCTTTATGGACTTCCTATAAAAAATGTAGCTAATACGTAATACTGATAAAAACTGATGAGCATTCGCTGGACTTAATAAATCGACACACTACAAACCCATGAAATCACAGTCTCCACAACCTTGTATAACTATACAAATGGGATAATTAGAAATATAAAATGAAAGGATTTAAAAGCACGAATGTTTCTTTTATACATAATACAAACTTCTACTGTCCATTGTATTATGTATAAAAGAAACATTCGTGCTTTTAAACTCTTTCATTTTATATGTATAGATGGCGCGTTATTGCTTAGTAATAATTAGAAATCAAAATATTTTATTCATTGCATTAGTATCAGTCCTTCAAATTTCTGTAAATCAGTGTTTCAAGATCGGTTGAAGTAAATGCAAAGTTCGATTTTTCACGCATGGTCTGAACTTTGTACTCGCTGAACATGTAGACGTCTAAGTTTAGTATTTTGTCCTATTTGGCCAATTAAAAAAATATATATATTTGCATTCCTTTTTTTAATTTTTTTATTAGAAGAGCCCTGAAACTTTTTTTATTTATTTTATTTTGAATTTGATGCGATAAAAATGTATATGTTAATAGATAATAAATATGTCTATGCCAGGGAATATCCTGAACTCCCGGTGGTAATGAAGGATCCGGCAATCCTGCCTATTGCGCAGGCGCACTCCAAGACTCCTGCGCAGGTAAGCAGCTATTTTACATATTTACATATATTTAATCTGTATTAAATAATAGTTACTTTTTTTAATTTATCAGTTCATAGAGTAAGGTGTTGCCAGGTGCTGCTCCGCTGGCTTCTCCAACGTGGAATTATCATCATCCCCAAGAGCAAGAGCATCTCAAGAGTTAAGGAGAATTTCCAGGTAAAAAGTTTCCTTTTTAGAAAATCCATTCCTTGCTCTGAGCAATGGCACATTGGCTCTTAGTTCCATTCCACCTCTAGCTCTTTATAATGAATAGCCGCTCATCTGCATAATGTCGAAACCAATTAACGGATCATCCTTATGCAAATCGAAAGCATTTTTATTAGTTGGTTGAAGAGAAACCGTCAATTTCTCGACAGCCATGACCCAGGCTTGAATCCCACATCGGGCATTTTTTTAAACGAAAAATTTGCTTCAATGGTTCCTAATTCCTATAAAGTTCAACCCAATCAATTAGCGCAATTTGCCAAACAGTACTCTGGGATATTTGTGAGAGTAAAAAAATTAAACTTTTTTTCTACATATGTAGATATGTAGTGTACTTACGGTAAAAGCAGTCGCTTACTATCCACCATGATTATCTAGCCTGTACCATATGCACTTAGGGTAAGTAAAAAAAAATATTTCTAATTTCAGTTAATTCAACCTATAAAACTTCCTAAATACACCTATCCCCCGATTTACACGGTACTTGTTTTACACGTTTTCGCTTTTACACGGTTTTCCAAATAAGTTTTTTTTTATCGCACTATACTAAATGCTACTGTGATTGAACACATGCGCTGTGTACACATCTCACGAGGAATCCCGAGCTTATGTGCTGACTTGCTGCACACTCACACTGTGTCTGTATTTCTTCGCATAAAAATTTCGCGAAAATTTTTAATTTTCGATTTACACGTTTTTCTCAGGAACGTATCTACCGTGTAAATCGGAGGATATGTGTGTACTTACAATTCCTAAAACCTAATTTAAATAATAATGCTAAATATGCTAATATAGACTGACCTACTTCGGACAGATAATGAGAGAAAATTAAACAATTTCTAACTGCCCTTACTAAAATTGTTTAATTTTAAAAAGAATCATACGTGTCTATAATAGTTTCAAATTTCCATAACAGATGTCGCGCTAATGCATCATAATATATCATTGTATATACCAAAAGATGACTTGATGGACGCTAACAATTTGGATATTTTCAAACAGAAATAATGTAATATATTTTTCTCTCAATATATAATAAGTATTTAAAATATGTATATAATAATGTGTATATAAAAATTGTATTTATTATTAAGTTTTTAATGTGATAATCCTGTTGAAGGACTGATAAGTCCGAAAGCTTGAAAATAAAAAGTTGCATAAGAAACTTAACTCTGGAAGCTTTATTTATTTTATAATATGGATATGGTTCTGAACGACCATTGACCCTGCTGTTGCCACAGATCTTCGACTTTGACCTGAGCCAGAAAGAAATGGAGATCATCAACAAGTTGGACCGTAACCAGAGGTTCTTCAGTATGACCCATCTTTACGACGGGTGGGTTAACGACCTTGTTGAAGTGGAGGGGGGAAGTTCTCCTTTATATGTGTAAAATAACGGGCGCCTCTCCCGTCAAAATAAACGTCTAAAACTAGGTTGAAATACCCAAATGGTTTCACCACTGAAGAGTCATGCTCTCAACTCCCCGGGTAGATGGCCCTCCAGGAACTTGGGTTATAAATATCTCTCTCATGCTCTCATTCTATCAGCTTTTTATATTAAATGCAGTATAAGAAGCCCATATATATACAGATAAACCTGTCTATAGCGCCCCCTCTAAATAGCGCCTTCCTCTCTATAGCGCCCGATTTTAAATACGTAGTATGATGCGATTTACATTAAAAGTGCCCTGTCTATAGCACCCCCTCTCTATAGCACTCTATTTTGGTGAGTCCCCAAGAGGGGGCGCTATAGACAGGTTGAACTGTATATATAGAAATATCTTTTAATTATATATTGTAGTAAAGTATTTATTATTTACATATTATATCAATTTTGATATTCATATTATTCATTTATATTTTTTGATACTCTGTAAACTTCCCCTCATTGCTTATCTCGTATCTTGTTGATTTTTTTGCCTTAAATAACTTGCCGTGATATTCTGAAATTTGCCTTTCTTAATTTTGTATGTAACAATATGTATAAAGTTGCGGTAGAATGAAATTTATGTACAAAAAGAATCTCCCTTTATCTGTGCATCAGAAGGATGGTTCTATGCGCGCGCATCACCCTGGTAATAAACTTTACTAGTGATGATAAAGAAAAAAACCACAACACCAGTTTTAGCTTTTTCAGACAATAATCCAATATGTATATAAGTACAGGGGCGGATGGTAAATTCGACCGATTCCAAAACCCTTCTCGTAGAATGTTATGAAAATCGAAGCCGTCCCTGTACTGATGAGGGTTATAGCATGAAACCATGGAATACAGGTTGTTGGCTTTTTGTCTGAATTTGTTAGTGTTGTTAATTATTTATTATCACTTTTAAGTTTTTACTAGGGTTATGCACAGTTCTGATGCACAAATAAAGGGAGAGATATCTCGTTTAGTATATATATATATATTTTTAATAAGTAGTGTTAAACTTAGTTCTAATTTTTAACGATAGATGGCACTAAATTGCTATCTCTAACGTGTGTGTGTCTACCAGGGTTCTGGATCACCCCGACTATCCCTTCCACATACCTTTCTAATGAACATCATGAAATGGACAGCACGGGGAATCAATAAAATGTTTTGGAATCTATTTCGTCTCACTTTACAAGTGGTACATTCGAGCACACAACTCACGAATCACAACCCAATGTCCTAACCATTACACGATTACGGTTGTTCTGTCTAGTTACATAATGTCCCCTAAAGGACAGCGTCTCTGCTGTCAGACGGAATGTTCGGTCCTGTTGTTCGTCTGGTCGCCGTACTGCTTCAACCTCGCCACGTGAACAACTTCCTTGGACGGTGGTTGGTAGAGTCTAGGCTCTAGACTTGTGGTAAGTTACATTCGATATACTTTCTCGTTACCATATAAGGAGCGAAATATCGTTTTTATTTTATTTTTATTGTGTGTGTGAAAAAAAAAAAGGAGATGCGCCTTTTTCTTTAATATATATATCATCGAGATTACTTTTGGATGAAGATTCATTGTACTTGGTAGGTGAAACATTATCTTTTTCAGATAACTGTGTGATTTTTTTCTTTAGCTGACGGCGATTTAATCGCTACAGACGGCGACTTCTGCAAATGGCAATTTCTGCAGACGACGATCTCTGCAGACGGCGGTTTCTGACGGCGAATTCTGCAGACGACGGTCTCTGCAGACGGCGATTTCTGCAGACGACGGTCTCTGCAGACGGCGATCTCTGCAGACGGCGGTTTCTGACGGCGAATTCTGCAGACGACGGTCTCTGCAGACGGCGATTTCTGCAGACGACGGTCTCTGCAGACGACGATCTCTGCAGACGGCGGTTTCTGACGGCGAATTCTGCAGACGACGGTCTCTGCAGACGGCGATCTCTGCAGACGACGATTTCTGCAGACGACGGTCTCTGCAGACGGCGATCTCTACAGACGACGGTCTCTGCAGACGGCGATTTCTGCAGACGGCGATTTCTGCAGACGGCGATTTCTGCAGACGACGATCTCTGCAGACGGCGATATCTGCAGACGGCGATTTCTGCAGACGACGATCTCTGCAGACGGCGGTCTCTGCAGACGGCGGTCTCTGCAATGGCGATCTCTGCAGACGGCGGTCTCTGCAATGGCGATCTCTGCAGACGACGATCTCTGCAGACGGCGTCTCTGCAATGGCGATCTCTGCAGACGGCGGTCTCTGCAAATGGCGATCTCTGCAGTCGGCGATTTCTGCAGACGACGATTTCTGCAGACGACGATCTCTGCAGACGGCGATTTCTGCAGACGACGATCTCTGCAGACGGCGGTCTCTGCAAATGGCGATCTCTGCAGTCGGCGATTTCTGCAGACGGCGATTTCTGCAGACGACGATCTCTGCAGACGACGATCTCTGCAGACGACGATCTCTGCAGACGACGATCTCTGCAGACGACGATCTCTGCAGACGGCGATATCTCCAGACGGCGATTTCTGCAAATGGCGATCTCTGCAGACGGCGATCTCATCTCTCTGGTCGACCCAGCGTCAATTATAAAGCTATCGGCCACAGCTCTGATTTTACTCGAAGAACCATATGGTGATTCCGCTTATCCATTTACTACAATCCTCCATTCTCCACGAAACTAGTTGGGTTCCTTGTCAGATGGCTGAAAGGGTTATTTCTTGTTGATTTTTTCCATTTCTCTGATTGAATTATCCCTTTCGTAGAGGCCAAAAAGTGGCTCCAGGACTTGTAAGCGACGGTTTCTTAATTTCGAGGTATCCGTGGGGGCATCGGTACCTCCTAACCTGTCGCGTTGGAACAATAGTTGCAGAAAAACTGACTTTGAGCTTTATTCTTCTGTTCCAACGAAGAGTACTACTACTAAAATTGAAGATATACACAAATTTATATATCAATGTTAACCCAAACCAATCTAACAAAATCTGAAACTTAAAATTATATAAATTTACATATATAGGACAAATAAACACTACGCTACGATATATTATATTAAAACATCAGCCAAACGAACAAGTCTGGAACGACAGCCTGTTCTAAGCCTAGTTAAAGTTACACCATACTATACTATGGAGTTGCTAAGGTGAAAATACCAGGTTGCTTCTGGGGATAGGTTTCTTCTAAAACATTTTAATTACAAATCTTGATCTTTCGGGCATGAAAGCCCTTCAACAGGAGAAAACACGTACAATAAATTGTTAATAGAACAAGAGTTAAAATATAATCAAAAACAGAAAGTACTTATAGTTATTTAAATGTAGTTTTAACGCTGGTTTCCAGTGCACGGGAAAATTTCGAAATAAGAATTGAAAGACTTCTTATCTAATTTCCGAATCGATGCCTATATTTACATATCTTCTATATATATAAAAATGAATGTTTGTATGTTTGTTTGTATGTCCGGTATACAAATTCGCAGTAGTTCACTAATTCAAACCAAAATTTCCATACATACGTAAAAAAATACGGGGAAGACGATAGGCTATTTTAAAAATATATATAAATCAATTATTAAAACTATATATTTTTAGTCAGAAAAGGATGATGACGATATTGCTGTATCATGTTTGATTATCAGATACAAAATTATATCGGGAAAAATTCCAAAAAGCAGAGACCACGGGTGAAACCAGTTCATTATTTTGTTCGCAGGAAAAAATGCTAACAGAAAAAAAATTCATTCGAGCAGAAAACAAAAGCCAGATCATCTTTCTATAAAAATATCGCTTCTCAGACACAAAGTTTGGAGCGGGACGTTTCACAAGAGTGACATCCACGGCGCCAATTTATAATTGTAACGAATAGTATTTGAATATCAGAATAATATAATTTTCAAATATCGTTGTGAAAATTTACATATTTATTTTTATATTTTAAAAACACACAAAGTTTGGAGCGGGACGTTTCACAAAAGTGACATCCACGGTGCCAATTTATAATTGTAACGAATAGTATTTGAATAAAAACATTTAATCGGGTAAAACCCGGGCGTTGCCCGGGTCATTCGGCTAGTATTAGATAATAAAAGGCATATATTGGATTTAATAAAAATATTTATTTTGCCAAAATTTCGGCTGGCTGAACGCCAACCTTTATCGAGGCATTACATTTTTGTATACACAAACTCAGCGCTGCATAGTGTCATAATTTCACAGTTGAAATCAATTAAAATACAGAGTAGGTGGGAGAAATTTGTGCATGAAAAAATTATTATAAAAAAATAAATATATATATATATTAAATCCAATATATGCATTTTATTATCTAATGAATTAAGTATGGATTGCTCTATTTAAAAAAAAATTACATATATGATCATCCTAAAATACATAAACCTGATGTTTCCCCTAACATCCATAGTGACCTACCATTCCCAACAGCGCTTCTTTCCAAATTCATCTCAGCCTTTCTCAAGCCTTTAAGCTGAAAAGCTTCCTATACTCCATTTCAATCACCACCACCTTCATAGAAGAAAATCTCAAGTACCAAGACCAGCCAAATAGCATCATGGTCTTATACGATGTTGAATCTCTTTACCAAAGTCTCCTACACCAGCTGATACTGAACAGCACCGAAGAATTCTTGAGAGAAAATCAGGTTGATCAGATCACTGTCAGGAAAATAACTAAACTTAAAGCCCCTATCTCTAAACAACAACAACAAAAAGGCTTTTATTAGGGCCCATTTCCCTGTATGGATTTGCCATACAACAACAAAATAATACAGCAATTTTTTTCCTCCCTTTCCCCTTGTGCACGTGAGCCTTTGTTTGAAAAAGAATTTCTTTACACATCTGTTCTAAAACTTTCCTCACTACCTTTTTTGTGTATGAATCTATTTACAATTGATCTGTAGAAATTATAAAGTTCTATTGCTATATTTTTCTTTTCTGAAATAGTTCTCAGCGTTTTCAGTGGGTTGCTAAATCTCCAGAATGTGTTTTTAAGGTATCTCAAAACAAATATTCTGTCATATGATTCCAAAACTTATGAACAGATAAAAGGTTCTCCCCATTGGGAGCTCTCTTTCAACCTCAGTCGCCGAAATTGCCATGCGTCGCATAGACAGTTGGATAACCTCATTAATTTGTATAGTTATGTTGAATACTTTGATTTCATTTTCATTTTCCCTTCTCCCCTCTCTCCTTTGTTTATGTTTTTTCTCCCTTTCTTCATGAAAATGATGTATGGCGAGTCCTTACAGGACGGAAATGTCCTAATAAAGCAGTTGATGTTGTTGGATAACCTCCCTATTCCCATCAGATATAGTTTTATGGCGTTGTTTTATTGATCTAAAAAGTTTCCATCTATTTAACGGAATCTATTAGACCCAGAGCAGCAGCTTTACACACCCAAGATAGTGGACATTACTGCTGCTGTGATAGAGATGTATGGAGACATCTGAGACTCTTCATTGGACACGACAACAACAGAAAATTGACGTGGACCCAGAACTTTACACACCCAAGATAGTGGACATTACTGCTGCTGTGATAGAGATGTATGGAGACATCTGAGGCTCTTCATTGGACACGACAACAGCGGAATCTATTTTTCCATTTACTCAATCTCTATTGATGACATATTTTGTATAAATGATTTTTTTTGTTCTTTTCATAAAAGAAAAAAAAAGTGTCTGATGCGTATTCGAACCTGGGTCGTTTTTATCACCATATGTTTTTATCTACCATATGTATCACTAGCCGAATGACCCGGGCAACGCCCGTGTTTTACCCGATTGAATGTTTTGATTCAAATACTATTTGTTACTATTATAAATTGGCGCCTTAATTAATTGCATATGTTAGTTAATAACTATAGCCTATGTGCTTTATCTGTCATGTACTGTTGGCTTCCGTAGGCGTCTCTTACTGGGAAAAAGAAAGAGAGGATTCCATTTGGTTATTATCCATTTATTTAGGGAGCGACCCGCTTTGTGTTGGCACAATAGTTACATAAATAGCGAGTGGGGGGGGGGCAAAGGTGGCGTGACCGTAGCCAACCAATAGGAGGGCGCCATTCCAAAAAAAAAAAGCAAACGGTGACAGAGAGAGATGACTGATTAGGAGATGAGGAAAGACGCTCGTAACTGTATATTCTCAGACATATTCTAAACATTCTCAGGACAAACTACTCCTATAAAACATCAACTAACTGGCCTAATTATGAATAAGGTCTCTATAACGATCACAGATTTAAATAGAAAAGAAAAAACAATTTAAAACCTAACGATATCTCATAAACTATTTTGTCTTCTTAGTCATTTCTTTTTATGATGTCATTTTACTTTAAAAATGGCCAATTTTTATCGGGAAGGGGGAATAATGGAGCTTGAAATCTATGACGTCATTAATTATCTCATCAAGGGAATAAAATGTATATCTTTTTTATAGAAAGAGCTGTCGTTTTACTGGAATTTATATTTCAACGCGTTGTGTATCCATTTATTTATAGTCTGGGAACACACCTGGATGAATTACACAATTTTCCAACTACTCAATCTATTGAATGAATACATAAAATAAAATACAATAATTTGATATCGTTTTTTTAATTGAATACGAATTGTTTTCTACATCACGTATTTCTGTTTTACGACATATGCGTGTGTCTTTTATTTCCTTTCGGTTTTTTTATAACTAAAAACACAAAACACACGAACTTTCTAGATGGCATCTCTATATAACTATCTTTATTAATTACATATATATTTTTAAAAAGGGGAAAATATCAGTCTTCCAGGGGTAAGTCTCTTTTTCCCTGGAACCTGATTGGTTCAACTCAATTTTGATACAATGGGTTATTTTATTCAATTTATATAAAAATATATATAATGAAAGGATTTAAAAGCACGAATGTTTCTTTTATACATAATACAAACTTCTACTGCCCTTACTGCAATGAAAAAAATATATTGGGAGGGCTTGGCTCATCAGTGGTGAACCCTCTCAGCGGTTTCGCCAATTTAATCCACCAGACCGCTTCTCAGAGCTCTAATACTGTATTGGACGATTCTGCTTATATACGCAGCACTGAAGGATGGAATCTCAGAAATGGTTTTCAAGAGAACTATGGACATAAGCTTATAGGACAGTAGAATTGGCGAAACCGCTGAGAGGGTTCACCACTGATGAGCCAAGCCCTCCCAATATATTTTTTTCATCGCAGTAAGGGCAGTAAAAGTTTGTATTATGTATAAAAGAAACATTCGTGCTTTTAAATCCTTTCATTTTATATGTATAGATGGCGCGTTTTTGCTTTGTGTTAATTTATGCCTAACTGGCCTCGTCTTTATTTTTTTGCGGAAGAGCATTGCTCGAAGCAAATATTTGAATGTAATTCTACTGTCCTATAAGCTTATGTCCAAAGATTTCTTTAAAACCATTTCTGAGATTCCATCCTTCAGTGCTGCGTATATAAGCAGAATAGTCCAATACAGTATGATAGCATGTAGAAGGCGGAATAATTGTTACTAGTCCAATACAGTATTAGAGCTCTGAGAAGCGGTCTGGTGGATTAAATTGGCGAAACTGCTGAGAGGGTTCACCACTGATGAGCCAAGCCCTCCCAATATATTTTTTTTTTCATCGCAGTAAGGGCAGTAGAAGTTTGTATTATGTATAAAAGAAACATTCGTGCTTTTAAATCCTTTCATTTTATATGTATAGATGGCGCGTTATTGCTTTGTGTTAATAAATATATATATAGATATACCTGTCTATAGCGCCCCCTCTAAATAGCGCCTCCCTCTCTATAGCACCCGATTTTAAATACGTAGTACGATGCGATTTACATTAAAATTGACCTCTCTATAGCACCCTATTTTGGTAAGTCCCAAGAGGGGGCGCTATAGACAGGTTTAACTGTATAATAAAGAGCATTAAAAAAATTCCGTGAGCGCCAATTCTTTTATTGTAAAAGAACACAAAGCATTTGCTAATCTTTCGGAGGAGTCTTCTTAATCAAAGAAAAAGGTAGCATGACATATATACTCGTAGATATGGGTTGGCCAAATATCAGAGAACAGGTTAAATCAATGTTTAGTTGATTTCTGTTCCACTAGATGGCGCTCTGCCTTCTGAAAAGCACATGTGCTCTTGGTCAGGATATGCCTTTTTTTATTTTTAATATCAATACCTGACCCACTTTTTTTTTCTATTGTTTTTTCATATATATATACATTGATTTTTATTACTACCTTGTATTTTAAGAACATATATATGGTCCTAATATACAAGTTAGTAATGAAAATCAATGTCAATATATTTTAAATGTTCATATACCATAATTATAAATAGTGATAAAGCCCCAAGATGCATATAAAATTCAGCGCGCCAGCTTGGTGGTGACAATTTTTTGACAATTCAAAAATATTTTATTGACAATTAGTCAATGGTCAAATAAGTTTAAAAGAGAAAGAATGATATTATCTACGGCTGTTCTCAGTGAAGGAGGCTCCTACACCTTGCCTTCCTCTAGACAAGAATAGGATCAACCCGTATCTGTCTCCCAGTTCAACATTGAGATAGAACTTATGTAGGAAAGTCTAGGCAGATGCCAGGATGTCCAGGGCATCATCATCCAGGCCATGCCAGAAGACCCAGCCCAGAAGTTCAGAGGGCTGCTGAGAGACGGTGAATACCTCCCGGATGAGAGGACTGATGCAGCGGCAGGACCAGTACCTGTGGACTAGCGTCAGGTCGCTGGACCCACAGTCTCTAACACAGACGCCAACCCATCGCGCAGGAGCCAGAATGTCGGGTGGACGTCGAAGTCAAGCAGCCCCTGGAACGTCCATTTCTCCTTGGACCTCGCCTCGTCGCCGGCTCCCTCGTCCTAAATATAGAAACCCTGACGCTAAAACCACCAGACCCCCGACTGCATTTTCTCTTGTGGTACGGCATATTCATAATAGAATAAATAACCTAATAATGATAGGCATACCATTTGTCGAAATATTAAAAATAAATAAAAATATTCATTTAGATTCTAAATAAGTCTAGTGAAATATATATCTACATTCTAGTATGATCGCAACATCTTAGAATATGTAGACATGTGATATACTTACAGTAAAATAGCCTATGTATACCAAGTATAAGTGTAAAATCTAAGAGATTTCAATTCTCTCACACACACTTCACATTGTCTGCATTTATTTTCTTTTTTTAAGCGCACATGTTTCAATCAGAGGAAAGGTCGAACGGCACCTGTATGTAAAGAGTTTGGATGGATTGTAAAATTAATTAAATACAAAATGTCTTCGCGTACATCCTCAAGTTGTGTAGCTTGGTGATGGTTGATATGGCTTTAAGGTCTACTAACCAAGAGGATGTTTTGAGCTCCCCAAAAAAAAATGACCGTAGCAAGCAGACAACCCGCAAAACACTGTTGTAAAAAAAAAAAAGTACGCGTGGTACAGTAAGTGGATGTGATACATATGGGGGATGAAAGATTATAAAATCAGCATGTGAAATCGGTTTAAAACAAAAATTGATAGAATTGAATTTGAGCCCCCTAAAAAAATGGCCGTAGCAAGCAGACAACCCGCAAAACACTGTTGGAAAAACCACCAAAGTACGCTTGGTTCAGTGAATGGATGTGATACATATGGGTGGATGAAAGATTATAAAATCAGCGTGTGAAATCGGTTAAAAAAATAATAGAATTGATCTTAATGTGTTGAAAAATGCTGTATAAACGATTTCATAATAAGATATGGTTTAGAAAAGATGCTGATGTTGAGAAAAATTGAAGGAAGAGAGGAAGACCTGCAATGAGCTGGCTAGAAGGGATCAAGAAATCTACCAGAAGGTCACTATATGAGCTGCGAGTGTTGGTAACTAATAAATCAAATTGGAGAATATTTGTCCCCATATAGTCAACCAAAAATTGACTTGATGGACTCTAACAATAGCAATAAGACAAATGTTACTTCTATGAGAGGAAAAAAAAGAAAACTTTCCAAGAATCTTGTAATTAGAAACAAGTAAAGGGGGAAAAGACCTTAAACCAAGTAAGGCTCTCTATCAACTGAAATAAAACAGAGATAAATAGAAAAAAACATGGTCAATATTGAATAAATGAGGGTGTTGGGGGCAAGAAAGACAGCCTACACCTAGATCCTTCACAAGATCCCAATCATTATGTAAATATGTCATTATGTAAATGAGATATTCTAATTTCCTATACAATGTCTAAAATTTGATGAGAGAAGCGTGGACGCGGGCGCCGCTTGGAGGCGCTGCGTGAAGATAACTGACCAATGGGAACGGCCCACCTCAACTGTCAGTCTTCTTCCTTGTATATACCAAAAGACTGCCTTTGTTCTACTGCTGTGTGCGGTTGTTATTCTTTTGTCAACATATATATCCTTATATCTAATAATAATAATAATATATTTATAAAATCACTTATTTGGCTGTTCTTTTTGTAACATCGACCCACAACAAAATTTATGCAACTTTTTGAAGGTTATCTCCATGGTGGGTAAATGCAGTTCTAACAACACACCGAGGATTAGTTTCTTGCTTCATTTGAACGATCTATCAAGCTTTCGGGTATCGCAAACCCTTCTACAGGAGTAGACAACGTGAGATCGTTTAAATAAAGCAAGAAACATCCTCTAGGAGGCAGTGTGTTGTTACCAATGTAGTTCTGCCGTTAATTCAAAGAATCTAAAGCACATTACTGTGGCAGTCTGACTTGGGAACAAACTTGCTTGAAGCTAACAATGGAGAAATGATAAAAATTAGGCAATTTCATGAAGACAATAATAGATGTTGTCTTCATAATGGGTAATATTGTAGGCCTTCCGTTGATTGCCAGAATCTGAAGTACATCCTGTGACTTAGCTTCAGATTAGGTCGTTCCTAACATGGAGAACAGACAACTTGGCTGTTGACATTGATGCAGAGGCAGCTGTTGGTGTTTACTCTTAATGGTGACATAGAATTTCGCCATTCATCCTGTACCTTCATTGAGTTTTGTGGGTTTATATAAGTCTATCTATATAAAACAAAAGGATTTAAAAGCGCGAATGTTTATTTTATACATAAAACGAACTTCTACTGTCCTTACTGCGATGAAAAAATATATTGGGAGGGCTTGGCTCATCAGTGGTGAACCCTCCCAGCGGTTTCGCCAATTTAATCCACCAGACCGCTTCTCAGAGCTCTAATACTGCATTGGATCATTCTGCTTTTATATGCTACACTGAAGGATGGAACTTTAGAAATGGTTTTCAAGTAAACAATGGACATAAGCTTATAGGACAGTAGAATTACATTCAAATATTTGCTTCGAGCAATGCTCTTCAGCAAACTATAAAGACAAGGCCATTAGGAATAAATTAACACATAGCAATAACGCGCCATCTATACATGTAAAACAAAAGGATTTGAAAGCGCGAATGTTTATTTTATACATAATACAAACTTCTACTGCCCTTACTGCGATGAAAAAAAATATATATATTGGGAGGGATTGGCTCATCAGTGGTGAACCCTCTCAGCGGTTTCGCCAATTCTACTGTCCTATAAGCTTATGTCCATAGATTTCTTGAAAACCATTTCTGAGATTCCATCCTTCAGTGCTGCGTATATAAGCAGAATAGTCCAATACAATATTAGAGCTCTAAGAGAAGCGGTCTGGTGGATTAAATTGGCGAAACCGCTGGGAGGGTTCACCACTGATGAGCCAAGCCCTCCCAATATATTTTTTCATCGCAGTAAGGACAGTAGAAGTTCGTTTTATGTATAAAATAAACATTCGCGCTTTTAAATCCTTTTGTTTTATATGTATAGATGGCGCGTTATTGCTATGTGTTAATTTATTCCTAATGGCCTTGTCTTTATAGTTTGCTGAAGAGCATTGCTCGAAGCAAATATTTGAATGTAATTCTACTGTCCTATAAGCTTATGTCCATAGTTTACTTGAAAACCATTTCTAAAGTTCCATCCTTCAGTGTAGCATATAAAAGCAGAATGATCCAATGCAGTATTAGAGCTCTGAGAAGCGGTCTGGTGGATTAAATTGGCGAAACCGCTGGGAGGGTTCACCACTGATGAGCCAAGCCCTCCCAATATATTTTTTTCATCGCAGTAAGGACAGTAGAAGTTCGTTTTATGTATAAAATAAACATTCGCGCTTTTAAATCCTTTTGTTTTATATGTATAGATGGCGCGTTATTGCTATGTGTTAATTTATTCCTAATGGCCTTGTCTTTATAGTTTGCTGAAGAGCATTGCTCGAAGCAAATATTTGAATGTAATTCTACTGTCCTATAAGCTTATGTCCATAGTTTACTTGAAAACCATTTCTAAAGTTCCATCCTTCAGTGTAGCATATAAAAGCAGAATGATCCAATGCAGTATTAGAGCTCTGAGAAGCGGTCTGGTGGATTAAATTGGCGAAACCGCTGGGAGGGTTCACCACTGATGAGCCAAACCCTCCCAATATATTTTTCATCGCAGTAAGGACAGTAGAAGTTCGTTTTATGTATAAAATAAACATTCGCGCTTTTAAATCCTTTTGTTTTATATGTATAGATGGCGCGTTATTGCTATGTGTTAATAAGTCTATCTCCATAATTGGTGATTGTATGTCTTCCATTGATTCCAAGAATATAAAGCAAATACTGTAACAGTCCAACTTAGCTTCAGATTAGGTCGTACCTAACATGGAGAACAGATAACATTGCTGAAATTGATTCTGAGGCAGCTGTTGGTGTTTACTATTAATGGTGACATAAAATTTCGTCATTCATCCTGTATCTTTATTGAGTTTTGTGGGTTTTGTAAATTTCCATCACAGCCTAATACAGAATTGACGGCCCCACGACTTCTTATTAGAGATTGGCAACAAACCCTACCATAGCTGTTCCTCTACTCCCCACCTACCTGGTAGGGATCAGTTTTCCACCAGGATGTAAATAAGATGACCCTTATATACACTCTCAAGGACAAAACTTAAGGAAATGGAATGTCTGATGTCGCTGGTCGTCTATTTTTATGAGACAGAGGCAATTTTGTTCACACTTGGTTATCTCGTGTATCTACTTATATAATTGCCTTATTCTGAAGCTCACGGATAGAATGCGCGCCCATTGGCTGCCGCCGGCGAACACGTGTCCTCCTGCCCCCCTCTAGACAACCCTGTTATCAGCTGTGTGATACATACACCTGTCTATAGCGGCCACTCTAGACAACCCTGTTATCAGCTGTGTGATACATCCACCTGTCTATACAGACCACCCTGTCTATAGCGGTCACCTTAGGCAACCCTGTTATCATTAGTGTGTTACATTCACCTGTCTATACAGACCACCCTGTCTATAGCGGTCACCTTAGGCAACCCTGTTATCAGCAGTGTGATACATACACCTGTCTATACAGACCACCCTGTCTATAGCGGCCACTCTAGACAACCCTGTTATCGGCTGTGTGATACATACACCTGTCTATACAGACCACCCTGTCTATAGCGACCACCCAAGACAACGTTTTTAAAATATATTCGCACTCGGGTAAAACCCGGGCGTTGCCCGGGCCATTCGTCTAGTCTTCAATAAAGGTCACTGTAATACCTTTCAGAGTTATTGTCTGAATCCCGATACACATGCTAAAAGGTACAACTTCCTTATATATTTTGTCTATGAGTGTATTCTTCATTATAAATGTTATGATCTCAGTTGTTTCTTCCGAACACCATCTATCATATGAAAACGTGCGGGAATAAACATTAACTGAGCGAGTTACTGTGTTGTTATTTATCCCAAGAACACGTGGTATAGTCCATGATATTCATGATGGGTAGCGAATGTTTTTACTGTAAGTACATCACATGCCGACACATGTAGAAAGCAGTTGGACTTTTGTACAGTGGACCCTCGGTTTACGAGCACCTTGGAGTACGAGCTTTTCGCAGTACGAGCAAAATTTTTTGAAAAATTTTACCTCGGATTACGAGTGAAATTTCGCATTACGAGCAACTCGTGATGGTTGCCCGTAATCGTGATGGATGAAAATTCACTGGGATCCCTCCCTTCAGATCAGATTCGGGAAATATGTAAAATGTGGGAAACTGTGCAATTGTTCGTAGCAAGAAGAATTGCCCGAGTTTCAATTATTAAAAATAAGAAATTAGTTTCGCACTACGAGCGTTTTGGAGTACGAGCATGGCTCTGGAACGGATTATGCTCGCAAACCGAGGGTCCACTGTACTTATAGGTGTGCCAGAGATCCGTTTGGTTACATATACTCGGATTGGCTTTTCACAAATTCTGAGGAAACAGCACAGACAATAGGGGTAAACACAGATGATGGATCCAACTTGAAGAAAGGTCGATGTTAACCTCCACTTTCTATAGATAACTGTTATGTTTACTTCTGTATCTGGGAGAATCCTGTATGGGACGTGTGTCCTTAATAAAAAGCTTTTTGTTGTTTTTGTTTTTTAAATACAGTGGACCCTCGGTTTGCGAGCATAATCCGTTCCAGAGCCATGCTCGTACTCCAAAACGCTCGTAGTGCGAAACTAATTTCTTATTTTTAATAATTGAAACTCGGCCAATTCTTCCATGAATTTTAGTTTAATTAGAGTCGGTAAACACTTCGTAATAAGTATAAGAGAAGCTTGTACTCCATTCAATATTTGAAATCATAGCTATCATATCATCATCACCATCACGAGTTGCTCGTAATGCGAAATTTCACTCGTAATCCGAGGTAATTTTTTTAAAAATTTTGCTCGTACTGCGAAAAGCTCGTACTCCAAGGTGCTCGTAAACCGAGGGTCCACTGTACTATCATTGTTATAATTGGACTTTCAAAAGAATCGGGATATATTGAAATTATTTGTATTTTATTTAGAAAAAAAGTGACCAAAGAGGGATTCGAACCTGGGTCATGGCTATCGGGAATGGAAGGTTTGTGCCACTGCTCCACCGACCCTCACGTAGAGAGTGAATAAACTTATTAATCAAATGGAGGGTACAAATTCTCCAGGAAAGTAATCCGATCCTTGGTAGCACGTGGAAGCTACACCTGTGTACCAACCACGCCATCTGTGTTGTGGAGTATAAATGTGATGGAGACAGAGGATGGTGGGACACTCAGACATGTCAACTGTCAATCTCACCACGGGACAACTCATCCCACAAATCGGACTGGGCACCAACCAGGTAAGACTGTAATCAAAACACCCAGAGTACCAATATATATAACATCATTTTTTCTTCAACTAAAAGACACTTCGGCCAAAAGATTTACTGACCGAAGTATCTTTTATTTGAAGAAATATGAATGCCGGCGAGCCAGCCTCTATATTTACGAACATCATTTTTATTATGATGCATTATATTCCTTATTCATCCTTTCATACCTCATCCCTAAGGTTAGAAATAATAGTTATTTCTCCTTTAAATAAATTTTGATTTTTCGTTGAAAAGAAACTCATGCGGGATAATTTTCAAATGTTGTTTTACAAGCCGCATTATATTATATTGTATTATAAATTACTTTATGTATTATTTACGAACGGAAAAATATGTCCAGGGTAGCCTAGAGGACATGGGATCTGCCCGGTAAGCGGAACACTGTTGGGTTCGATTCCCATCCCTGGACACTTTTATTTTTCCGTTTATCATTACTCTTCACAATTCATCCTTTCATATCTCATCCCTAAGGTTAGAAATAATCATTATTTCTCTTTTAAATACATTTCGATTTTTCGTTGAAAAGAAACTCATGCGGGATAATTTTCAAATGTTGTATTATATTCCTTATATTTTATCCATGAGTGTATTTTTCATTATAAATGTGTTATGTTCTTAGTTACTACTTTTGAACACCATCTATCAATATGAAAACGTGCGGGAATAAACATTAACAGAAAGAGTTGGCTGTGTTGTTATTTATACGCGTTTATAATAGTTTCGAATTTTGAATATCATTTTTATCATCATCAGTATAAAATAAATCATATAACGCCGAGACTCTTTTTATTCACCTGTTTAAAAGAAAAGCTTTCGGACACAAGCCCTTTTTCAGCTAACTAAAATGTATAAACAAGGTAATGTGTATGGAGAGAGATAGATTATATAGTATTTTTAAAGAGGAATATCTATGTAAGTAAAGTGCATAATTTTTTTTTAATTAAATTTTTAAAAATAAGACTTTCCACATCCTTAAGTTTTGTCCATGAGAGTATTTTTTATCTCTATTATGATGGTGGTGGTGTCTTGTTCATTCTCCATGGAAAAAGGAGGGGTGCCATTGTCCCGTTAGTAAGCCATATTTCAGAGTTCACGGTTACCGTAGCGGTTCACAACACCGTACTACAGGGCAGTCCCTTACTTGTGCTGCTTCTTCCGCCCGCCACGTAAAGGAGGACTTCTGAGCAGGGCTCTATTATGATAAACTTTTAATAAAGCTTAGAATAGGCTGCTGTTCTAGAACGGTCTAGTATTCTAGTTTCCTTATGATAAGACCAATAAGCTAGCAAATCTTTGTTATTAGAATGTTTTCTTCTTTTTTCTGCCTGTGTATCATGAGTAGGGCGTCAGTTTTAGAGAATGACCTCTAAAATATACTACATATTGTTAGTGTTTAACACAAAGCTATAACGCGCCATCTAAACATATAAAATGAAAAGATTTAAAAGCACAAATGTTTCTTTTATACATAATACAAACTTCTACTGTCCTTACTGCGATGAAAAAAATATTGGGAGGGCTTGGCTCATCAGTGGTGAACCCTCCCAGCGGTTTCGCCAATTCAATCTACTAGACCGCTTCTCAGAGCTCTAATACTGTATTGGACGATTCTGCTTATAAAGGCAGCACTGAAGTGTGGAATCTCAGAAATAGTTTTCAAGAAGACTATGGACATAAGCTTATTTTTCATCGCAGTAAGGACAGTAGAAATTTGTATTGTGCATAAAAGAAATATTTGTGCTTTTAAATCTTTTCATTTTATATTCTTAGTGTTTTATTCTAAATTGTTATCTCCCCTATAGAACGGCATAGAAGCCTAAAAACTAGAGAATTATAATTTTAAAAATTTTACTAATTACTGTTCTCTTTAAGAAAAGGAACTGCTTGTTCTCTATTGCTTGTATATAAGTTTATACCAAGTCCTTTCTTCCTTCTTTCCCCCTTATTTGATACAATGTAAATAACATTGCTGATTATTGTTACTATTTCTGTTATTCCTGTAACAGTAGAACTTCCATGCGAGGACACTCATGCTAGATGACACCTCTCCACAAAAGACAGTTTACATTTGAAAAATTACCATTTTTACTATTTAGAAACTCTCCGGTAAGAGGACAACTCTCCCTAAAGGATACTTTTGCTCTGCAATTAGGTGTTGTTCTTTACAGGGAGGTTTCTACTGTATATATACTCTACTACTCGTGAATCTGTATAAGACCAAAAGGTCTTAATAAAGCTTTTTGTTGTTGTAATAAAAAATATATATTAAAAAAAAAAAACTTATATCCCCTGGTAGGGAGACGCCCGAAGCAAAATACTTATTTCTAATAAACAGATTATACACAGGCCTGGGAAATTGAAAATTACAAAAAAAAAAAATCAAGAGAAGTTTTTACTGATTTCTATGTTATTTGATATGCTGATTTCGAAAATGACCTCCGTTTTTCCTTCACGTCAGGATTTTTTTGACAAATTGATCTATATAAGCAAAATATAAATATGGGTCTGTTTTTGTTCCTTATAAACTCCTACAATAAGTCACCAATCTGAATGAAATTTCCACAGGCTATAGATCTATATCTGTAAGGATCAAACATCAGAGCCCAGAAAATGCGATTTAGAAAAAAAAAACAACGGACCTATTAATGTTTCGTCACAGTTAGTTTCATCGCAAGCTTATGTTATTAATTTATATATCTTCTTATATATATAAAAATCAATTTTTGTATGTTTGTTTGTTTGTATGTCCGGTATACAAATTCGCAGTGGTTCACTAATTCAAACAAAAATTTCCATACATAGGTAAAAAAATACGGGGAAGACGATAGGCTATTTTAAAAATATATATAAATAAATTATTAAAACTATATATTCAAATTATTCTACTTAGCTCACGAACAGCGCCCTCTATCAAAGATTAGAATAAATTATGCTGATGCAAACAAATAGATAATGCTAATAACAAACAATTATAAAAAAATTCTTATCTAAATATATATCACTCGGGTAGATATGCACACAGGTCAATCCCGGGGCGAAGCCAGGGTCACCCGTCTAGTAGATTATAAATTCAATTATGTCATTTATCGATAAAATGTTTAATAATTATTTTTGAAAATACACCTATCCCCCCCCCAATTTACACGGTACTTGTTTTACACATTTTCGCTTTTACACGGTTTTCCAAATAAGTTTTTTTTTTGTTTTTATCGCACTATACTAAATGCGATATTCTACTCTATACTACCTATGTTGAAAAGAATATTGGGAGGCTCTGATTCATGAGGGGGCGAACACCTATTCAGGTTTGACAGTTTAATATACACCTATCCCTCGATTTACACGGTAGATACGTTCCTGAGAAAAACGTGTAAATCGAAAATTATTTTTTTTTTTAATTAGAGAGAGAAATACAGACACAGTGTGCATGTGCAGCAAGTCAGCACATAATCTCGGGATTCCTCGTGAGATGTGTACACAGCGCATGTGTTCAATCACAGTAGCATTTAGTATAGTGCGATAAAAACAAAAAAAAAACTTATTTGGAAAACCGTGTAAAAGCGAAAACGTGTAAAACAAGTACCGTGTAAATCGGGGGATAGGTGTATGTTTATTTTCAGAAACATCAACAAATATTACATCTACAGACCTTACTGCAATGATAAAAGTTATTGAATGAGAGGGCTTGTCTCATCAGTAGTGAACCCTCTCAGCGGTTTCGCCAAATTAATCTCCAAACCGCTCTACTATTGTATTGGATTGGTTTTCTTATATATCCTGTATTTACTAAGGAAGGAAGCTTAGTGGTGTTTAGTGAACCTAGAGAGTTTTGGTGGTGGATCTCAATAATTATTCTCTTCAAGATATAAATCTTCTTTATTGAAGGTACAAGAAACATAAATTACTAAATATATCTAAGTAAACATTACTGATACCATCTCTCTAACCACATATCTCTATTAACTCTCACCTATATATATACTCCTGACACCACAGATTTTAAGTCACAGATTATTACAATCAGAGAATAAAAATCCAATATTTGACAATACCATCTCTCTAACCACACATCTCTATTAACTCTTACCTATATATTCCTGGCATCACAGACTTTAAGTCACACATTATTACAATCAGAGAATAAAAATTCAATATTTGACAATAACATCCAACAGAGAGAACTCTTGGCCCTACTTTTTGTTTATTCGAATACTTCAGGGTGACTATCGCGTACAAATCGGTATTGTTTGTGATTATGAATGCACTTGATCATATTTCTCTATTGATGGAATTTTTCTCTTGGGATAATACGAATGCTTATGAAGGATGGATCCTGGGTCCAAAATAACTTTACTAACGGCCTCACAAAAAGAACAACCTAGCTTATGATATATACAACAATGAATAATATATGTGAAGGTTATTTACTTATTAAAACAAAGTGTCCAACTCGGGATTCGATCCCAGTTATGGCTGTCTGGAATCGAGGGTTTTAACCACTCATACACCGACTCTCGTCTAGACCTGGACATAGGGTCATTCTTGCCGAGTTTCTCGGCACAGCCGCCGAGCGTGCTCGACTACCATCCAACGATTCAAAGAGGAATATCCGAGCTCAGGCTGGCTCTCGGCTCCTGACGGAATTCAGATGTAAATATTCCATTACTGACTCTTGACTGAGTGTAATTGTTGACTAAATAATCAATAAAGTTTATTTTCATTGTCACTTATCCTCCGACTTATGAAGGATGGATATGAATTCAATCAACACAGAATCAACTAAGACTCAAACAGAATGTATAAGAACTCTTCTGTAATTATTAGAATGGATTTTAAAAGACTCGCGTACTATGCTAACACATGTAGTACACCCATATCTCGCTTTGCGTCGGGGTTACGATAAAAAAAAAAAACACGACGCAAATTGAAACGACGCAAAGTGAAAATAATATTTTGATGGCTTGGCGCAATCAAAAACAAAGGTGATGCCATATTTTAGGGAAAAAAATTAAAGACTCGAATCCAAAACAACGCAACTTCGAAAATCTAACGACGCACAGTGAAAATCAGTGAACATTAAGCAGCGACGCAACTTCGAAAAAGACGTAAAACATAATGACGCAAAGCGAGTTATTGGTGTATTACCACATTGCAACATCCAACAATCTCCTGAATACAAATGGAGGGATGTTGCGTTGTGGTTATCTGTGAACTAATTTTTGCCGACGTTCTTGTCAGCACTCACATTAATATAGTAACACCTGCAGGATTCCACACGGTTCCTGCACGTAAGAAACCTTTGTCAAAATCTTTCGCAACTATTGCATATTCCGAAGTCACTTATTTACCTTTCTATGCATTCAATATACACTAATGAACATAACTTAAGGAAGTTGTACCTCTTAGTTTATAAATTTAATTGCCAGCTCTCTCTATCGTTAAATGTTATACCAATAAATTTACTGGCAATGTATTTCTTTTAAATAATATTGTGGCGAAGAAATAATTTATTATTTAATTTAATATTATTTAATGAAAATATTCAACAGATTATAAATATATATATTACTCTGTATTTATAAACTGGTTGTATAGCTTTATATTACTCTGTATTTATAAAATCATCTTAAAAATATTTCATTGCTTGCTTGCTCAATATTCTCTAGCTGTAGATAGTTGGGTTGATAATTGTCGACTGGTCGTGGTGACGTCATCAATAAATACTTTCACATCTTCAGATATTCCAAGACTTGATTTCTTCGCTACAATATCATCAAATATTATATCTAAAGACCTTTCTGCAATGATATTATTTAAAAGAAACACATTGCCAGTAAATTTATTGGTATAACATTTTAGTTTATATATCAGGATTCATACAATAACTCTGAAAGATATTACAGTGACCTTTATTGAGAAGACACACGAGATAACCAAGTGTGAACAAAATTGCCTTTGTCTCCTTCAAAATAACAGACAACCGACGATATTAAAGACTTTCTACTTTCTTAAGTTTTTTGTCCATGAGTTTATACATTTTAAATGTAAAAATAAAACTGACAATCTTGGATCAAGAATAATACATTTATTTATATAAAAAGGCGTACCTGGATCTGTAAAGAAAGAGAAAATCAATTTTTTCTAAAAATATTTCGAGAGATTGCTCCCTCTTTATCAATTTATTGTACAGTGTGCAAATTGATAAAGAGGGAGAAATCTCTCGAAATATTTTGAGAAAATTTTGATTTTTTTTTCTTTACAGATCCAGGTACGCCTTTTTATATAAACCTAATTGATGGATCGCCTTTTGACTCACAATAAATTTATTGTTTGATATTTCGACAGTCAGAACGTTCGCCATTTTAAAAATTCTGAAATTTCTTTTGAAAAATAGAAAAGTTCTTATCAACGAAATATCAGACATCGACCACACTCATGGACAAAACTTAAGGAAGTGAAAATATTTGATGTCGCCGGTCATACATATATATGTAGCAATATAATAAGGTGGGGAAAGAAACAAGGACACCACAAGTTGGAGAAGGAACCCAGACGACCAGAGAGAGAGACGGGCCCGGCACAGCCGGGCGGCCGTTCGTGACGCACACAATCCCCAACTGTCTTCAAAGTCCCAAGGTGTTAACTAACGGGCTCCAGTCGTCGCCCCTTGGAATGTCGCTGGTGTCTTAAGTGGCCGGACTTAACCCTCCCGTCTCTGTCCGGGTTGTCTGTAGGTTGACTTTATTTGTTGAATAAAAGGTACATGAGAAAGGGGAGGTTTTTATACTACATATATATATATATTAAGAGACAAGGGTCGCCTCTCCCGTCAAAATAGACGTCTAAAACCAGACGCCATCTATTGACCGTCGCCGCAACTAGCGGCCTCGGGTCGGTGACAAAGCCACAACACCAGCTTTGGCAAACTGAAAAGCGTCCACCTAGAGACCATGGTTTCGGGCTAATGGCCCTCGTCAGTCTAGGGCGGACTTTATTCCATGAGATCCACACGGGATCTAATGGAATCTTGACAATCTGCCAAAGAGGTGTTTAGCTGGCAAAGTGGCTGGGCCATATTTGACGGGAGAGGCGACCCTTGTCTCTTAAGATCAATTTCCTCCCGGCAAAATTTCTATCTATATATATATATATTGCACCACGCTGATGAGGGCCAACAGCCCGAAACGCGTCCGTGGTTAGCTTTTCTTGATTAATCAAGAATGGGTATTTGGCCAATTCTGGAATAATTAAAAATCAACGAGAATAGTTGATATTTATTCCGATAGATGGCGCCAGCCATAAGCAACTTTCAGTTGCACGATAAGGAGAAGCCTTTTTCTTAATATATATATATATATATACATATATATATATATTTTTTTTTTAAGAGACAGAGGGGCAATTCTGTTCATACTTGGTTAACTCGTATGTCTTCAATGAGGTCACTGTAATATATTTTCAGAGTTATTGTCTGAATCCCAATATACATGCTAAAAGTTACAACTTCCATAAGTTGTGTCCAGGAGTGTATCTTTCAGAGTTATTGTCTGAATCCCAATATACATGCTAAAAGTTACAACTTCCATAAGTTGTGTCCACGAGTGTATCTTTCAGAGTTATTGTCTGAATCCCAATATACATGTTAAAAGTTACAACTTCCCTAAGTTATGTCCAAGAGTGTATCTTTCAGAGTTATTGTCTGAATCCCAATATACATGTTAAAAGTTACAACTTCCCTAAGTTGTGTCCATGAGTGTATCTTTCAGAGTTATTGCCTGAATCCCAATATACATGCTAAAATTTCTACAGGTAAACTCCGTATAATTGGTATAAGTGTATAACGAATCAAAAGTTTTTACGAAGGAGTATCTTTTATTATATTTATGCAAGCTTTCGAACTTTGCAGTTCTTCCACAGGCATGGATAGCACAGAAATACTACCCTCATAACGAATCAAAAGTTTTTACGAAGGAGTATCTTTTATTATATTTGTGCAAGCTTTCGAACTTTGCAGTTCTTCCACAGGCATGGATAGCACAGAAGCACAGGGTAGTATTTCTGTGCTATCCATGTCTGTGGAAGAACTGCAAAGTTCGAAAGCTTGCACAAATATAATAAAAGATACTCCTTCGTAAAAACTTTTGATTCGTTATACACTTATACATGCTAAAAGTTACAACTTCCCTAAGTTGTGTACATGAGTGTAACCAAGCCATGTGCACAGCGCTGCGAAGGAGACGCCCGTGCTGTAGTCCGGGAAGCTATCCGACTGGGGTACCGTCACATCGATACCGCCTACCTCTACCATAACGAGGACAATGTCGGACTCGGGATTGCTGACGTCATCAATGAAGGATTGGTTCGCCGTGAAGACCTTTTCGTGGTGTCTAAGGTAAGGACATAGCTACATTCTCAACACACAACTGTCTGGAAGACATAAAGAACTCTTGTAAATTGTAATGAGCGGTGCCCACTGGATAGCCAACCAACGACAACAACAGCTCTTTTTACCCATAATGAAAAAATGGGATAATAAAAATAATTTTTAAAAAATCAGTGACATTATTGAAGACATACGAGATAACCAAGTGAACAAAATTGCCTCTCTGTCTGTTTAAAAATATATATAGGGAGACGACAGGCGACATCAAAGATTTTCACTTCCTTAATTTTTGTGAAAAAAAAATGTTAAAAATTCACAAATAACTATCAAAACGTATATCATTTTCTGGTATAATATGTATCTATATAAATTTGACTGGAAAGTTAACTAGAGACAAAGACATTTTTTTTTTTGTATCTGGTGCCAAAGAAAATGATCCATATAAAGAGAAAGGTCGTTCGTCAAAATTGATTTTAAAAATTAACTTCACAAAATTACGGACTCGGGTTGGTGACAAAATTACACCAGCTTTGACAAACACAGAAGGCGAACATGGAGACCATAGTTTCGGACTAATACAATCCACGATGGCGACTTAGTGTCTATTTTGACCTTAGAGATTACCTTTCTTTTTATAGATTAAAAAATATTCTATCAAAAGAAGAAAATCTTGAGGTAAAGAGTTCGACTCGCGGTTTTCTACTTTCGATACTATACTGCTCCTGGAGATTGTCCTACTTTAAAATATCCTTCCGGTAAATTTTCGTCCATATCGGCAGTAAAATTGACCTAGTCACTTGGCCTCTTTGGCAAATTCTTTCTGAATCGCTTGTGGATTCCAGGAAATCAAAGCCTGCGCTGTACTGACAAAGAACATTAACCCGAAACCATGGTCTTCAGACAAATTTGATGTTGTGGCTTGTCACCGACCTGAATCCGTTAGTTTGTGGAGAGGGTCAATAGATGGCGCTTTATTTTCACGTCTATATTGATGGGGGAAGTTTTTTTTAAGTCGTTCATATATAAAAAAAGGTATTATAAGAAATATAAAATTATAAATATTATTTTCAATAAAAAATATAAACCTAATAGTTATAAAATCTCCATATCATGTAATATAGCCTTTCTATCTATAATCAGGTCGAAAAAACCTGAAAAAAAAATGTTCCCGCCCGGGATCGAACCGGGGACCTTGTGCGTGTGAAGCACACGTGATAACCGCTACACCACGGAAACTTGAAATAAGATCTTAGATTTTATTTAAAGAAATAGCCAAATTCTCTCCTTTTAAAAAGTTATTACTTATCCTTTTTACAGTAAAAATATACATTTACATAATTTTTACAGTAAAATATACATTTACATAATTTTTACATATATACATATACATTTACATATATACATTTTTACAGTAAAAAAACTTCATATTTAACGGATATTTCAAAAGTTCTCGACAAAATTATTTATTTTATAGAAAAATGTGAATAGAATTAAATTGTCAATATGAAATCAAACAAAACTCATAAATTCCAATAGGAAGAATCGCGCTGGATATCATTGCTAAGAAATTATAACGTTGATTAGTTTCTTTATTAAAGATATATCAACTTAGCGAGAGCTTTCGGACAATAACGTCCTTTACAGGCTGAATACAAGCCTTGTATCCATATTACAGCCTCTTGAAGAACGTTATTGTCCGAAATTATATCTCTTTAATACATAAATTATTTTATACACTTTACACCAGCTTTACACATTCAAGATAGAGGACATTGCGACTGTTGTGATAGAGATGTATGGAGACATCTGAGGCTCTTCATTGGACACGACAACAACAGAAAATTGACATGGATCCAGAACTTTACACACCTAAGATAGAGAACATTGCTGTGATAGAGATGTATGGAGACATCTGAGGCTTTTCATTGGACACGACAACAATAGAAAATTGACATGGACCCAGAACTTTACACACCCAAGATAGTGTACATTGCTGCTGCTGTGATAGAGATGTATGGAGACATCTGAGTCTCTTCATTGGACACGACAACAAAAGAAGAAAATTGACATGGATCCAGAACTTTACACACCAAAGATAGAGAACGACTGCTGTGATAGAGATGTACGGAGACAACTGAGGCTCTTCATTGGACACGACAACAACAACATAAAGAAATTTAGTTATTCAAACAAAAGACACTTCGGCTAGTTAATATTTTTATTGTCTCGACGTTTCGACAAAAATCTTTTGTTCGCTCCTGAAGAGGACAAAAGATTTTTGTCGAAACGTCGAGACAATAAAAAGATTTACTGGCTGAAGTGTCTTTTGTTTGAATAACTATGAATGCCGCCGGCCAGGCAGCCTCTATCTTTACAATAAAGACATTTGTAGCGCGCGCCCCGTTAGCTTTGTTCTCTTCTTGGAAAACTCTTAAAGCTTCGCATCTAAGTAATATTACTTTGAGATGTCTCCAGTTCTGTACAGTAGCTAAGAGGATGTTGTGTAACTAACTGTTTAAGAGGTTTCCAGCTACCGAGTCAAGGACACCGCAGAGAACGTGTTCTCTACTTCCTCAAGAAGTCCTTGGCCAGTCTACAGCTGGACTATCTGGACTTATACCTGATCCATACCCCGTTCCATATTGAGGTGAGTCCATCCTGGGTTACCAGCATATTACATCTGTCTCACACATTCAGCGTGAAATTATTCATTAAACACATTTTTGTTTATACAATAGAACTACCTCCCTGTAAAGGACACCTAATTGCATAGCCAAAGTGTCCACGTACGCGTTTCGGGCTGTTGGCCCTCATCAGCGTGATGCAAGCTGTACTTCAACGACCAAAAAAAAACGAGTCTTTGTTTTATCCAACTGATCCCAGTATAATTTGACTCTTGTATTATTTTTCGATTGTCTTTAGTTTGGTCACAATGTGCGGTCATTATTCTTGGTACAAAATATGACTGGTGTTGGTTACAGCCAGAAGATGGAAATGATGATGAACCGAAAGAACCCATCCCTGACTCTAACACGGACTACCTCCAAACCTGGAAGGTGAGTACAACTTCATCCAATCCGAAATCCCCCTGTATTGATCAAGGCTATAACCTGTGATCTCACTTTTGATAGATACAGTAGAACTACCTCCCTGTAAAGAACAATACCTAATTTCAGAGCCAAAGTGTACTTTAGGGAGAGATGTCCTCTTACCAGATAGTTTCTACAGTGTAACTACCTCTCTGTGAAGAACAACACATAGTTACAGAGCCAAAGTGTCCTTTAGAGAGAGGTGTCTTCTTACCGGAGAGGTGCAAAATAGTAAAAATGGTAATTTTGCAAATGAAAACTGTCCTTTGTAGAGAGGTGTTCTCTAGCGCGAGTGTCCTCTCCTGAAGGTGCTCTACTGTATTTCTTTATTTGGTACATTGACGCATATAGTCATATGTTAGTTTATAGGAAATGTCGTCAATCCATGGTGCAATAATGGTTATTTCAGTGTTAACATGTTGCACAGATTGTTGAAATACTTAATCACATCCCCAGAATCTTATGTTTCCTTCTTTGAGATACCCTGAATGGTTTATATTAGAGAATTATATTCATGTCAACTCAGGTGTGAAACAGCAAGCTAGTAAAAAATTGATATAAACTCTGCCATGTAGAATATATTCAACGAAATATTATCAAAAACCTATATTGTGTTTAGAAAATAAATAAAACTTCCAGGGCCTGTGTCTTTTTGTCATTGTTGCTATAGACCACTGTGCAAATTAGTTTACTTTTGTATATGCAAATATTTATATCTTCAGTGGATGGGAAAAGAGCATGATTATTTACAGTTGACAAATGCATAATGCACACGTATGCAACTTGGTTTTCATGGAATGGAGAACTACATGGCGCAAGTAAATAAATATCTACCAATAAATATCCAGAATATTCTACTTATATAATTTACAGGTATGCAACTTGGTTTCCAAGAGATGAGAGTCTATTTGGAGTAAGTAAATAAATATTCATAACGCTATATTTGCGTAATATACACCTATGCAACTTTGTTTCTGTGGAATAAAGGACTACAATAGGCAAGTAAATGAATATTCATCAAGATATATTTGCATAATATACAAGTATGCAACTTTGTTTCCAGGTGATGGAGGACTATATAAAGCAAATAAATAAATATTCATCGAGCTATATTTGCATAATATACAAGTATGCAACTTTGTTTCCAGGTAATGGAGAACTATATAAAGCAAATAAATATTCATCGAGCTATATTTGCATAATATACAAGTATGCAACTTTGTTTCCAGGTGATGGAGGACTATATAAAGCAAATAAATAAATATTCATCGAGCTATATTTGCATAATATACAAGTATGCAACTTTGTTTCCAGGTGATGGAGGACTATATAAAGCAAATAAATATTCATCGAGCTATATTTGCATAATATACAAGTATGCAACTTTGTTTCCAGGTAATGGAGGACTATATGGAGTAAATAAATAAATATTCATAACGCTATATTTGCGTAATATACACCTATGCAACTTTGTCTCCGTGAGATAAAGGACTATATGGAGTAAATAAATAAATATTCATCGAACTATATTTGCATAATATACAAGTATGTAACTTGGTTTTCAGGGGATGGAGGACTGCGTGAGGCTGGGACTCACCAAGTCCATCGGACTCTCCAACTTCAACAGCCTCCAGATCCTGGACATCTACAAGAATGCGACCATCAAACCTTCTAACCTCCAGGTCTTGTCTTGTGGTTACTTACTTCTTGAGTACGGCCGTCTTAAACTAAAATGATAAAACGGTCATTGAGACGTTCCATTTAATGGGGTAAACTCTACACTTACTTATTGCAGACCTTTTAAAAGCATAACACAATGAATCAATTAGAGTAAATTTAATAAGTTTATTAGTTTAAACTGGCAAGCTTTCAAGTATCAGCTCATTATCAAACTTTCGGGTATAATAAACCCTTCAACAGGAGTATATGACAAAAACAAGAAGGTTTATAGTACACGAAAACTTGAGACAATATGTAAATAAAGCATGTAACTTATCCTCGGAGGCCGTTTTTTTTATTATTAATTACATTTAGATATATTTCTATTTATGCAAATATATTAAATGTAATAATCTTACACTTGTTATTAATAAATTATTTAAATAATAATCGTTGATTTTATAAAATATTGTATACATTTCAGAAGATTCATCTTTCAAAGATTCACATTGAGACCTGTAGTGTATTTACATATCCCCTGTCCATATGTATAACGGACGACAGGTGGAGTGTCACCCCTACCTGGCCCAGAACGAGCTGCTAGCCGTGTGCCGGGAACTGGACATCACCGTGACGGCCTATGCTCCGTTGGGGTCTCCCTTCCTCCCTGACATGATGAGAAACAACGGCCTGTGAGTACCATGTGTGTGTGTGTACATATGTGAATGTCTTACATGGATGTGCGTCTGTAGGGAGACTCTTACATGGATGTGTACACGTGTGAGAGTTTTACATGGATGTATACACATGTGAGAGTCTTACATGGATGTGTACACATGTGATAGTCTTACTTGGATGTGTACACATGTGAGAGTCTTACATGGATGTGTACACATGTGAGAGTCTTACATGGATGTGTACACATGTGAGAGTCTTACATGGATGTGTACACGTGTGAGAGTCTTACATGGATGTGCACACGTGTGAGAGTCTTACATGGATGTGTACACATGTGAGAGTCTTACATGGATGTGCACACGTGTGAGAGTCTTACATGGATGTGTACACATGTGAGAGTCTTACATGGATGTGCACACGCGTGAGAGTCTTACATGGATGTGTACACATGTGAGAGTCTTACATGGATGTGCGTCTGTAGGGAGACTCTTACATGGATGTGCACACATGTGAATATACACGCGGATACAATGAACACCTATACATAAATATATACATATTAAATCGATAAATCATATAATATTTTCAAAATTATCCCAGCGGGGAGGGTGATGATCTTACCCTCTCAATATTTTGTAATTGCAGTATGGGCAGTATATGAAATTTTTGTTAATTGAAAATAACATACGCTCATAAATTGCTTAAAATTTCGAATACAGAAATGTATAAACACGCTGGAGGTATGGTAAACAAATGTTTCTCATAGTTAGTCCCGAAGTCTGTAGTGAATAAACATTCCATTATTGGAAAACCAAATTTCTACAGAGACCAGACCATCTGTTGTTCTTGTGCAGTGAATATCCGAATCTCCCATTAGTGCTACAGGATCCAGTGCTCCAGCTCATCGCTAAGAGACATTCCAGGACGCCAGCACAGGTAGGTGGACACTGGGGGACAGATCAGATCTTGTACCATCCACACATGGTGTCTATAAGACAGACAGTCCCAGCAGAGACAAACAGTATGAACAGAACAGACTATGTACCACCACACATGACATCTAAGACAAAGAATGTACTCAGATCGTACTACGCTGGCACATCCAGCGAGGCCTTATCATCATTCCGAAGACCAAGAACTTGAAGAGACTTCGAGAGAATTTTGATGTAAGTAGTCATATTTGCATAACTCTCCTACAATA